>CM062808.1:260333394-260917012 GCA_031772625.1 Pinus tabuliformis | reverse complement strand
GGCAGAAGACGCCCACTCTTTCTCCAGATGACCAACTGAAGGTGGGTAACAAGTACTTCCTTCTACCCCAACACTTCTTTCAGTCCCCCTTATCTCTCCTATCGCTGGCTTCCTTAATATCGCCACCGCCGCCCTCAAAAGCTCCGTCTACTTCCGCCGCTCGCCTATCAGCTCTGCTTCGCAGTATCGAACGTGCTTCTGTTTTCTGCCAGCCTTTTGAGATTCAGAAAAGTGACGTCGGCAGAGGCCTTCGGATCAGAGTCTGCCCGGAGTTTGTTACAAAGCTTATGGAAGACGCCAGGCTTAACACTCATGAATGCGCGCAGTCAGTGGGCGCTGATTCTGCAGACAATGAGTTGGGTAGACTCTGCAATACTCCTGAATTACAGAAAGATTATGCTCAGTTGGTGAAGTGCAGAGGCCAATGTTGGAGACCGAAACTTGAGACAATCACGGAAAATGAGAAGAAGATGAACGTGGACAAGCTCATATCCAAATTTATGACGTAATTAGGAATTAACGTCTGATCTTGAATCTTGATCAGTTGAATGTATGGTGCTTATTTATTTTGGCAACGGTTTTGATTAGTTCCACCACAGATCAGCCATGATTGGTGGTGCCATTTTACATCGGTTGCCTCCTTGTACAGTTTTTGGTTTTTCCATTGGCCATTATAATGAAATTTTAATGGCATTAAACCTGAAATGACCCAGTCGCTGCAAAGTGTTAAAACCAGAGGACTGCTGCATGGTTAAGTGGCTTGTTTATATGGATAACTCTATCCATGGATGCTTGAGACACCGGATAAAACTAGAGGCAAATCAATGAACATATGGATATCTGTCCAACTAAATTTAGTAAGGATTTTTTATGGTTTAGATAAGAGGTTCAAATATCTCGCATTTATGTTACCATGGAAATTTGACGCAAAGTTCATGGACACACGTTTACAAATACAAAATTAAAAACAAAATGTTCATCCACATGGCTACATTTGTATTCGTCACAATGGAAAAATGTAAGGCTTGGCATCACTAATACTTCAAAAAAAGAAAAAAAAAGAGTCATTTAAGGTGGGATACATAGATTTGAAAGGAGAAACTACGAAGGACAAACCAAGGTCCGAATTAGGAAACGAAATTTCGATAATTAGTACTTTTGAGATGTTGGAAAATGTAGGAGATAATATTAAGATTTAGTCTACTTTATATATGTACTTTGAGATATTGGAAAATGTAGGAGATAATATTAAGATTTAGTCTACTCTATATATCTGCATTTATTTAGTTGTGAGTATAGAAAATCTAAAACTCTAAGAGTCTTCCTTCTTGGACCAAGAAGAGCAAAGGGTCTTATTTTCTGTAGAGGACTTAGCACTACATGATCAACTAGACTTAGAGAGGACACACTTTTGTAGAAGTGATTGAGAACTACAAGACATGGGAAATGCAACTTATGATAGATTGGGTTGAAATGACCACTTATAGGCACTGCTGAATGGTATAGTTGAGAGAAGGTGGTGGAAAAATTCACTCACCTCATTCAAAAGCTTTTGGGTACCAAAACCTCCGAATATGATGAGATATTATCCATATTAGATGATTTTAGTATATATCATCCATATTGATGCCTTTATAGTTGAAAATTGGGAGGCATTAGCTTGTAGGGTCTATTTCATTGGTGGTCCCAGTTTAGACAATTTTAAGTGAAAATTTAGGATCCATTTTGCAACCTTAATGACCACTTTTGTGGCCTTAACCTTACTATAGATTCCATAATCTCCACACCAATGGCTTTCTAGTGACACAAGAGTCACCTCAATTGGAGCTCATACTAGAAAGTTACGCCTACCGAAAGTTTACCAATTGAAATTAAACACCATAATTTGAAAAGATGCGACACTATCCCTTATTACTTAGGGAAAGGGGATAACGACATAGGAGATATGAAGAATAATCTAGAATGGGGGAGTTGTAACTCATATTGAGGGTTGAAGGGGTCAAATTTAACCCTTAGTAGGCTGTTAGGTTGTGTAATAACTGGGACACCACGAGGAAAAAGGTGTCCATTATATTCAAATGAATTTTTATTCATAGATAAGAGAAGTCACTGAGAATGGGTAGACAGAGTTAAAACAAAGGGGGCCTCTGCATTGTAGAAACCCATGGACCACAAGCCTCACACCTTTGTGCTTACATCCATTTTCATGTAAAGAAACATCGAGCACAACAACCTCACCTTTGAGTTGTGTTTTCTCTCGAAAGGGTTTCTCACATCATCTATGTTATTATGGTTATGAGTGATTGAATCTGTGCTCTCTCTCTCTCTCTCCCTATATATATATATATATATATATCTATATCTATATCTATATATATAAGTTTAAGGAAATATAACCCTCATAGTATATATTACATACTTTAAGTATAATTTTATCAGATCCATTGATATGACTATCTAGTGGAATATCCACAATAGATTATAGATTAGAAAATGGTGATGGGAATTAGATAAACCGAGAGAAATATATAATCAACTGGATTAGTGGACGGATCCCACTCAATCGTATGATCATAGTAAATTTATACTAGTGGTCTAAGGGAATCAACTACACTTAGAATTGATCAAAGAAATGGTTATGAATATCAAGATTTCCAAGATCATATCCAATGATCTTTAGCCACCTACGTTGATACAAGATGCTTTAAATCAAGATTTTATATGCTTTAAATATATCATGAAGTAAGGATGATAAGATACGATGATGTTTGATGAATCTACACAATTGATAGATGTTGAGTGACATATGAATGAATTGTTCTTATGTGTGGACCAAGGTTTATGGTCCATGTTAATTGGTTATGATATTCAGTTGAGAATATAGGAACCGTGCAGCTCAAAGGATGGGTGGTTTTCCTACTTAAGGGTTTCCAGGGTAAAATTTCTATGTGTTATATGAATATTTATGGTGTGCCATTATTTATATTATGTTATTTGAGTTCTCTCATGATCTTTAAAGGTTTATGTTTAATCTTCTAGTCTAGTTTATATTTCTAATCGAATTTGTATTTGGAATTTTTCTTTTCTTTGCATAAATTGTTAATATTTTTGTTTTAGTGAATGCAGACTCTTATGCCCAATTCCTCTTTGCACCAAGAGATTTTCCCAACACTTACATACATTTTAGAAATTATGAAAAAAATTCACCATGCCTACTTTTACTAGCAACATATTCTTGCTTTCCACCATGTCCCTAATGAAATTGTGTTGTACATTAATATGCTTTTTCCTTGAATAGTAAGCCAAGTTAATTTCTAGGATGATTTCCCTTTGACTATAACAACTTATCTTTGTTATTTATTGAGAAAAATTAGTCTCTAAACAAAACTTTTGTAGTTGGACTACTTCCTTTCTTGCATGAGTGATCATCATGTATTTAGTCTTTGTCATTGATAACTCCATGATCAATTGTCACATACTCGTCTAGCAAATAACTTTTCCAATTGATTTTTAACATATATCTTCTAGTCAACCTCCTTCTGCCCAAATCACTAGCTCAATCAACATTAGCATACCCTTTTAAAATTTCTTCATTATCACTCTCATGTCCTTCATGGTAGTATATCACATTATCACTTGTGTCACAAAAATACCTCAATACTCTTTTGATAGTAGACTAGTGCTCTTTTTGAGGTGTTGTCATGTTTTTACTTAGTACTCCCACCACACAAGCAATATTTGATCGATGCATGCCACTGCATCCATCAAACTACCTGCAACACTTGCATAAGGAAAAAGGGCCATGTACTCTCTCTCTTTCTATTTCTTTGGACATGCTCAATAATTACTCTTGCCCCGACAAGATTTAGTACTTTCATTGGTTAATTCTTCAAAATTGTTTTGACATACTTCCTCTAACGTATATAGCATTTCCTAGCTACAAGGTATCTCCTGGTCTCCAATACAAGAATGAAATGTGCAACAAAAAGATCCTTCGTGTCAAATTTGGAGGATAGATGCATCTCCACCTCCCTAATTGCACCCGTGTTATTTTCAGTCATCGACATGCCATCGATACTTAACACTACATATATGAAACAGATTCCTTCTGGTGTGCGATATACATATTTATCAACTTGGTTGATCACAAATCCCAAGATCTAGATGTTTGATAGTAGAACATCCTAGGCAACTACTTCAAACCATGGAGGGACTTCATTAACTTGCAGATTAATTTCTCCTTTCACTTTACAATAAATCCTTTAGGTTGTTTCACGTAGATATATTCTTCCAAATCATCATGTATAAATGTTATCTTTGCATCCAATTTCTCTATCTCCAAATCAAATGTTGTAGCTAGATACATTTGTACTCTAATGGAAGTTAATTTTACAGTAAAGTAAAATATCTCGCCAAAATCGATTCCCTTGACTTAGGAATAACCTTTCACCACCAACCAAGCATGTACTTCTTAACTTGATTCATTGCATTCAATGTTTTCTTGAACACCCACTTATAAACGATAGGCTTCCTTCCATTAGGTAATTTGACCAAATCCCATGGGTCATTCTTGTGAAAATAATACATCTCTTTTTTTTAGGGCTTTCTACTAGAGTTTACGCTCTATTGAGTCTATTACTTCCTTAATTGACCTATGTTTTTTGTCAGTGGAAGCTAACACAAAAGCATATCAAAATTTAAGTGGGGTATGCGCTTTTATATCCTTCCCTTACTCAACAATACCTCCTCAAAATTGGAGTTTGTTGTTCCACCTCTTTATTTGACTATGTCGACTCATCTAAGTCACATTCTTCTAACCTCAATTTAAACAACAACTTTTCTTTTCCTTTCTCATTTCCCATATTCTCTTTTATCTTGGAAGTGCACCTAACTTCCCTAGAGATCTCATATCAAATACAAAATGTCTTTCTTGTCAATGGATACCATAGCTTACATCCCTTCATTCCATACTTGTAGGTGATGAAAATAAAATTGAGTTCCTTTTTGTCCATATTTGTCCTATTTTCCTTTGGAATATGGACAAAAGAATCACAGCCAACGACTCTAAGATGCGTGAGTGATGTATTTTTACCAAACCATACTTCATATAAAGCTTTTACAAACAACACTAATGATGGAGATATATATACATGGAAACATGCAATGTTGATTACCTAAGCCCAAAACTCTTATGCCAATCCCGCACTACTAAGCATGCTTCTTACCTTTTCCATTAATGTCCATTCATTATTTCTACAAATCCATTCCGTTGAGGAGTGTATCAAGTATTCGTTTAGAATACTATTCCATATTTTTGTACAACTATTTAAACTCTTTACCACAAATTCATGCCCATTATTAGTTCTTAGCACATTTACCTTCCTATCTATTTGGTGCTTCCTAGGAGATTTGAAATCCTAAAATTTCTCAAAACCTTAGACATCTTACTTAGGAAATATGGTCATCATATTATAGAAATCATCTTTGAAGGACACATAATATATGGATTCAACTATTGACTACATTGGTACTAGCCCAAGTACACCATTATAAATCAACTCCATTTTTTTTTTTCCCTTATAGCACTAAATGGAAATATCACATGATTTTGTTTCCCATAAACATAATGTTCATGAAAAACAAATTCTAGAGAGTTATCAAGAAAACCTTTGGCCATACCTTTTCTTTTCATAGGTCAAAGTCCTTTCTCTCCAATGTGTCCCATCCTATGATGCCACAAGAGGATTTCATTGACCAGACAAGAGGATAACCCATCAATTTCAAGAATGATTGCATTATAGATACTATGAAGAAATTTGTACTATGTCCCAATCCAGGTGACACTGATCAATACAATCAATCCATGAACCATGTTACATGAATCCTTCTCGAATATAGTACATCACCCATTTTAGTAATAGATATCAAATTTCTAGCCAAACCTTGAATATGTAGTACCCTTGAAATGTCTTATTTTGACCATACTCTAGCACTAACTAGACATGACCTCGATTGAATATCTTAGTGGTTAAATCATCCCCTAGATAGACATCCTCTCCATCATCTTCTTGATATTCACAAAACCACTCCCTATGGGGTATCATATGATAAGGTGCTCCTAACTCAATCATCCATGCCTTATGATTTAAGAATGTACTTGTTGAAGATAAATAAACATCTCCTTCTTCATCTAAATAAGTTCCCCCTTTGGTCAATACTCATTAGATCCATTACCTTTTTCAATAGTATTTTAATTACAATCTCTTTTGTAATGCGTTGTTTTAATGATTTTTTTACATGTTATTGTTGACTTAGCTGCAGACCTGGATCTCCATTTGAAAAAGAAATATCCTTCTGTCTACCAATCGACCCCTCAAAGATAGAAATTTTTTGGTCAATCTTTCCATGTTCCTTCACTTCATCTCCTCTAACAATAAATATGTTACAACATCATCAAGAGTCAATGTGGTTATGTTATTCACAATAACCATGACTAGACTCTCTCATGAGTATAGAAAAGAACACAACATATTGATACACTTTTCTTCTTCTATAATTGAGATATGCACACTCAATAGCTAACGAATCATAGTATTTAATGCATTCAAGTGTCCTATGACCAAGTCACCCTCTTTCATCCTCAGAAGCTAGAATTTTTTCTAAAAGAAGAAATTATTCAATAGTATATAAGTTTAGGAACTTATCCTATAATTTCTTGGCAGTGTCGTCATCCATGATCTACCATAGTCAACCATAAAGAACATGGTTAACCATACATAACATAGTGAGACATGGTCAAGTATTTTCAAACATGGTCAACCTTAGTCAACCATGGCCAATGATAGTCAACCATAATCTACATAGTAAACTATATTATGTGGAATACTATGATCAACTATGGTCACCTATAGTTAACCATACATTAACCATAATAAACACTTGTTAACCATAACTTGACCATATTTAACCATAATTAAATAAGGTCAACTATAGTGCACTAATCCTCTGCACACACATATACCATGAATTAGCATAACCACATTATTAAAAGTGATTGATATACTTCAATGTACACCATTAGTTTTCAAAGGTGAAAAATAACATTTATCACCATACACCAACCACTTTTAGTTAATGTAATTGTGCTAAAAAGTATTTTCATATTTTTCAAATGCATAATACATTGTAATGTGGCTCAAAATTAGAAAAAAGTTCCCATGATAAAAAGAGTGAGACTCAACTCCTTTCCTTAAACTAAGCAACACCATATGATTGCACATGAGAGTGACATTTATATAAGTTTTCATTTTTGTTGAAACAAAATTATTTTTTGAAATTTTCAAAAATATATTTGGTTGTTGTAAAGACACCCATCACTATGCTTTATAGTCCCTGCCTCACTAGGGACTATAGCATTCGCTTCGCGGTCAAGTTGTGTTGACTATGAATTATTTAGCTATGTTTTCGCAATTTTAATCAAAGTTTCAAGAAAATTCTTAATATTTCTATTTTCACAGAAATTCAAAAATGATTTCTGAATTTTTAGTAAATGTTATTTCTAATTTCGGATTGGATGAGGAAGCTCTAATGGTACATAATTCCCCTGGTGGAGAGCATTTTATTTTTCATTTTTTTCCAATGCCTTACAATTCATTTTAACAATAAAATAAAACTAGTTTTATGAGTGTTCATTGTGTTAGTGAGTGCTCTGACAATGCCACTGTTATATTAGCACTCTACTCAATGATGTGAGAATTCATGTGGTTGTAGGACACTATTATGTTAGTGCTTTGTTCAATGATGCGAGAATTAATGTGGTTGCAGGTTGTTTACATAGGCTTTGAGGGGGTGGGGGGTGGGGTGGTGGCGGGTGCCAAACACATGTCGAATTAATATTATTATGTTTCCTTGTGTGGAGGATAGAGTATGTGTGGGAGAGTTGGGGTCCTTTGCATAGTGAGTATTGTGATACAGATGTGATACGTGAATGAGTGATACAATTTCATTGTGCATAATGTTTTTTGTGTGGATAATGAAGTATGTGCAAGAGAATGGAATTGTGCTTTTGCATGCAAATGGGGGTGATAAATAAATTGTGTAATGAATGTGCATGGGCCTGTCTTTTTTAGTTATTATTTAGGAACATTTTTCATAACTACAAAAATAATTGTGCGAAGGTGATTGTGTGAAGCTCACTGTTGATGCGGTTGCATGACTCTGTTATGTTAATGTTGTGTTCAATGATGCGAGAATTCATTTAGTTGTAGGTTGTTTGCATAGACCTCGGGGGGTTGAAAAAATGTCGAATTAATATTATTATGTCTGCTTGTATAGAGTACAAAGTATGTGCAAGAGAGCTTAGGTCCTTTTCATAGTGATTATTGGGGTCTTTGTGTAAAACTTTTACTGTGTGAAGGATGAATTATGTATCGGAGAACTGGGATCTTTTGCATAGACAGGGGTGCTAAAAAATTGTGTTTTCAATCCCTGTGAATAAAAAGTGTTGTATGGTAAAACGAATGTGTGGAAGGCATTTTCTATTTTAATTATTATTTAAGAATGTTTTTTGGAAGTACGAAAGTAGTTGTATGAAGGTGGTTGTGCAAAGCTAGCTTGATGCAGGCGCATAAATGGAGCACAAAATCCGATGAAGACTGGACCGAGGCTTGCCAATATGATGGGATGGTCACATGGTGATTGATGGAGAGATTTTAAATGTTCTGTAAGAAATTATAGATATTTTCATTAGGAAGTGAGTTTTTATTTTAGAATAGTTTGGAGGAAATATTTCCTAATGTAAATGTAGTTTCATTTTTCCCTCATTTTGTGGAGAAGGGTAAACAATGCATCTTGTGATCGTTTCTTTTCCCATGTTAGCTTTCTTCTTAAATAAAAGGGTGTTTGAGAAGAAGTGCGGTGTGTAGTGGAGGAGAATAAGAGAAGCTCCAATGCGAAGAGAAAAGGCATAGGTCGAGAGGCTTGTGCTCCACATGCCTACATTGTATATTTGGCCAGTTTAATGTATGTTGAATTTGATTAGTGAGTATTTTTGTAACACCCTCCTCCAGCACCCACCCAAGTAACCATGCCAATGAAGGTAAACATGAGACGAGATTCTACTATGATTAGTTTCGACCTCCTATGTGACCTTAAGGAAGTGAAATCGACAGAACATCATGCATAGCCATCCAACATCATCAACAGAACCCTCAGGAGACAAGTCAGCCACTCAGACAGCCTATCCCTGGGTCCCACTATTGTTCTGGACCTCTTAGGCCATAATCGCTCTCATGCTATGGGCAAGGGAGTGACCGGCAACCTAAAGTCTCTCTCATAGGCTTTCCTGCTAGTGACTAGGGACCAAAATTTGCAGTTCTATGCTAGCGACCCTCGAATTTAAGCCATTTTTTTTAGGCCTAGAGCCTAGGCCACTACCCAGAATGGAGTGATAGCTCAAAATCAGTAAAAATACAGAGAAATAATGATGCAAAATCAATAAACTGAATAAGAACATAACCAGGCCCCTACTAGTCATGACAAGCATTTCACCAAACATATCATCGACATGTAACCTATAGGTGTAAACAACAGAATTAAGTATAGGGATCTCATACTTATCTCAGAATTGTTATGAAGCATTGTTCCCTCATGACAATTACTGCATTGTCCTCTATTAGGTCATAGACACATTATCCATTCATATACAAGTAAAAACATGCTAAGATCCATACATAGTTTATATCATAAAATATACATATAACCAACATAATAGGAACAAAAATGCCATAAATAGATCAACCATCAAAATTCACATATACATCAATACATTTACACATGAAAATCAAGGGAATCAATTTTTCATTAATGAATGCAATGAACCAATTGGAGATGGGACTACCACGTTGAACCTGACCATAGATTTGCTGAGCCAAGTCTCTCTTCAGCCAATCACCACCATGCCATATTCCAAGCATGAATGTGGTACTCATAGAACACATAAAAAACACAAGTAAACATGGATTCCACCAGAGTTCTCCACCTACACGTGAGGAATTTGAGTACCTCCTAGTCTCTCAGGCTTTACCATGCATCCACAGTCCAATCCAAGGATCACTAGGCCCTACACCGATACATACTCTCTAGGATTTACCATGCATCCCATCCTAGGATCACTACGCCCAACAGGGAGAAAATCCACCCCTTGGCTTTACTGTATATCCCACCATTTACCGGCAAGGATTCCTAGGCCCATCGAGGAACATAATTTGTCTTTACCACAACCCACAGTCTAATCAGGGGCTACTAGGCCAATGGATTCGTGATCCTCAGTTTGGTTCAGGGACCACTAGACCATGTGTTTTCCAATTTGGATATCCACCCCACTCGACTTTGAATCTAATCTGGCCATCGGACATAAACTGTATGAGAGAACCCATCTCATCAAAGCTATCAAGAAATGGCAAGGCTAGGCTAAAAATAGTGTCACACATGGAAAAACTCATGTCAAGGTATAAAATAAACACATGCAATCCCATTCATGCCAAATCTAGCAAGGAAAATACACATGCAAGTTTATACCTACAATGAAGCCTATTGTAGCTTCTTGATCCTGCCTTTCCCTACTTGATATTTTCTTTCTCTTTCCTTCTTTTCCTTTCTTCTCCAATGCCAATGTGATCTAAGAAACTCTAAGTGTCCAAGAGTATGAGAGAGAGAGAGAATAGAAGAGAGATTCAAAAATAAACTGATCAAACCTTTCCAATTGATCCTCATAAGCCTTTTTATGAATGAGGTCTCCATTTTCTTCTTTTTCTTCCTCACATGCAATATGTGACCTTTCATCTCCTTTTTCTCCTAATTTCCTTTATTTTTGTAAATAAAATGCTAATAAATGCCTCGTGCCTTTGCAAATCGTTAGCCATTGCCTTTTCCAATTTCCTTAGCTATAAACAACCAAATGAACACCCACACCAGGATGTCCAACTCGACATTCATCTTGGAATAACTGTCCCATCATCTGTGGTATTATATATATCTACATGAGTTTTTAACCAGGGTTGTTACAGAACCCTCCCCCTCAGGGTAACACTTCCCTTGCTATTCAATGACACCTATAACCAACAAGACTGCTAAAAACAAAATATATTGCCCATGGATATTTATAACACAGCTCATTGTAGTATTTACAATGAAAGATGCATCTGATTCCATCTGGAAATGCTAATTATCAAAACAAATCCATCCTGGCCTTCCCTTCTCTGCTACACAGTCCCTCGGGAAATCTGGTCACCCCTTTTGTGCAGTCACTCACCTTCCAAGTTCCATTTGGAACCCCATCTCGGGCAGTCCATCCCCTGGAAAGGCTTCCTCACATCGAAAGATACAAAAACCAAGGCATATCCAAACCTCAAAACCATCATACCAGCCATGGCATGCTCATGGCAATCAATGGACACTACTGAGTACCAATGTCCCACAATGGGCCTGCTCTTGAAGTGCTTTACCAAAATATTGTTGCCTGTGCCAATTCTTGTTTTGTTGTTGTTGCTAATGCCTGTTTTCAGTTTCAACCACCCAACTAGCATGTTCATGCATTCATGTTCAAGCACACAACTTCCATTAGATTCAAACTAAATTGAAATAACTTAAAAGCATACCTCAATGGTAGCTCGTCAATAAGGTACACTTGCAATCCTGTTTACTTCCTGTCACAACAAGTCAAACTAACATCTTTGATCAAATCATCATATATAAAAATATCAAATTAGGTTAGCTCAAAACATAACCATCAAAATCATAACTCACATGTAACCATCATAAACCAAAATCATAGATCACATGTAATCATCTTAGACCAGAATCATAACTCATATGCATAATAAAACTGAAATTAAACACTGATACTTATCCTTCATTGATCCTTACTTCTTCCTTTATCATTATTTCATACACACTCCAGATTGGTTGCCACACCCGAAAAACACCCAATGCCTTCTCCTAAACTGTGCACACACACACACATAGTGTACATCCCACACATTCAACCACACATGGCATACCACACCATGCAATACATGCATTCACACTTGACATACAATCCGTACACCTACACCCAGTGCACAACACAACACAATACACCTACGTCATGTGTAAGTCACAACACAATACATACATACACCCACACCCAGTGTACAATACAAGACAATACATACTCCTATGTCTGGTGTATGACACAACACAACACGTATACATACACAATGTGAGACAATGTGTGACACCTAAAAATGCATACAAATACACCTGATATATAAGACAACGCATACATCTATACCCAATATACAACGCCGCATAATGCACATACCTACATCTGGCGTACAACACAAAAAATGCATGTACTACACAGAGTACACCACAATGAGTACACACGCCACGATACTACGACTACAAAATGCACATCCATAGTACCACATGTACACCAGTGCCATATGTACAACATGTACACAATACCACTGGTACACTACACCACCTGCACAACGTGTGAACAACATCACATGTACATAGCAACACATTCACAACATGTACACAATGCCACATGTACACCGCACCACATGTACAACATGTACATAATACCACATGTACATAGTAACACATGCACGATATGTATGTGACACCACATGTACACAACGCCACATGCACGACATGTAGACAACACCACCTGCACACAACGTCACTTGTACAACATGTACACAACACCATTTGTCCACAACACCAGTTGTACAATCATGCACACCACACGATATGTACATAGTACGAATGTACCACATGCATGCAACACCACTTGTACATAGAACTGGATTTCCCACATGTACATAACATCATTTGTACATAACACTGCATATCCAACATGCACTCAACACCATATGCACATAATACCACATATCCATCATGCACACAATACAATATGTACACAATACCGCATATCCAACATGTACATAGCACCATCTATACCTAGCACTGAATATGCAACATTCATACAACACTATCTGTACTAACACCTTGTACATAACATTTCATAAACAACATGTACACACACGAAATGTACACCACACCGCATGCACACAAAATCACAGATGCAACATATACAACATATGTACAATAATAGTGCCACACTTCCAAAACCACACTGACTCTACCAAGCAACCCTAATTCCAGTGTCTTATCCATGCTTGTCCCAACATGCCGCAACCATACTACTATATTTCGTTGATGTATCCCTCAGTGTTACCTATCATAACATAAACATAATACAAGCATATAATATCAATTCATAACCACATGATACTGACTATTCTTCCCAATTAATTCCTCAAATCTAGGAACCTCTTCATGTCATTTGCGTGCATAAGAAATCATTCCTCCACAAGGACGATTCCTGATGAATCTGTCATAGATACATGGATACATACATACATATACATAAACATTAGCATACAATAATAATGATCTAGTCAGTCAATGACATACATTCATACATATGTACATATAAACATTAGCATAAAATAATCATGATCCACGATAACCCTGTCATACACGACATACATACATACATACACATACATACATATACACATCAACATAATCATGATCATAACATAATTACCAGATAACATAAGGTCTAGGTTAAGATAACTTCCTTATTTGTGCACAACATGCACAACATTGAGAACCACCATTCCCAACTTAGTCAAACCATCTGACACCTCAGGTCCATTTACTTTACCTTTTCTAGTTATCTTTCTCATGTCAGTACTACCACCATCCATTTACGACTATGGACCAACCAGTCCGACAAACTCTCATTATATTACCTTTCGTTGCACTTACTCATGCATAGGGCTTCATCTGAATCTTACATTACCTTTCAGGTACCACACAACTCTCCCAAGCTCCATCAACCTTCCTCTTTCCCAACCAATTCCCAAGATTCAAAAAATAAAAATAAAGAACTGAAACAACAATAAGAGACCATGAAAACCCAAAAGAAACACGACACCACAACAAAGTGGCATAGGTATGCACCAAACACAAGTAAAATCGCAAATTAAGCGCAACAATCACAAAATACCAAAAGCACAAGACTAACAACAGGCACCATGACTCAATCCCCATGGTTCCCAATGTATCCAAGGGAAATATCAACCTAAGCCTTCTTCAAGATTCATGGAAATCTCTCTTGCCATCCAACTCCTTGCATCATGCTACCATTAATACATAATTGTTAAGCATAAATAAACATAACAATACACTAGTTACCTCATCTTATTATGGCAAGCACATTGCTTGCAACTGAACACATCCACGTCATCTCTCAAGGGACTCCAATCCTTTGACAGCTCCACTTGTGACTAAAGACTAGCTAATATATTTGTCAAGTACATGTTCATGAATATAGCATGTATCCACATAATTTCAAACAAAACCAAGGTTAAGAATACTTCTTGTATGAAAAGCACTCACTCATTTGGAATTAGGGTTTCCAAACATAGCCAAAGGAATTCTTACCTAAATCCTTTCTTTTACCTTTACCTTGATGCAGTTGTCTTACTATATATTGTCACATCACCCAACTATTAGTTATATAAACACATCAATTATTACGACATCACACCAATACCAAGCATGTTTCTTGCAACTGCTCACACGTGTCAACCAGATGTTCCAAATATCAAGACAATCATATGTCTCAATTTGAAATCAACTTTTACTAACAATCATGTCATAATCCATAGTCAACTCATAGTCATTATACATAATGCTACAACTATCACCTACTCACACTCAAATACATATCAACTGTCTCAACACATATATGTTAGTACAATCATCTTAAAACAAGATCATTTGAACACATACTCATACTATGAAATTCATCAAACATACAACCAACTTGCAAACATACCATGTTAAATTAATCAACTATACGACATAATCAAATAGCCAAACACCAAATATATGACATAAGCAAACTCATACCTTATTGTATCTCAGGGGAGGCTATCTTGTCTGCACGATCAATCTAGTTAGCATGATATAACTTCACGAGATATCAACTCAAACATAAATAAGGTCATGATATCCAAAGTAGTCACTAAATAACATGTTTACATCATAACTCATGCAAAATTATCATTCAAACATATGAAAAGTCAATCTAGATTAGTACAACACCATATTACAAATATGTCATCTCATACTCGAATATCGCAACCATAACCATTTTCATAGGCCAATCCAACTTAGTGTGATACATATAACATCAAGGTATAAATGTGATAACCCTAATCATCAAGAATATTGTCATTTAAAAACAACAAGTTAACCTATAAGATACTTCATCAACAACATATAGCATAATCATTAAGTTATCTAACATAAAACGACAATAGCAATACATACAATGACAAGTTACCATCATTCTTGACTATCTCACACATGTGCATATAACTACACTAATCAACTAACATCTATAATGAATGTAACCATAACATCAAAAGACATGTACATAAACCTAATGTATATAAACCTAATGCATATAACAATCATTGAATTACATACCTACTTGCCAAACATACAATACATGTATGATGATCTTATCTTACCCCAAAATCCAAGGTTGCAACCTCATTATGATGATTCACATCTCCTACTATATCTCAGCCAACATATTAGCATCATAGCAACCAATAACACATGATGACCTAACTTTCATACCATGATTTGACAAGGCATGTTTGACCTACTATTCATGCATACTATAACCAAGACCATATATGCAACACAACTGCATATGGACATATAACACGTGAGTTCCAAACCATATACACATCATTCTAGCTAGAGTCCAGTCACCAATGCATGACCATATAAACTTCACAAACCATGACCTCATGCATGACAACAAACATTACTCCATTGTACACATTTCTGCATGCAACCGTCAACATGCATAAGTAATGAATAATCAACTACACATACACATAAACGCATGTAGTCTAACATAAGCAATCAATTCTTGCAATCAACCTACAAGACTGATACATGCAATCAAACCTGCAAGAATGTAGCCTAACATACAAGGATGTAATTAGGTGATATCTAATCAACATGTAAGCAACATACAACAATATGTAACCAGTCATATACATATGACGAAAGCATTCCAAAAAATCAACATCAAATTCCTCATCACAACCTTACTACCATCATTATCAAAATCAAGAAAATGAAACAAGCACGTGGAATGAAAGTGTAAGAGACACACATGAAACTAACATGCATGCATGAACAACACACACTACCCATCTAGTCTGAGGGGCGAACCATTCTCTAATACTTCCCTGTAACACCCTCCTCCCACATCCACCCAAATACCCATGTCAACCAGGGTAAGCATGAGATGAGAGGCTACTATGATCATATTCGATCTCCTATGTGACCTTAAGGAAGTGGAATTGATGAAACATCACACACAACCAACCAACATCATTAACAAAACCCTCGAGAGATAAGTCAGCCACTCATACAACCTGTCCGTGGCTCCCATTTTTGTTCTATACATCTTAGGCCATAATCACTCTCATGCTATGGAAAATGGAGCGACCGACAACCTAAAGTCGCTCTCATGGGCTTGCCTTCTTGCCACTAGGGACAAAAATTTCCAGTTTTGTGCGAGAGACCCCAGGATTTAAGCCACTTTTTTTGGCCCAGATCCCATGCCACTACCTAGAATGGAGTGATAGCTCAAAATTAGTAAAATACAAAGAAAAAATGATGCAAAACTAATAAACTGAACAAGACCATAACCAGACCTCTACTAGCCATGAGAGGCATTTCGTCAAACATATCATCATCATGTAACCTACAGGTGTAAACAACAAAATTAAGTATAGGGATATCATACTTATTTGAGAATTGTTATGAACCATTGTTCCCTCATGTCAATTGCTACATTATCCTCTATTAGGTGATAGACACATTATCCATTCATATACAAGTAAAAACATGCTGACAACCATACATAATTGCTATTATAAAATATACATATAACCAACATAATAGGAATAAAAGTACCATAAACATATTAGCCATCAAAATTCACATATACATCAATACATTTAAACATGAAAATCAAGGGAATGAATTTCTCATTAATGAATGCAATGAACTAGCCGAAGATGGGACTACCATGTTCCACCTAACCATAGATTGGATAACCCAAGTCTCTCTTCAGCTAATCACCCTCTGGCCATATTCCAAGCATGAATGTGGGACTCATATAACAGATAAAAAACACCAATCAACATGGATGACATCGGAGTTCTCAAGCTACACCGTGAGGAATTTGAGTGCCTTCTAGTCTCTTAGGATTTACCGTGCATCCACATTGCAATCCAAGGATCACTAGGCCCTACATCAAGACATACTCTCTAGGCTTTACCGTGTATCCCATCTTAGGATCACTAGGCCCAATAGAGAGAAAATCCACCTCTTGGATTTACTGTATATTCCACCATTCATCGAAAAAGGTTCCTAGGCGCACTGAGGAACACAATCTGGCTTTACTGCAACCCACAGTCCAATTCATGGTTTACTAGGCCACTGGCTTCATGATCGAATCCAATCTAGACATCCCACATAAACTCTATGAGAGAACTCATCTCATCAAATCTATTATGAAATGGCAAGGCTAGGTTGAAAATATTGTCACACCTAGAAAAACCCATGTCATGGTAGAAAAGAAACATATGCAATCCCATGCATGCCAAATCTAGCAAGGAAAATATACATGAAATTCGATACCTACAATGAACCCTACTATAGTTGCTTGATCATGCCTTTCCCTTCTTGATCTTTTTTTTCTCTTTCCTTCTTTGCCTTTCTTGCTCTAATGTTAAAGTGTTCCAAGAAATTGTAAGTGTCCAATCGTATGAGAGAGAGAGAGAAAATAGAAGGGAGCTCCAAAACTGAACTGATCAAGCCTTGCCAACTGATCCTTAGAAGCCTTTTTATGAATGAGGCCTCTATTTTCTCCATTTTCCATTATTTACTTCATGCAACCTATGACCTTTCACCTCCTCTTTCTCCTAATTTCCTTTATTTTCATAAATAAAATGCCAATAAATTCCTCATGGATTTCCAAAGCCTTAGCCATTTCCTTTTCCAATTTCCTTAGCCATAAAAAACCAAATGAACACCCACACCAAGATGTCCTGCCCAACATTCAACTTGGAATAAGTGTCCCATCATCATGGTATTATATATATTTACATGAGTTTTTAACAAGGATTGTTACAAGTTTGTTTAGATACCTATGTGTTTGTGTATTCCTCTATCTATATATGGTTAACACAATTGTTATTCTTTGGGGGAAATCAATTTGTCTATAAACTGTTGCAATCATATTTTATTCATGTGTGTTTTTGTCCTTAGAATTCTGCACTTGTAAAGTCGATTTGTGTTATAGAATATGAATGTTGAAGCCATAGATCATTAAGGTTCTGTTGATGCCTCTAAAATTGCTGCATCAACATCGGGGAAAACCACCCTGTCCGGACCTTAGTGCAACCCCTTTTCCATTTGGTGTGGTGGCTCTGATTGGATATAATGGGACCAGTTTCCTAGTGATGTATGAATTGATGGGTGATTGTTTTGTAATGTGTAACGAAGGTGATAAGTGTTTTATCCTACAATTCAAAAATATACAAATATAACTAATCTAACCCGAGTATCCTGTTAACAATACGATTTTTTATTATTTCTATTAGACAAATAATCATAAAGATGGCTTATTCATAAAATAGAAATATGCACTCATATAATGATTACTTTTTTTAAGAAGTTAAACAAAGTAATTATAAAAACATTATCACATTCATCACAATATATATCACTGACATATATATCCAAATGATAACAATTCTAAAACCTTCAGAAATGATATGCTAAAGAATTGTTTGAAAAACATACATATATCAATAATAGCAAGTTTTAAGAAATGTTCATTCACATATAGAAATAAGACAAAAATAGAGATAATAGGACCATATGCATTTGAATTCTCTCGATGTAAACAACACTCAGATTCTACTTTCCTATTTGAGAAAACCTTCAGAAGATGCAAAAGTGCGAGTCTTGCAAAAGCTTCTTTCAAAAAATGCAGAAATTTGGTCCAAATTTGATAAGGAAAATATTAGAAGTACAAAAGTGCAACTATTAAATCAAGTTTTAATACAAATTGAGGACCCTTTCTAAATACATTAAAGGGTCTTAAATAATAAAAATAAAAACTAACTATAAATAAAAATCGCCATGTGTTGTTCTAACTGTAGACATGAAAATTTGGGATCCACTATAAAAATAGCAGTGCAGTAGCGGTTGAACGAATTCACTAAATCGACTTCCTTTCTTGTGATTGTAGCTGATAGATTGCGAGCATTGGCTACATTTTTGGAGGTTGACTCATCCTAGAGCGTAGCTGGGGTGTTTAGATGGCATCGGAGAGTTCGAGGATCATGCAGTTGACCGCGTCAGAAAGGCATTTCATGGCCATCTGTTGGCTATGTGGCTTAACTAGAAAAGACTAGAGTGTTTCCCATGCCAAGTTTTGGACTTCTCCGATCTATTTTTCTCTGTTCACCAGATCCTATTTCCAATGATGTTCTAGTGCCTTTGATTTCGGGATTTTACCTAGACATCAATCAGAGATCAAATTAGACATATGTAAATTGTTATTTACTAATTCAATCAAACTATTCATTGTAGCTTTGCATCTAGAAGTTGCTCTTTCGACTTTCATTAACTGGGACTCCCATTCCGAAAATAGGATTTCCTTGTGCGATTCTTGTATTTTTGGCAAGTTGGCAACCATTCCTTCTATGGAATCTTTCCAAGACAGAAAATTTGTTATCCTTTCATCTGTTTTTTCCAATTCCAGTCTGGCATCCACTGCCTTCTCAATTAGTGATGTAGAGATATTGCACAATGGGTTGGCCAATGATATGTTGTGGCAAAGAATGTTCAACTGTTGGGACAAGGCTTTGGTTATCTCCAAGGCTTCTTTTTTGAATTCAGTAACCTGTGGATAACCCCTGTACCTTTCTATCTGTTCTTGCATTTGTGCAATTTGATCTTATTTTACCTTCTTTTCTTGCTCACTTATCATCTAAATCCTCCTTATTTCTCAAGACAACTCCTGTTGTTTATGGAGAATCTGTTTATCAATCCTCTGTTTCTCCAGTTTCAACTCCTCTCTTAGTCACTCATTTTGTTGTCTCTGCTCTGCTAGCTGTTGGTCAAGCTAACTAATCCTTTGTTGTCCTTCTGCTGATTGCACCTCAAGTTGAGTGATCCTTTGATCCTTTTCCATCATCAACTGGCTGACCTCTGAGGCTTTGTCCATTGTCACTGTTGTGTAAGCTCCTGCATACTAAGATAACTTTGTTAAATCCTCAGAGGGATTGACTTCTGCTTTCCATACCACATTCATCATTTCTGCCTAAGGAGTTAGAAGAGGACTTTTATCAATTTTCTTCTTTTTCCTCTGTCTTTTAACTACATCCCTGTGCTTCAGACTGTAGAATACATCTAGGGGTGGTATTTATTCTGTTCTTAGTACAATCTCCTCTGTAGGATTTTCGAGGATGATTTCTATGTCCTACTGAATCCTAGGTAGGCTGCTTGTCCCTTCAATTGAAACACTAATAACTTTAGGCTTTTGTACTATAGGCAATTTTGGTGTCGTGAGCTCTTGAGATTTATTCTGGTTTTTGAGGATTAGGTCAAACTACTCCCATTCCTTGATTAAAGTAGGATCAATATTGATATTCATATCAAGGGTCTCACTAGTTCCTTCCTTTATCGGCTCCCTTTCTGGGGTATTTTCCTTTTCAGGAGTCTTTTCCATAATTTTTTCTTCACAGTGGCCTTCTAGTTGTACCACAGAGGTAGTATTTAACAAGTTTAGAGGTAGTGTTTGCAATCTCTATGTCCTGAACTTAAAAAATTCCTCTAATCCTTCTGCTCCCAATTTGATTTTTTTTAGTTGTTTCACTTGAGAAAATAACTCGGTTGAAGCAAACAAATCATCATAATTATCCTTCTCATGTTAAAACTTGGAAATTTTGACATGAGAAGTGAAATTGTAGGCAACAGATTTTGGATCATACTGCCTCTTTGGGATGACAGCTAATTTTAACATCTTAATTTTCTCAGCTTCCTTCTTTGCATGTTTGAAGTCATGCAGCGTGAAAGTACCACATCGGAGGGGGAATGAAGGCCACATCTATTTTTTGGACTCCTTTAGGTTCCTTGACATCCCTTCTACTATTATCTGATATGCTATTTCTCTGGAAAATAACTTATCAGGGATGTATAAGGGAAGGACATGTGGGTCAGTAGTGCTGCCAAAAATTCTGATGTAGGTGAACTTCTCTTCACCAAACCAACTACCAATTGATGTTAGGTTGACACTGGCTTCATCAGACAACCTAGGAGCGGGTCTATTGAATATAGCATAATGAACGGGCAGGATGAAACCATGACAGATTCTATAAAGATGATTTTTATAATGGGCTTTCCACAATTCCTTATGATAGATATGAATGGGGTTTGGGTCCTGTGGAGTCCATTTCTAACCTAAAATGGGGTAATCAGAATTGAAACAGACAATGTCCAAAATATAGGCACTCATATAAAACGGGGGTATTACCCGGGTAGTCACAAACCTGTTTTTCCTATAATCAAGTATTTGGTTGGCCATTTTATCAGACAAAATGGTCACCCAATCCATGATATAAGAGTTAACTGCAGCCTCCATTAAAGGTACCATCTCTATAGAAAACCTGGCCGAATCTTGGACTCCAAAGAGTCTGCATATCATAGCACCAGCATAATAGTAAGGATATGCTAATGAATCTACAGAGTACATACCCGATGATTCATGTTTATGTTTGTTTGGATAATGCCTCCACTGTCTGATAGGGTCTGACTCCACGGGATTTTCCTTGTCGAAGGATTCCAAAAATGCTTTGTTGTACTACTTCTGTGGTTCAAGCAAATGGTACATCCTTTTGATATCTTCTGCTTTAAACGACCCAAACATCCTTCCATTAGTCGTAAAGAATGTTCTGTCTGTTATGTTGATACTTTCGATCACCCATCTGACTAAGTCATTGTAGGGTAATACTTTGGCGTGGGCTACTATTCTGTGAAGATAAGAGCTGGCCAAATCCTTAAGAGTACTCTCTAACTTGTTAGTGGAATCTGTTGTTCCCTGTTCTTCTTTGATCTCTTCCGGATCCTTGACTTCAAGTAAATTGTATATACTTTCCCATGAAGCCTTACCCAAACTTAGGCAAGTAGTATCAGCTATCAAGACCTTTTTTACTGATTCCTCCTTGGCTATGATGAGGACCTTTGGTTTCTTTGATTTATTCGTCACTTTTGATGGATTCATAAACTCACGCTTGCTCTACAAAAAAAACAGAAGACTGTAACAGAGAAAAATCCGTTCAAAGCCAACGCAGAATATAAAAGATTAATGATAATTTAAGCGTGATAAGCAATACAAACTCAAATATTACCACGGATGAAATCCTCAAAGGATACAACCATCAATATTCCATTAATGATTTCCGTAACTGCCAATTGTGATACTTAAATGCCATAATGATATGTCGCATCACTCATATTAGTAACAGTTCTCTAAAGTGAATCTCGTGACTTTTCCCGATTAGTGATTGGAAAAAATTGCATATCGCAGATCGGGGGCACAAGAGTTATGTTTTAGTTGTTTACTTATATAGCTCTGATTATGATAAATAGTGAGTTGTCATAGGGAAGCAGTATAGTCTTTATGAAATCAATGAATTGTTCGTTTTTCATTTATAGTTGATTTAAGCTTTAGACCCACAAACATTGGTTTAACAATCATATTTCACCTTTTATTGAAAAGTGCACTTTTCCAATAATGAAATCGCATTGGCGGATTCCAAATGGGCATTCGTTATGTGTTTCATGTTTTTAGCGATGGTCGATTGCGATTCGATTATCGCATCGGGAGGTTTACATGGACCCTTGGAATGTTTCCTTGATAACTTGGCAGCAATTTGCGATTTTCGATAGCGTTATCGCATCAGTGACTGCCAGTGGAAGCCTTAAGTCTATCTTTAAAACAAAGGGTGCGACACATTATTTTATATTTGTTTTACGAGAAGGTCTTGTTTAATATTTTAATTGGATCAGACCTTTTCATAAATATTTTAATGTGTTGTATGGATTTACCAAATTTTGCGATTGTTATTGAATTATTGATTTTATCTAATTCCTAAAAAGGGGACCCATTTTTTGTTAAAGTTTTGGATGAAAATTTTGAAATGGGAAGGGTTGTTGTATAGCACAACAATTGGCAATTCATTGGGAGAAACAACTATCTCTGAGAAAGTAGTGTAATATTTATAACTTTCTTAATTTGGAAACCATTGAGGATAAAGAAAACAACCTAAGAATAGTTAAATAAAAATTAACTCTAAATATAATTACAGTTTTTTGTAATTCCTTTTCCAATCTTAAAAATAAAAACATTATGTTCTAATTCAATCTTTTGTTGGTATATATAAAGTAGGGGGCTTCTCCAACTTAGCTTTTAAGTTTACTCTGTTGTCACAGGTAGTGCCTCTGCTGCTAGCATACATTTATAGTTTTGACAGGGTTACCTTTTAACCATTTAATCATTCATTGTCCCATCCATCTAAGATTATAACTTTTGAAAGCTAAATTCAAAAAGATATGTATACATATATTTTTTCTTTTTTGTGTTTTCTATTCTTTCAATTTCTTTAAAAGATAAAAAGCCATTGTCCTGGTTTGGTGGCCAGCTATTGACAATGCCATTCACTGGTTGTAATTGAACTAAACAAGCTGGCCCGTGATGAGACCCCTTGTCTTATGATTAAAGGCCATTACCCCGTTTTGTTATGTAGTATTGGTAATGTCAGTTTAATTAGCTCCCTATGATCGTGGTAAGCAGGCTCATGATGAGACCCCTTATCTTTTATATCAGACATATTTTAGAATTACACTCTGAAAAAATCATAAACTTAGTGGATGGGGTGAATGAATTTTCCCTTAAGAGTATATGGATGACAATTTTAGAGTTGTAGATGCTAAGTTTGGAAAAGTCTTTACTTTTTTACAAATAACCTCTCTCGACTCTTTAAAACTTGGAATGATTTATAGTATTTTTAGGGCTTGTGAAGATTTTAGAAATCTAAAAGAAGTTCTTAGAGTTTTATGTTTTATCTAACTTTCTAAAACTGCAGTCTTTTCCTTAAAGGTTTCCATCTATCGAAAGTAAGTATTAAAAATATTTCCTTAAAGAAGTTTCCAATAGTAAAAGGTCAATGGAAGACTATTTACAACCTTATTTTCTACAAATAAAAATTTAAAATAAACAAAGCTGCATAATGAATATTTACAGGTAAGAAGGGGTTACCTCTTTAAGTAAAAATTTCTTCAAGATAATCCCACTAACAGGAAGAGAATATCTCTTTCTTGATAGGTCTCACAATATGAACGTTGATAAGCCTATGTTCTCAATGATTTGAAATGGTCCAAGCCACATCTTTTGAAATTTAGTATGTTTGCCTTTGTCTTCGTGTTCTTTGTCCCATTTCAAAACAAGATCACCGATTTGTAAAAATTTTGGGCCAATAGAATTTGCATCAAAAGAAGATTTAATGACTTGTTGATATTTTACATGTGTAATTTTGGCTTTTTCCCTTTCCTCTTCTAATTTAAGGATTTTATCATATCTTAATTGAATAGAAGACGCAGGATTTTCTTCAATAAATTACACTAGGGCTAGAGATGGGAGTTCTAAGTTTGTTGGTATTACAGCTTCTTTCCCATACACTAAGTTGAATGGAGAAGTACCTATTGAGGCCTTCTGAGTTATGCGGTCTGCCCATAATGCAAATATCAAAGATTTGTGCCAATTCTTTTGATTCTGGTCAACATTTCTCTTAATAATCTTAATAAGATTTTTATTGGTTGATTCTGCCAAACCATTACCTTGAGGGTAATAGTTTGCAGAATATTTTAATTTAAATCCTCTCTTAAGAGAAAATTCAAGTATGGTATTTCCAGAAAAATAAGATGCATTGTCAAAAATGAGGGCATTAGGTACGCCAAACCTGGTAATGATGAATTGATCAATGAATTCAATGATTGCATCAAAGTTGGCTACCTTCAAAGGAATTGCTTCTACCCACTTCGTGAAGTAATCTGTGGCTGTAAGGATGTATCTGTGCTTCTTGGAAGAATGTGGAACAATCTCTCCTATGATATCCAATCCCCATTGTTCAAATGGTTGTTCAATGTTGACTAGTTGTAAAGAAAAGGTTCGTTTCCTTTGTCTTCCACTGGCATTTTGGCAAATTTTGCATTTCCTTACATAGTCATGGGCGTCTTTAAATAAAGTAGGCCCATAATATACAACGTGTATTATCTTGTGATCTATTGTATCACCTCGAAAATGTCCACCTGTTGGACCATCATGTAATTCCTGCAACACCTTTTGTGCTTCAGTTTTTTCAAGGCATCTTAACAAAATCGAATCATAATTCCTTCTAAATAACACATCATCAATGATTTCGAAGTGTTTTTCTTTTAATATTAAGGCACATTTGTTTTTGTAAGAGAGACTAGGAGGAGCATATCCATTTTTTAAATAAAATACCAAATCTACATATTGAGATTCAGAATTCATGATACTTATCTCGTTTACTTGAAGAGCATTATCTGAATCTTCATGTTCTAGAATGTTAGAAGCTCCTGCTAATAACCTGCAAAAACCTTGACCTCTTACAATTTTCGCTAGTTTAATATCTAAATCATATTCTTGTAATGTTGTAACCTAGTTGGCTCTCTTCTCTCCTACTTCCCTTTGAACTAGCAAGTGTCTCACTGCCGAGAATGGGACTATTACTTTTGTATGAATTTTTAGGAGGAATGGCCTAAAGTGTTTAATAGATTTAAACGCAGCGAAAGCTTTTTTTTCTACTTCATAATAATTAATTTTAGCGCCTTGTAATTTAGAACCGAAGAAGGATATGGGTGCTTCAACTTGCTGATCTTTGATCCGCGTTAACACAACTGCATAAGATGTTTCAGATGCTAAAGTATACAAAATAAAATGATTAGAAAATTTTGGAGTATTCAATGCAGGAGCATTAATGATTGCCTATTTGATTGAATCAAAGGCTTCCTTTTCGTTATGTCCCCATTTGAAAACTGAATTTTTCTTAATCATGGTTTGTAAAGGTAAAACAATCTGTGAAAAACTAGAAACAAATCTTTTTACAAAATTTATTTGACCTAGAAATGATTGCATTGATTTTTTATTTTGTGGCAGAGGAATATCAGAAATCTCCTTGATCCTTTCTGGATCAATGTAAATGCCAATAAACCCTAGGAGTTTACCTTCATCAAGAGCGATGAATGATTTCTTGGGATTTAATGAAATTCCATACCTTTTACATTGTTCAAAGATTTGTTTCAAATCATGTAGATGATTCACACTTTTCTTGGAGAAGATAGTTATGTCATCTAGGTAGGAAACAACTGACCTATTTATCAAACCCTTGAATGCTATATCCATTGCTATTTGGTAAGTAGCTCCAGCATTAATAAAACCGAAAGGAATTTTCTGGTAGGCATATGTTCCCCATTTGGTTCTAAATGTAGTCTTTAGTCTGTCATCTGGATGCACTAGTATTTGGTTATATCCAGAAAAACCATCCAGACAAGACATTAACTCCGAACCAGCAACTGAATGAAGTGTCTACTCCATTGTTGGTAATGGGAAATTATCTTTTTGGCATGCCTTATTCAGATTTCTGAAATCATTACAAATCCTAATATCACCATTCTTCTTCCTAACAAGTACTAAGTTAGAAACCCATTTAGAATGTCTGGCTCGGAAAATTATCTTAGCTTTCAAGAGTTTATTCAACTCTGCTTTGATCTGACTCTCCAGATTTGGATGAATTTTCCTCAATTTTTGTTGCGTAGGTTTCTTCTCAGAAATCATTGGAATTGTGTGTTGTATGGTAGAAGTATCATATGTTTTTAGATCGTCATAATTCCAAGCAAAAACATTTTTATATTTGTTCAACAATCTGATAAAAGAAAATCTTTCTTCTAAAGCGAGCCCTAGTCCTAGATTAATATTTTATGGTTTGGCCTCATTACCAAGATTTATTAATTCAAACCACAAAGTAGAACTTTGAAGTTTTGAATTAGTGACTTGTTTAAACCTATCCTTGATATCATAAAGATCTTCAAGTTTGACCATAGATTTAGGTATGGAATTCTCATTCTGTCTTTGTTTTATTTGAAGATCATGATCATTCTCATCAATAATCTGGTCATCATAAGATTTCTCATTCTGTCTTTGTTTTATTTGAAGATCATGATCATGATTAAATACCCGCCAATTGGTGACATTGTTTGGAATAGATGGCCTAAAAATTAATTCGACTGAAAACCTATCAGAACTGTAATCCTCTGATGGAAGGAGCTTAGAAGCATCATTAGCTAATAAATCAGTTGCTGCATTTTGAGATCTAGGAATAAGAAAAAGATTAAATGTTAGAAAATGAGATATGAGGTCTTGAACCAAGGATTGATAATGCTTGAGATGTCCTGAAAGGCAATGGATAGTATTCCTTACCTGTTTGATGACAGTCTCAGAATCACGAAATACTTTTAGATATTGAATCTTCAGGCCTATTGCTTTATAAAGCCCTTGAATCAATGCCTCATATTCAACAGTATTATTTGTACACTCAAATTCTAGTTTGCATGATAGCATAGTTTTTTCCCCTTCAGGATTGACTAAAATACATCCTACTCCTGCATTGTCATTGGTCCATCAAAATATAAAGACCAAAATACATGCTTATCTATAGGTTTATTTACGATTTCTTCAACTATAGTAACACACCTTGATGCACTTGTATGCGAGAAATTTTCTATCTGTGATGTGAAACTATTAATAGAAAAAGGTGATGATTGAGCATTAAAATTACTAAAGAATGACGGCTGAGTAATTTCCGAGAATGTTATTATTGAAAGCTATGTGTTGATTTTCCTTCTCAAACTCCGTTATAGTATGGGTCATGTGCTTCTCCCGATCGATTTTAATTTGATTTGGTTTCCCTTTATAGGGAAGCCACATATGAGACCAATCAGTAGAAATGTAACCATGGAGTTTCTCAGACCAATCCCTGCTTAAAATTAACCCATAAAACTCAGGGATGTTAGAAATCAATATATCAATTCTCTAGACTACTCTAGGATCAGCCGATAACCTACTGGTGACTGAATTAATCTCTCCTAAGACTTGAACCTTAGTTAAATCTAACTGAACAATATGTACTGTAGATTTTTGGGGCTCAATGTCTAATTTTGAGCAAACTGAGGCTAGCATTATGTTTGATGAAGCCCCTAAATCTATTAAGCAGTTGTGCAGATTTCGATTGTAGATCTCATAGGTCAAGAGAAAAGGAGGAGTATGAGAGTTAGATCTATCTACAATCAAAACAACATCAGTAGCATCTAATTTATCTGATGGTAGCTTACTTGTTCCTTTAGCCACCTTGGATAATACAACATTTGGAAGAGGAGAAGAAGGTACCGCATTTAACTCTTTGAGCAACAATTTTTGTTGATTTTTGAGCTTTCTAAGCTCAAATAAAGAAATAGTCTCTCTAGTCTTCTTCATGTCTTCAATAATGTTGTAATCCATAGAGTCAGAGACTACCAATGTCTTGGACGATGAGGGTGGATTGGAAGATGATGGCTAATTTTGAGTAGGCAAAAATAGAGTTTTCTTCATGGGAGCCTTATCTTTGGAGTTTTATTTTGATTTGATTGAACAGGCTCTGCAGTGATTTTTCTTCTGGTATTTACTGGGAGAGCTTCCTGTTCGTTTTCAGTATCAAAATTAGGCAAAATGAAGTCCCACATACCATGACATTCAACTATCTCATCTTCTTCTGTTTCCTCTGATGAAAAAACCGTGTCTTCATCCTCATCATTATTTGGATCTGATTCTGCATTAGATATGGCATTAGGTGGTTTTGATTAAGCTCTTTTGAAGTTCCTAAATGGCTTTATAGTGGAGGTTTTAGCTACCTGTTTCTTTATCTCTACCATTTCATTGGACATAGTTTTCCAATTTTTTGCAAACCCTCCATATCGTATGGATCTTTCGCTGCTTTCTTTTTCGAATCATCTTTAAAAGTAACTTTTTTGGACTTTCTTTCATCAAGAGCGGTTTTCTTTTCTAATGCAATAATACGTTTCTCAACGACGATCACTTCTTTCATATTCTCTGCTAAGGTGGGCTTTGCAGCTCTATCAACGAAGATGGTTATATTCGAAGGTAAAGCAGAAATATACCATTCACTTCGGACCTCTTCACTGGGTTTAGATGTAGCAAGAATTTTATTTAAGAGCTTATTAAATGGCAAGTTGAAATATTTAATGGGTTCTTTTGATTCAGTTTTAAGATTGGAGAGATCATTGATTAATGTCGCCGTGGACCTATCATCTCTGAACTTAGTCAAAAAATTCTCTTAGAAAGCATTCCAACTATTAATGGATCCTGGTGGTAATGAAAAATACCATGATCTCGCTGCTCCCTGTAAGGTGTAATGGAAAAGCCTCTGTTGAGAAGGTAAATCCCCTCTACGGATAGAGGCGATCCCTACTAGCCCAACAGGGGTCTAGCAACAATCACACAATGCTGCCACGCATGTTCCTAGTTACAATTAAACAAGAAGTAAAGAGCACCTACTTGGATTCCTGCGCTGTCGTTTGTCGAGGAGATGTTTCCCTTGCTCCTTCGCTTCAGCTGGTCACAGTCCTCCGCGATCCCTGCGAACGGACACCTGCACACACGAAGAGAAAACAAACGCAAGCGTGAAATCTAGTAAAAGTAACTATATGCCAGTCAGAAAAGACATAATTCACATTTATCCATTGCATAAACAAACGAGAATGGAACAATAATAGCAGTCATCTATTATTAATCAGAATAGAGAAGAGTACAACCAAATGTTCTGACGTCGATAAACTTCTCAGGAGGGATCAGTCAGCATGTATCTCAAGCATTCACCTTTGAGGATGGTTCTCCCAAGACAAACTAGTCTCTCTCTCTCACACAAATGTCACAAACAAACTTCCCAAAGCAATCAATCACTTCCACTCCTAACACACCACACCTATAGCAGCAATCTGAGCACTACAAGCTCTTGTATAATCCAAGCTAAGTCTAGCTGTTTTCTAACCAGCTGCTCATGGTAATGGTGGAAGTTTATATAGGAGAAGGAGTCTCCTAAAAAGGGGGAAGGATGAGCTTATCTTCAAGGGGAGTGGTTGCAAAGGGTCGAACAGACATGCCATAGAAGGGAGTCGACATTCACAAAGCTAACAACCAAGCCTAGAGAGATCTGGAAGGCTGGTTGTTTGAACAAATTCGCCCAAACTGGATCAGCGCGGATTATATGGAGACTGCCGCGCTGTCAGCACATGACAACAACTGAACAAGCCATGTCAGCGCGGAAGGACACGTGAAAGCCGCGCTGTGCGTCATCGCGGAAAAGTGATGTTCTTCCGCGATGGCAGCGCACGAAATAGACTGTGGGGCGCTGGTCATCGCGGTTATTTTAGGAACAGACGCGCTGATGCACAAAACTTTGGAAAAATGGGTTTTTAGCCAGTTCAGGGAGCAAACACTTAGTGATTGTGACTTCTTGGACACAGCAGGGTGACTGACAGGAAGGCAGTGATAAATTACTGTGTAACAGATGCCCCCTAAAGCATGAAGACCGAGAGAGTGGGAGGGGTGAAATGCTTTACAACACACGCCGAACTGGAACACCACCAGGAAGTACCGAAAAATCTCTGACAATCATGTACACGCAGTCTAGGCATGGGCGCAGCCATCCAAAAGACATGCAAGATTGGTCTATGGTATGGACGCAGCCACCCAGCTAAAGAGACCATAATAATGATAAGGTATGGTCGCAGCCATCCATGAAGACTCAGGTATGGGCGCAGCCATCCATCGATGAGTCATGTAATGATTATCCACAAAATCGCAACCTGGACCACAGTGAGCAAGGATCCAGGGTCTTGCGCTCCATCTCGACCCGAACAGAGTACAAGTCCACACATGTGAATACAGGGGTTGGAGTCGAACATGTATGAACATCGCCTGATTACCGGTCAATGATGAGAACCGTTAACAGACGCGAGAGGTACCACCAATAATGACAATGGCCCTCAAGGTACTATAGGTACAATCCGTAGCGTGTGAATCAATGAGTTGGTGTCGAACACCCACGGAATCATTCGATCGTAGGTCAATGATGTAAACCTTGCGTCGAACACGAGGAACCTGCCATTGAGGCATGCAGGCTCCAAGGCACCTGGAAGGAGTCTCTCAGTCACTTTCTCGGATAATGAGTTGAAGTCGACGAGAAGTGGCCTTGATCGAAGGTGGGCCATGATGATTCCCACATCAGCGACACGAGACAGAGGTATAATAATTTGTGATGAGATAGCGAACGAGGTTGCTTTGTGGCAGAGGACAACTTCTCTTGAACACATAACGGCACTATAACGGATTTGGCAGTACTTGACATCAAATGAGCAGCGGGTAGGATGATGACGGCAATGAACAGATGAGAGGTCAAATAGGATGTCCCAAACCCATGGAGGTTAGTGAAAACGAGATGAGATGACCCCACCCAGACACGAAACAGCGGAGTGCCATGTTCAAGAGCGACGTACTGCCGAGACGACTGTAATCAAAGTTCCATTTTCCCCACCTTTGCAGGCAGGTACCCCGATTATTTTTGGGTGACAAGCTTGACGGGGATAGCATATGCTTGAAGAGTGTCATTCCGACGATGTCCGATGTCATCAAGTGTTTAACGAGCCTGACAAAGGGAAAACTCGGCGTCTTTTCTTATTTAGAGAGCCTGAAAAGAATGCGGAAAAGGAGACTCCAAAGCGAGTGATGATATGATTGAATAGAAACTGCGCCGCTGTGTGACCGTCTTCATTTAATGTAGGCATTGCTTCGGCCCACTTGGTGAAATAATCCACGGCAACGATAATGTACCCATGCCCCCCGGCCGAACGAGGGTTACAGGACGTATAATCGATGCCCCATTTGGCAAATGGACCTACGGTTACAACAGGGTGCAGTGGTGCAACAGGTGCACGCATCTTCCGGTGGTAAACCTGGCATTCATGGCATGCGCGTACAGCAAGGATACAATCCTTGAATATAGAGGGCCAGAAATAACCAGCGCGGAGGATCTTTTGAGCGGTAGCGTATCCGGACATGTGGCCACCACAAGCGCCGGAGTGGCAGTCATTCATGACTCGCTCAGCTTCCTCGAGAGTTAAGCATCGGCGAAGAAGGGAATCGACGCCGAGGCGGTACAGGGTGTCGCCTAAAATGCGATACGGTTGAGCCTGATGACGTATCCGTCGTCGGGCTTCCTTTGATGTATTAGGACGAAACGAAGACGTTTGTAAATATACAATGATGTCCCCGTACCATGGGTCGAGAGTGCTGATGAGAAAGAGTGTTTCATCCGGAATTCGCTCCTCTAAATGAGATGGTGCAGATTGAGAGGGTAAGGAACAGAGTAGTTCAGCAAAGACCAGTGATTTCTTCGACTTGGCGGTAGTAAATTCCAAGTCGAACTCTTGGAGGATTACGATCCACTTCGAGTATTTGCCCCCCAGCAACTGACGTGATAAAATATAGGTCATGGGGTTGCAGTCAGAGATCACGGTCGTTGAGCGCAACAGGATGTAATGACGGAAACGTTGGACGGCACATACAGTAGCCAATGCCAACTTTTCGACATATGCATAGCGAGTCTCTGTATCAAGGAGGTTGCGACTAAGATAGTATACAACGTGCTCTGAGCCATCGTCATCATCTTGCACTAAAACCATGCCGATGGTGGTATCGGCAGCGGCCAGATAAAGGGTATAGTCACGGTGGTAATTTGGAGGTCTTAGGAGTGGAGCTGAGACCAGAAGGTCTTTAAGATGCTCAAAAGATTGCTGAGCGATAGCGTCCCAATGAAAGGGCGTGTCTCGCTTTAGTAATCGCGTGAAACCCTTGGCCACCTCGGCATAATTTGGGATGAATCGTCTGAGAAAATTGGCTTTTCCCTGCAAGCTTTGTAATTGCTGTAGAGTGGCAGGGGGAGGAAGATTCACAATGGCCTCGACTTTAAGGGGATCCAAACGGATGCCTTCTCGGGAGACGATAAACCCGAGTAGTCGGCCAGATTCCACGCAGAAGACACACTTATGCGGATTGAGTCGAATACGGTAGTGTCGACAGCGAAGGAAGATTTCGCGTAAATGAGATGGATGGTCTTGACGTTTAGCTGAATGAGCGGGTAGATCATCCAGGTAAGGTTGTACGATGTTTCGGATATCATGAAAAGCATACGACATCGCACGCTGGAAAGTGGCGCCGGCATTTTTAAGACCGAAAGGTAGCTTCTTGTAAGCGAAGGTGCCCCAAGGACAAATGAAAGCAGTCTTGTGCTGGTCTGCGGGGGCTATGTTGATCTGGTTGTAACCAGAAAAGCCGTCCATGAACGAATAAATTTCGCTTCCTGCGCAATCATCGATAAGCTGATCAATAAAAGGCGTAGGAAAGTTATCTTTTGGACAGGCGCGATTGATATCGCGATAGTCAACACAAACCCGAATAGTGCCCTGTTTTTTATTGACAGGAACTATATTAGATACCCATTCCGTGAGGGGAATGGCATAAATGAAACCAGCTCGAAAAAGCTTTTCAACTTCGGCCTTGATGGCTGCAGCCTTTCGAGGGTGCACCGGGCGTAAACGCTGACGAACAGGCTTAGCCCCAGGATAGGTAGGGATTTCGTGCTCCACGATACTGGGGTCAATGCCGGGCATTTCTTCGTAAGACCATGCGAAAACATCACGAAATTCACGAAATAGATCTGTATAGATTTGAATTTCCTCAGGAGTACATGTGACTCCAATATGAATATTTTCGACAACTCCTGTTTTGACGGAGATGTCGATAGCCAAAGTCTGCGTAATGTTACCCATGTTCCCTTCCGAGGACACTTGATATAACTGGATAGGTGTTTGGAGAGGGATATGTGGGAGACATGAAGCAAACTTTCCGAGACACGTGGCCATTTCCGAATAAGGAGGGAGGAACGAAGAGCGATGGTGGTGATCAAACCAAGGGAGCTCTTCGGGAGACATAGTCTCGATAATAGCCTCGTCGGATGGGAATGATTCTTTCAGGGGGTCCGAGGTGGCCTTCTCTCCCAACCAGGGGAAGGTTTGAGGTGAATCGGGAACGCTGCCTGGAATAGCAGGTCCGGAGGTTGAAGCCGATGCAGCAACTATTTCGATGTAGTTGAGCTCGGCTGGGCTCAACGGCATCATCTCGCCCCATGAGTCTTCTTGATTCACGGGAGGGAGAACCCATGGATCAGAATGCGTCCTGATCATGTTAACGGAGGCGAGATTTGGAGGTGGGAGGGGAAAGACTCCCATCAAAGACTCCCATCAAGGAGGGATCTTTAAATAATCCGGCACCCACACTCTCGAGCGATTTGAAGGTATGCTCCACGAATGGTACATTCCCCTCAGAAGAGGAAGCAAAAAAGGACAGCTGGTCCACCGTGACGATTTTTCCTTGATGGGGAAAACGAACGACACGGAATAAAGAGGAAGCCACGGCCTGCATGGCATAAGTCCAGCTTCGTCCTAGAAGGAGGTTGTAAGTGAGGTTAGCGTCAACGACTTCAACCTCGACTTCTACAGTTTTCCCTTCTAAAGAGATAGGTAAACGCGGGAGGATACCAAGTGGACGAGATTCTCTTCCATCGAACGCCTCTAGGGTGGTGGGAGACTGGTTCAGAGCAGGCGAACCAAGAGCCTTCCAACAAGCAACTGACATGATGCAGGTTGAGGCTCCCTCATCAATGACAGTACGGTGAATCGTCTTGCCTTTGATGAGAACTTGTATAAGGAAGGCCACCTGGTGAGGTAATCTCTGCGTGAAACCTTCGAGGTCGAAAGAAATGAGATCCGAATCTGCCGGGTCGATGCCACCAATTGCTGATAGCAGGGACTTCCTCTGGGAGGGGCAGCTCTGGAGGACTTCTAACGCGGACATAGCAGACGGAGCCTGAGCTAAGTCCTCGACAATGCTATAATGCTGTGCGGCACGAGCATTGGGGTTATAAGATGACTTCCTGAGTACACCTTTGGGAGGGGGTCGGGGGATCGTCTCGGTGCTGGGCCGTTCAATGTGAAGAGGGCCAGAACTAGACGCGGGAGCGCTGGAGGGGACCTCCGGCTCCTTCACGGCTGAAGATGGATAATCTTTCGTTCGAGTCGTGACGTGGACGGGGACGGTTCCTACCATGAATACTTGAGAACCGAACGAGGAAGAGGATTGAGAAGGGTCTGCCACCTGATGCGTCTGCTGGGATGGGAAAGGCTCTTTAAGCACGGCGGGGGACCCTGAAGCACCTTTTAAAAGCCGACTAACCTCGGACCGCCTGGGGCAGTCCTTGGTGTAGTGATCCTCCTCGCAAATGAGGCAGGGATACTTAGGCTTCCGCTTGGCTCCGTCCTCGGTGGGAGGTTTAGGAGAATTTTGCTTAGGTTGTCCGGATTTTTCTTTGGCCTTTCCTTTCTTTTTGCCTTTCGAGGATTTGTCTGCCGCGGTGGACTGAACGGCATTTACCTCGGAGGTATTCCCAGGAATAGATGGGCTCTGAGAAGCATTCTCGTTAGAGGCGTTTTGTTTCTGCTTCCCAGAGTTTGCGGTTGATTTCTTACTTGGTGAATTCACGGAGCCGATAACTCCATCAACAGACGGTTTCGGTGGAGTTTTGGCTTGTCCGGGCCTCGGGGCATCTGGCAAATAGTCATACAAAGTACCTGACTGAGAATATACTAAGTCAAGGTATTGAGCTCGTGCAATCGCTTGCTCTTCAGTTACACACGCCCCCATTGCAATATCTTTGGCAATTTTAGGGACAAAGGACGTGGTAAACCAGTCGGTCAGGAGTTGATCGGGAATCCAAAATTTAATCAAACGACGGCGCCTTCTCCATTCATGTATATGATCAGAGATGTGCGTTGCCGTATCCTGTTTCAGAGACGTGAGCAAATGGGTCCCAGTCTCGTACCGAATGGGTAACTGAAAATGAGTAAGAAAGGCCATAGCCAACGAGTTAAAGTCTGAAAACATACCGCGATTAAGTTCGATGTACCATTTTGCGGCTGAACCAGTGAGGGTCCTCTGGAAGAGGCGCAGTCGGATGGAATCATCAAGCCATGAGTTAGATGAACACCAAAGGTGATATGTCATTACGTGGGCTTGAGGATCCTCTCCGGCTTTGCCGTCGAACTTTGGACAGTCACCTGGTATTTTGGTCGGAACCGACGGCCACCATGAGTTATGCAAAATAGGATCATTTGTTAACTTGGACACATCGGGTAGTTCCAACGTAGCCAAAAATGGAAGCTGCGGGTTGAAGGACATCTGTGGCTGAGGGTTCGAGGCGATATTAGGGTTCCACCCAGATTGGGGTTGCCCCCACGAACTTTGTCCAGACGGACCTGGCCCGAAAGGACCGGCCGCATAGGAATTTTGTCCCGATGGACCTGGTCCGAAAGGACCTGGCACATAGGGAGTTTGTCCGTAGGAGTTTTGTCCGTGTGCGGACGACTGTCCCTGTGTTTGCCCCCCAGCTCCCCATGAATTAGCAGCTTGCCCACCAGGTTGACCATATTGATAATTTTGATAGGGAGTGACCTGTGGTCGCTGATAATTTTGGTAAGGAGCATACTGATTTTGCCCCTGGGGTTGCTGGTAGCCATGTGACTGCTGGGTCGCATACGGAGCCTGGTAGGCAGGCTGCGTTTGATACGGAGGTTGATAACCTGTTTGAGTCTGAGGCCCAGAGTATTGTCCTTGAACCGGTTGAGGTTGGACTACACGTCCCGAAGGTTGACTTGGTCGGATTCGAGATGGGCCTGGTTGGCCAGCAGGATAGCCTTGCTGAACGCCAGTTGGCCCATGTGCCACCAAGGGTTGTCTTCGCGGAACGGGTGGTCGAATGGGTTGGATAGCTGGTTGACGCCGAGGCTGGCCAGCTGGTCCAGGTTGACGGTGAGGGTAGACCCCGGGTTGATTTGGCTGTATAGACGGTTGGCCCGTTTGTCCCCCACCGTAACCGGGTTGGGAAGAGGGTTGGGCTTGCTGTACGGCAGGCTGCCCTCTTTGGTATATAGGCTGGGCAGAGGGTTGCCCCCCTTGCCCAGAAGGGTTTGCGTTTCGAGGGGTAGGTGGGCCCTGTTGAATATAGGGTTGTCCACCCTGGCCATAAGGATACCCTTGCTGGATGGCTGGTTGATTCTGATATGGGTATGGCGGACCTCCCATGTCCATAGGTTGTTCTTGGTAAGGTTGACCTTGAGGATGCCCAGATTGTCCTGGGTCAGGCGGGCCATATAACGGTTGCCCTTGAGGGGGCTGCCCGTAGAATGACGGGTCCTGATTGGGTGGTCCTATGGGCTGCCGAGGAGGGTCTCGGTTTCCAAAGTACTTAGTAGCGTTGTCATACATGACATTCAAGGATTCCTCGTTCTCTTCGAAAGGGTGACGAGGGAGACCTGAGATTTCCTCAAGGAACTCACCATTTGCATCGAAGAAGAAAACAGGACCATCGTAATCTGGGTCTGTTATAGGTTCCCCATAAGCATCATACGGTCCTGATCCTGGAATGCCTCCAACAAAAGAACCAGCTTGAGGAACTTCAGACGAGGGAATCGGCACAGCACTGACGACCGGAGTCGAACGTGCTACACAAACAGTAGGTTGAGCGGGAACTGAGGTGACGATCGGGTTGAGTTCTGAGGTGAGGGGTGGGAAAAGAGGCTGTGAAACAAAAGGGCCGATCGAGGCCGCGAGAGTAGGATCCCATATGGTGGTAGAAGTTGTTCTAGCATCATACCTATCCCTTAGCGATTGATATCGCGGAGGGAGGGGAGATGAAGAGGGGATCGGAGTCTCAATGTCTGTGACCGCGGGCGTCTCGATGTCTGTGACTGCGGGTGTCTCACCCGTGCTGGAAGCTGCCCCCTCCATCGGAGATGACATACCTAAAGGGGTACGGGGGGTTTCCCAATCTTCTTCCCAGACGGGATTCCAATCCTCCAAGTAATCTGGGTTGCTGGGGGACCGTACGTTAATAGGCTGGATACTCGGAACAATGGGAAGAGTACCGCCTTCAACTGGTACCTCGGGAGCAACAGAGGATTGAGAACCTAAGTCACTTGTACCGGGAGGTGATGGGTCAGCCAGGATGACCAGACCCCTTAGAACTCTGAAAGGAAACTATCGATAAAAGCCTACTCAAAACTATCGCACACAAGACCTAAAAAAGGAGATTGCTGCTATAGGTGTGGTGTGTTAGGAGTGGAAGTGATTGATTGCTTTGGGAAGTTTGTTTGTGACATTTGTGTGAGAGAGAGAGACTAGTTTGTCTTGGGAGAACCATCCTCAAAGGTGAATGCTTGAGATACATGCTGACTGATCCCTCCTGAGAAGTTTATCGACGTCAGAACATTTGGTTGTACTCTTCTCTATTCTGATTAATAATAGATGACTGCTATTATTGTTCCATTCTCGTTTGTTTATGCAATGGATAAATGTGAATTATGTCTTTTCTGATTGGCATATAGTTACTTTTACTAGATTTCACGCTTGCGTTTGTTTTCTCTTCGTGTGTGCAGGTGTCCGTTCGCAGGGATCGCGGAGGACTGTGACCAGCTGAAGCGAAGGAGCAAGGGAAACATCTCCTCGACAAACGACAGCGCAGGAATCCAAGTAGGTGCTCTTTACTTCTTGTTTAATTGTAACTAGGAACATGCGTGGCAGCATTGTGTGATTGTTGCTAGACCCCTGTTGGGCTAGTAGGGATCGCCTCTATCCGTAGAGGGGATTTACCTTCTCAACAATTTGGCGACTCCACTGGGGAGTGGTTGCAAAGGGTCGAACAGACATGCCATAGAAGGGAGTCGACATTCACAAAGCTAACAACCAAGCCTAGAGAGATCTGGAAGGCTGGTTGTTTGAACAAATTCGCCCAAACTGGATCAGCGCGGATTATATGGAGACTGCCGCGCTGTCAGCACATGACAACAACTGAACAAGCCATGTCAGCGCGGAAGGACACGTGAAAGCCGCGCTGTGCGTCATCGCGGAAAAGTGATGTTCTTCCGCGATGGCAGCGCACGAAATAGACTGTGGGGCGCTGGTCATCGCGGTTATTTTAGGAACAGACGCGCTGATGCACAAAACTTTGGAAAAATGGGTTTTTAGCCAGTTCAGGGAGCAAACACTTAGTGATTGTGACTTCTTGGACACAGCAGGGTGACTGACAGGAAGGCAGTGATAAATTACTGTGTAACAGCCTCACAAAAACATCTTCTTCTGTTACTCCATTTAAGTTTATTGACAACATAAAGTTGTTTATGTGTTCTTCTACTAGTATGTCGATATCCGGATTAAACTTTGGCAACCACTTTTCAAGTTGGGCTGGTAATTGACTCAAGGGTGCAGGCATTATGACTAGCCCTGGATTTGTCCATGGCATCGGTTGTGGTTGATTATGCGCCATTGTCGCACTAACAGTAAAGGAAAGTGAGGATGTAGTTGCAAGTGATTGGGTAGGGGATGTCGGAGTACCTTTACCTTGTTGAACTGTGATATGAAGTTGGGCAGTGGATGGTTGACTTTGCAATGGATTGGATGAAATGGATGATGATGATGAAAGAGTCTCACTGTCAGACTCTAACGGTGTCTTCCTAGCTCTTTTCCGACTAGGTAGAGGAAATTCTGTTGGTTCAATACCAAGCTTTTCGCTCTGTAATCTTGTAAGAGGCTAAGAAGGAATGTATTGCAAAGTCACACTGCCTTGGGATAACTTAGACTTTTCTTGAGATATTGAAAACCCTTGAACTTTATGAATTAAATATTGAACTTTAGGGGGTTCAAGGGAAGACTTGCCCGATATGTTCAATTTTTCAGTAGTGGTGTTTTCTTTTCAACTTCTCGCTTCGAAATTGGAGATTCAGAATGCGAGGGAAAAGTTGGAGGAGATGGTGAGGGAGATTTACTTTCAAAATGAGCCATGGATTTGGATTTTCTTGCCATTCAAAGTTCATGCCCTCCTTCTAGCGCCAAAAATGTTGATGCCTCTAAAATCACTGCATCAACATCGGGGAAAACAACCTGATCCGGACCTTAGTGCAGCTCCTTTTCCGTTTGGTGTGGTGGCTCTGACTAGATATAATGGGACTAGTTTCCCAGTGATGTATGAGTTGATGGGTGATTGTTTTGTAATGTGTAACGAAGGTGATAAGTGTTTTATCCTACAATTCAAAAATATACAAATATAACTAATCTAACATGGGTATCCTGTTAACAATACGATTTTTGATTATTTCTATTAGACAAATAATCATAAAGATGGCTTATTCGTAAAATAGAAAGTTGCATTCATATAATGATTACTTTGTTTAAGAAGTTAAACAAAGTAATTATAAAAACATTATCGCATTCATCACAATATATATCACTGACATATATCCAAATGATAACAATTCTAAAACCTTCAGAAATGATGCTAAAGAATTGTTTGAAAAACATACATATATCAATAATAGCAAGTTTTAAGAAATGTTCATTCATATAGAGAAATAAGACAGAAACAGAGATAATAGTACCATATGCATTTGAATTCTTCCGATGTAAACAACACTCAAATTCTGCTTTCCTATTTGAGAAAACCTTCAGAAGATGCAAAAGTGCGAGTCTTGCAAAAGCTTCTTTCATAAAAATGCAGAACTTTGGTCCACTTTTGATAAAAAAATATTAGAAGTACAAAAGTACAACTCCTAAGTCAAGTTTTAATACAAATTGAGGACCCTTTCTAAATACATGAAAGGGTCTTAAATAATAAAAATAAAAACGAACTATTAATAAAAATCGCTATGTGTTGTTCTAACTGTAGACATGAAAATCTGGGATCCACTATAAAAATAGCAGTGCAATAGCGGTTGAACGAATTCACTGAATCAGCTTCCTTTCTTGTAATTGTAGCTAACAGATTGTGAGCATTCGTTGGATTTCTAGAGGTTGACTCATCCTAGAGTGTAGCTGGAGTGTGTAGGTGGCATCAGAGAGTTCGGGGATCATGCAGTTGACCGTGTCAGAAAGGTATTTCATGGCCATTTGTTGGCTATATGGCTTAACTAGAAAATACTAGAATGTTTCCCATGTCAAGTTTTGGACTTCTCTAATCTGTTTTTCTCTGTTCACTAGATCTTGTTTCCAATGATGCTCCAGTGCCTTTGCTTTCGAGAGTTTACCTGGAGAGCAATTTAAGATCAAATTAGACATATGTAAATTGTTATTTACTAATTCAATCAAACCATTCGTTGTAGCTCTGCATCTAGAAGTTGCTCTTTCGACTTTCATTAACTGGGACTCCCATTCCGAAAACAAGATTTCCTTGTGTGATTCTTGTATTTTTGGCAAGTTGGTAGCCATTCCTTCTATGGAATCTTGCCAAGATAGAAAATTTGTTATCCTTTCATCTATTTTTTCCAATTCCAGTCTGGTGTCCACTACCTTCTCCATTAGTGATGCAGAGATATCGCACAACAGGTTGGCCAATGATATGTTGTGGCAAAGAATGTTCAATTGTTGGGACAAGGCTTTGGTTATCTCCAAGGCTTCTTTTTTGAATTCACTAACATGTGGATAACCCCTGTACTTTTCTATCTGTTCTTGCATTTGTGTAATTTGATCTTCCTTTGCCTTCTTTTCTTGCTCACTTATCATCTGAAGTCTGCTTAATTCTTGAGACAACTCTTGTTGTTTATGGATAGTCTGCTCATGAATCCTCTGTTTCTCTAGTTTTAAATGCTCTCTTAGTCACTCATTTTGTTGTCTCTGCTCTGCTAGCTGTTTTTCAATTTGACTAATCCTTTGTTGACCTTCTGCCGATTGCACCTCAAGTTGAGTGATCCTCTAATCCTTTTCCATGATCAGCTGGCTGACCTCTGAGGCTTTGTCCATTGTTGTTGTTGTGTAAGCTCCTGCATACTGAGATAACTTTGTTAAATCCTTAGAGGGATTGACTTCTGCTTTCCATACCACATTCATCATTTCTTCCTAAGGAGTTAGAAGAGGACTTTGATCAATTTTCATTTTTTTCCTCTATCTTTTAACTATAGCCCCGTGCTTTGGACTGTAGAATACATCTAGGGGTGGTATTTCTTCTATTCTTAGTACAATCTCCTCTGTAGGATTTTCGAGGATGATTTCTATGTCCTACTAAATCTTGGGTAGGCCGCTTGTCCCTTCAATTGGAACACTAATAACTTCATGCTTTTGTACTGTAGGCAATTTTGGTGTAGTGAGCTCTTGGGATTTATTCTAGTTTTTGATGATTAGGTCAAACTACTCCCATTCCTTGATTAAAGTAGGATCAATATTGATATTCGTATCAAGGGTCTCACTAGTTCCTTCCTTTATTTGCTCCCTTTCTGGGGTCTTTTCCTTTTCAGGAGTCTTTTCCATAATTTTTTCTTCACATTGGCCTTCTAGTTGTACCATAGACGTAGTATTTAACAAGTTCATAGGTAGTGTTTGCAATCTCTGTGTCCTGAACTTCAAAAATTCCTCTAATCCTTCTGCACCCAATTTGATTTTTTCCAGTTGTTTCACTTGAGAAAATAACTCGGCTGAAGCAAAAAAATCATCATAATTATCCTTCTCATGTTCAAACTTGGCAATTTTGACATGAGAAGTGAAATTGTAGGCAACAGATTTTGGATCATACTGCCTCTTTAGGATGACTGCTAATTTTAACATCTTAATTTTCTCAGCGTCCTTCTATGCATGTTTGAAGTCATGCAGCGAGAAAGTACCACATCGAAGGGGGAATGAAGGCCACATCTGTTTTTTGGACTCCTTTAGGTTCTTTGACATCCCTTCTACTGTTATCTGATATGTTGTTTATCTGGAATAACTTATTAGGGATGTATAAGGGAAGGACATGTGGGTCAGTAGTGCTGCCAAAAAGTATGATGTAGTTGAACTTCTCTTCACCAAACAAACTACCAATTGATGTTAGGTCAACACTAGCTTCATCAGACAACATAGAAGCGGGTCTATTGAATATAGCATAATGAACGGGCATGATGAAACCATGACAGATTCTATAAAGATGATTTTTATAATGGGTTTTCCACAATTCCTTATGATAGATATGAATGGGGTTTGGGTCCTGTGGAGTCCATTTCTAGCCTAAAATGGGGTAATCAGAATTGAAAGAAACAGTGTCCAAAATATAGGTAGTCATATAAAACGGGGGTATTACCCGGGTAGTCACAAACCTGTTTTTCCTATAATCAAGTATTTGGTTGGCCATTTTATAAAAAAAAAATGGTCGCCCAATCCATGGTATAAGAGTTAATTGCAGCCTCCATTAAAGGTACTATCTCTATAGAAAACTTGGCCGAATCTTGGACTCCAAAGAGTCTGCATATCATAGCACCATCATAACAATAAGGAGATGCTAATGAGTCTAGAAAGTACATACCCGATGATTCATTTTTATGTTTGTTTGGATAATGCCTCCAGTGTCTGATAGGGTCTGACTCCATGACATTTTCCTTGGCAAAGGATTCCAAAAATGCTTTGTTGTATTGCTTCTGTGGTTCAGGAAAATGGTACATCCTTTTGATATCTTCCACTCTAAACGACCCAAACATCCTTCCATCAGCCGTAAAGAACGTTCTGTCTGTTATGTTGATTCTTTCGATCACCCATCTGACTAAGTCATTGTAGGGTAATACTTTGCCGCGGGCTACTATTCTGTTAAGATAAGAGTTGGCCAAATCCTTAAGAGTACTCTTTGACTTGTTAGTGGAATATGATGTTCCCTGTTCTTCTTCGATCTCTTCCAGATGCTCGGCTTCTAGTAAATTGTATATACTTTCCCATGAAGCCTTGCCCAGACCGAGGCAGGTAGTATCAGCTATCAAGACCTTTTTTACTAATTCCTCCTTGGCTATGATGGGGGCCTTTGGTTTCTTTGATTTCTTCATCATTTTTTATGGATTCATAAACTCAGGCTTGCTCTGCAAAAAGAAACAGAATACCGTAACAGAGAAAAATATGTTCAAAGCCAACGCAAAATATAAAAGATTAATGGTAATTTAAGTGTGATAAGCAATACGAACTCAAATATTACCACGTATGAAATCCTCGAAGGATTCAACCATAACTACTCTATTAATGATTTCCGTAACTGCCAATCATGATACTTAAATGCCATAATGATATGTTGCATCACTCATATTAGTAACAACTCTCTAAAGTGAATCTCATGACTTTCCCAATCAGCGATTAGCGAAAATCACATATCGCAGATCGGGGGCACAAACATTATGTTTTAGCTGTTTACTTATATAGCTTTGATTGCGATAAACAGTGAGTTGTCATAGGGAAGCGAGATAGTATTTAGGAAATCAATGAATCATTTGCTTTTCATTTATGATTGATTTAAGCTTTAGACTCGGAAACATTGGTTTAACAAACATATTTCACCTTTTATTGAAAAGCGCACCTTTCCAATAATGAAATCGCATTGACAGATTCCAAATGGGCATTCATTATGTGTTTCATGTTTTCAGCGATGGCCAATTGTGATTGGATTATCGCATCGGGAGGTTTACATGGACCCTTGGAATTTTTCCTTGATAACTTGCGATTTTCTGCTTTCTGATAGTGTTATCGCATCGATGATTGCCAGTGGAAGCCTTAAGTCTATCTTTTAAACAAAGAGTGCGACACATTATTTTATATTTGTTTTACAAGAAGGTCTTGTTTAATATTTAAATTGGATCGGACCTTTCCATAAATATTTTCATGTGTTGTATGGATTTAGCAAAGTTTGCGATTGTTATTGAATTATTGATTTTATCTAATTCCAAAAAAGGGGACCCATTTCTTGTTAAAGTTTTGGATGAAAATTTTGAAATGGGAAGGGTTGTTGTATAGCACAACAGGTTCATTTATACATTTTGTGTTCTTGTTGAAATGGTTTCAATGCCCTATGATGGAGTATTTGTTGTGTTCTGGTAAGAAACCATGTGTGATTTGAATGCCATTATATTAAAATAGAGCACCACTATTCTAGTGTAGTCACACCCTTTTGACTAGAATGTGACATGCTTTATTTGGCTCCCTTGAGGTTAGAAATAATTCTCTTGAGAATGGAGAAAACAATTTTGAAGCTTATAGTTAATGCTAACAATGTTTATTCATTCTAACTGGAGAGTGCTTGCGTATGGAGAAAACCATAGCACCCACTTTTCTTCAATGTTGTCCAAACCTTTCAGATTTGTTCCTACTTGGTAAGTTTGAGTTAGAGTTGTAAATCCCCATGGAGAAAGGCGTATGAAATCATATATTGTGTTAAGGTGTGACTCAAGGACATGGAGTGATCAAGGATTTGAGGAGGAGATGGTTGAGCTAGAGCAGAACTCAATCATGTGAAATAATTTCTACAAGAAATTCAAGATGATAGAGTTATAGCTGGGTAATGAGTAGGAAGAATGGTGTTGATTTAAAGAACAAGAAGTTCTGTAATAACAAAGAGATGAAAATAGTAAGAAGAATTTTGCAACATTAATTGTGTGTTCAAGTGAAGATTGAACACGAAGGTAATGGTCTTTTGTTTTCATTTAATTGTGAATTAATTGTTGATTACAAGTAACAGTGATGAGTGTTTGCAGTTGAGGATGATGGCAATGAAACTTGTAGTTGAAAGTGAGGAAGAACAAAAAAGTTCTTAGGAAGAAGGTGTGTAATTTGCATGTAGAATCCAAAAGAGTAGAGAGTTTTTATATGAATATTCCAGAGGAACGAAACAACATAAATACCAATAGAATACTAAGCATGGAAGAGCTTAGTATGGTATTGACAAATAGGTTGGTGGAGTCAACTTGTTGCAGTGGTTTGTGTGTACTTTGTGGTGAGTAGGGAAAAGCTCATGGAAGAAGGAGATTTGTGACTACTGAGAGTCATAGTAAAGGTTCAGAGAGAAGACATAGTAGATCATGTTCGGACAAACTTGATATAAAAGTAGCTGAAATCAAATTATAGCTAGAGACGATGAGAGGAATACTAAAAAAATATGAGGAATACAGGGTTACAGATGGAACCACGAAAGAAAGTAAAATGGAGTTTCTTGCAAGTGAAGCTGAGACAAAAGATAAATATGGGGGGAAATCTCAAGGTAGTTGAGTTTCAGCCATAGAAGAACAACTTAAGGGTGATGAACACATGTGAGTGGATGTTAATGAGGATGTTGTTATAGTGGATGAAGTAGATGAATATTTTATGAGTAGCCCGAAGACAACAAATTTCAGCCAAGGAATGAATTAGAATTTGAAATTGAGAAAAGAAAAGTAAGAAGGTATAGTTGGTTACATGAAGATACAACCTATGATTCTAAGAGAATTTTTGAGCAATTTATTGGAAAGTTTTAATATTTTGGGATCAAGTAAAGGTTAGAGTTCGCAGAAGAAGTAGTAGAAGAAGGTACAAGTTGATTAAATATCTAGGAAGCGATTTGTTTCACTATGCAGGTGACAGTAGAGGAAGGTGAGGATATTTGCAGTAGCCTCGAGCAAGGAGTGCTCAAATTTTTCCATAGAAGAGAACCAGGAAGATGCCAAGAGACCAAAATCAAGAGAAAGGGTATCATGTAGAAAGGTGGAGACTTGTTATTGTAGAGGCATGTTGTAGCTCACAAATTGAAGTTGTTACGAGAAGACGAGATGCATATGACCAGCAGGTCATAAATTTTTGTACCTAGGGAATCTAATGTAGGTGCAAAGATGGAGAACAAAATTCAATGAAGACTGGACCGAGGCTTTCCAATGTGTTGGGATGGTCACAAGGTGACGTTGGGAGAGATTTTGACTGTTTTGTAAGAAATTATATATTTTTGAATTAGGAAGTGAGTTTTGTTTTTAGAATACCTTGGAGGAAATATTTCCTAATGTAAATGTAGTTTCAATTTTCCCTCATTTTGTGGAGAAGGGGAAACAATTCATCTTGTGACCCTTCGTTATCCCATGTTATATTTCTTCTTAAAGAAAAGAGTGTTTGAGAAGAAGTGTAGTGGGTAGTGGAGGAAGAAGAGGAGGATAAGTAGAGAAGCTAAAATGTGAGGAGAAGAGGCAGAGGTCGAGAGGCCTGGGTTGAACATGCCCACATTGTATATCTGATCGGTTTAATGTATGTCAATTATAATTAATGATCAGTTTGTTTAGATTCCTCTGTGTTTGTTTATTCCTTTGTTAGTATATGGATTGTTGGAAATAATACTGAGAGGGGGGTGAATCAGTATTATCAAATCAATAATTTAATTTCCCAAACAAATTTATATACGCTACTTTAGCTAAGTGAACTAGTGTGTACACGCGACTGTACTTAAAGCAACCAGTGTATATGCAGAGAACTTTTGATTTAGACATATTATCATGTATTGAACTTTAACTAGTGTATCAGAGATTTATAGTGCAATAAAAGTAGAATAAAGCATCACACATAAGCAACACACATGAACACCAAGATATAAGGTGGAAACCCAATGTGGGTAAAAACCACTTGTTGCTGTTGTCTTTGTCTTCTTTTAAGAATAAGAAAATCTGTTTACAATCTTATACTAGTACTAGTACGCACGCACCCACCTGCAAAAGGCTACAACCTTATCTCGTTCTCCAACTACTACGGGAAGGGAGCTACAACCACCTAGATCTTGTACTATCCAATATGTTTACTAGTAAGTAGGTGCCAGCCTACAAAAAACTCCACTCTTCTACCAGGGACCACGTTTCAGGAATTTTCAGACTAGATACTCCTGGAACACAACACCACAATCTAAAGGCCACATTTCATTTAATTTTCATACTGGACCCATCAACAACATCATAACTGCAATACAATCATCAAGTACATCTGCATCAACCAATCACTGAAACTCAATCACCATCACCTGAATTTTATCATTCAGAACACTGTCACTAGAATATAGTCACCAGAACCCAAAAAAGAACCCAGAACTTTGCAACAGCAAAGAAAAACAACTAAAACATACTTCATAAGGTATACACTACTACCATGTGTCGAACCAGCGTGTATACGCGCTTTTATCAAGGCCAACCAGCGTACACATCTGTAAATATTAATTCACAATTTTGCAGCTATTCCAGACTTCAGTTATACCCAGATCATAACATTTACATAATAACACATGCGTCAGTATTCAGATCTATACTATACATGATCAAACCACATAATGATAATTCATTTCAAGTCTTAAGATCCTGATCCATCATTAGATCTTATACTTCATCAACCGCTAAGGTTCATCCTTGGTTCAGATCAAGCAAAGCACCATAAGCCAATAACCTACATATTATATCTCACACTTCATCAGATATTCGATACTTGCACCCCTTGGCCTAATGATCTTCTCCCCTTTATATAGTTTTAGGCCTTTCTCAATACCATGGATAAAAACCACTTAGGACCAATACCTAGGACCAAATACCTAGGTCAATACCTTGGACCAAATACCTTGGACCAATACCATGGATCAAAATACCTTAGACCAAATACCTGGAACCAAAAACTTAGTTTTCCAACATATACGTGCTTTTCCTTTCTGTGAAAGTGCATGTATACGTATACACTACTTGTGTTCAATGAACCTGCATGTATATGCAGCTTGGTCAAGGTGAACTTGCGTATACCTCTCTTTCTTCATTCTTTGTAATCTGATCTGTAATTCTTTTTTGTTGACATGCTGCACCGTGATCTTTCATCTGAGTGAGTTGTCATTAAGGACAACACCTGTATCATAATTCCAACAATCTCCCCCTTTAGACTTAATGGAAACAACAACACCAAGTCACTCTCCCCCTTTGACATCAAGGGCAAAGGGTGGACCAAGATAATTGCTCCCTTTGACATACATTATGTTGTTCATGCTCCCCTTGGGTACATGCTGAAATCTCTGATTGAGCTTCCTTTTTGTACATGTTGAGATGTACTAAAACTGTCCATGCTCTTCCTGAGTACAAGAAGAGTCTACAATTTTTTTTTCTAAGAGAATAGCATGACTCTATAACTCAACTATGTGAGGATGACCTTCCTATCACCAATGACTCATACATACATCCATCTCCCAACCGAGTGGGGATATACCAATTGTTTATACATGACAGAAACAAGAATTATTACATCATCCATCCCATGTAAAGTGGGGATATAAATTACATCATTTGTCCAAGAGGACTCATATCACTTCCTAGACTTTTACATGACTTGAGTAACAAATGGTATAAAAATCTGAATCCATAGCTGGAATTAGCAACCATAATGCCAAAAATGTTGAATGTATGTGAAGGCTAATGCTCCCTTTAAACATGTGCTACCTGTGCATTATTAACAGGTCAATGATCAAGGCATCTTTGTTAGTCAGATAAAATTAATGAACAGATCATATAGACATTAATCATCAATATCAGTTAGAGCACCCATATCGGATCCTGCCCCACTGTTTTCTTGTCTGAAATAAATATACGCTACTTTACCCATAGAAACCTGCATGTGTACGCGACTATACTTCATGAAACATGCGTATAATAGCCTTTTTATGAAAAAGTTGGATTTAACAACAAGATGATGCAACAACTACTCCCAACTTTTGTCTGAGATATTCAAATGTCTCTCTAGGCAATGGTTTAGTGAATATATCAACAGCCTGTTCTTTGGAGAGAACATACTCCAATTTGACCTTTTGTTCAAGCACTTGTTCACGTAGAAAATTGGTATTTGATGGGTATGTGCTTGGTCTTGGAGTGCATGACTGGATTCTTTGAAATACTGATGGCACTTGTATTTTGTGTAGTATTTACTGGATTATCCACAATATCATATTCATCATGTCGACGTTTCGAACCCCAAAGGATCCATCATCAAGACCAAAAAATGGTAGATATTTTTCTTTTAGAGAAGAATCCTCCACCAGTGTATATATAAACCTAATTAATCCTAAATAGTGAAAGCCGACTAAGCCTACATATATTGGTTTAATTTTATTCTTTATTTTTTATTTATTTATTGTAGTTTTAAATTTATTTGTTTTGATTATTTATTTATTTTAATTATTATTTTAATTAATTATTAATTAGTTTAGTTAATCAACTTATGATTAATTTATTTTAATTATTATAATTATAATTATTTTTATGTTTTAATTAATTACTAATTAGTTTTAATTAATTTAGTCCTAACAATCTAATTTATAAACAAGAAACCTATCTAATTAATTAATTAATTAAATTGATTTATAATTTTTATATAGTTTCTAAATGTTAATTTATAAACTAATGTTAATATAATCTAAATTTATTTTGTTATTATTAATTAGTTTTAATTATTGATTGATTTTAATTAATTAATTTATATTTTATTCATTTCATTTATTTTTATTTTTATTTTAATTGGGGAGAGACCAGTGATACTAAGCTACAAAGGATTTGGACGGGTTTATTTTTCTAATAAGGGGAAGCCAGTTTCCACTAATTTCACTCCCACTTTCCCTGTTGAGGTTTTGAGGAAATTTTATGATTTCGATGGCCTCTTTGATTTTCCTCTTTTGATAATGATCCTCTCTTGCAATGATTTTGGAGTTTTCTAAACATAGATGATGTTTGGTTTTGGATGAGTGTTCCACAAGGGCTGATGTATGGGATCTTCCATTCTTAATATAAGCTTCGTGCTCCTTAAGTCTAGTTTTCATAGATCGACCTGTTTCCCCGATATAACTCTTGCCACATGAGCAATCAATCTTATACACACCCTTGAGTTGTTGATGATCTATGTTATCCTTGACTGATCTCATCATTTTCCTAATTGTTCTCCCTGAATGAATGGGAGGCACACATTCCGACAATTTTCTTTTCTGTTTTCTTGAGGATCCCCAGAGAGGACCTTATCCTGATCTCTTTTTATAGCTTTCTTAATACTACATTCCTTATATGCTATGTTTTTGAAAACAGAGGTTAAGTGTTTAATTTCTTCATCTAGGTGATTAGGGTCAGAAATTTTGAGGGCTCCAACAGCCAGAGTGTTTAAGACACCAAATTTCTGTGATGGATGATGGTACGAGTCAACATGTAGATAACTATCTGTATGTGTTTTCTTTCTATAGACCTAGTGTCCCAAAGTACCATCCTCTTTTCTACTAATCAAGACATCTAGAAAGGGTATTTTTCCGTTTTCTTCAAGTTCCATAGTAAACTTGATTTCGGTAGAAATAGAGTTAAGATGGTTGAAAAACTTCTCCAACTCAGTCTTGCCATGAGTCCATTTTAAGTTGGTGTCATCAACAAATATTTTCCACCAAGTTGGCTTCAAAGGGTAAGAGTCAAGGGATTTTCTTTCAAAGTACTCCATGTATAAGTTGGCGACAATAGGTGAGAGTGGGGATCCCATGGCGACTCCTGATATTTGTTCATAATATTGGTCTTGAAAACTGAAAAAGGTGGATCGTAAACAAATTTCTGCAAGTTTCGTTGTTTCAGGATCTGTGGCTATCTTTATAACATGAACAACTTCATCTAGAGGGATCTTTGTAAACAAAGAAACCACGTCAAAACTCACCAGAATACCATCCTTATCTACCTTTTCATTTTTGATAATTTTCACAAAATATCAACCACAGGAGCTTAAAGTCTTACGGCACTTGTATTATCACATAGAATGGAGATGGGTGGAGTGCATGTGATCTGAATGTCTTGCAAGGTTTGCATCATCCAAAGAAGTTGTGTGCAACAAGATACAACAACCACATATTTTGCTTCAGCTGTAGATAGCGCAATTGAACTTTGTTTCTTGTTGAACCAAGACACTAACTTGGAACCCATATAGAATGCACCACCACTAGTGCTTTTTCTGTCATCAACACTTCCTGCCCAATCTACATCTGTATATGCATGAAGAGTAAAATCTGTATCTCTAGGATACCATAAACCAAAGTTTTGTGTTCCTTGAAGATATTTGAAAATTCTTTTGACTGCCTGAAGGTGTGATTCCTTTGGATTTGCTTGGAATCTTCCAACTATTCCTACTGCATGCATGATGTCAGGTTGGGTACCTGTTAGATAAAGCAAACTGTCAATCATGGATCTGTAAGTTGGTTGATGTACTGTTGTTGATTCATCATTTGCGCTGAGACTGCATCCTGTTACCATTGGCGTACATACAGGTTTAGAATCTTCCATACCATACCTTTTCAAGATGTGTTTGAGATATTTGGTTTGTGAAAGAAAAATACCATCTTTCTTTTGTTGAGCTTGTAGACCAAGAAAATAGGTAAGTTCACCAAGCAAGGATATTTCAAATTCTTGCTGCATTACTGAATCAAAATTCTGACTCATGGATTCTTCATTGCTACCAAAAATGATATCATCAACATAAACAAGAATAATTAGCAATTTATCAGTGTCAATCTTTGTATATAGATTGCTCTCTGCTGAACCTTTTGAAAAACCTTGTTGGTGTAGATAGTTGTCAAGATGGTAATACCAGGCCCTTGGAGCCTGTTTCAGACCATAGAGGGCCTTGTTGAGTCTACATACAAGTTTTGCATCATTTCCTAGAATGAATCCTTCTGGTTGTTCAATATAAACTTCTTCTTCTAAATCTCCATTAAGGAAGGTAGATTTTACATCCATTTGGTATACTTTGAATTTCTGAAAGCTAGAAAGAGCAAGAAACATCCTTATGGCTTTAAGTCTAGCAACAGGTGCGAAAGTTTCTTCAAAATCTATACCTTCTTGTTGAGCATACCCTTTACAAACAAGTCTGGCCTTGTTTCTAATGACTTCTCCATTTTCATTCAGCTTGTTTTTGAATATCCATTTAGTTCCTATAATATTTTTATCATGAGGTCTAGGAACTAATTCCTAAGAATTATTCTTTTCAATTTGCTCAAGTTCTTCATTCATGGCCTTGACCCAACATTCATCTTTGCATGCTTCATTTACATTTTGAGGTTCGGTGGAGGATAGTAATGCTAGATAGCTTGAGGTTTTGGTAATAGTTCTTCTTGTCTGTACACCTGCCTCTTTTTCCCCTAAAATTTGAGTTTTTGGATGATTTTTCTGAACATACCTGCACAGAGTCTTTTCTTCTACCGCTATCTCTTCTTTTGGTGCTTCATTGGTTTCTTCTTTAATATCATCGTGATTTGATGTGGGAAAATACTCCCCATATTCTACATTGTCATAGTCTTCTGTTTTTGTTTGTTTTGGATTTTTGCATGCTTCATCAACTACCACATCAATACTTTCAACAATTTTCCCAAGTCTTTTATTATAACATTTATATCCTTTACTTCAGGAAGAATAACCAAGAAGAATACCCTCATCTGCTCTGGGCTCAAACTTACCAAGTTTTTCATCAGTCCTTTTGATATAACATTTGCTTCCAAAAACTTTAATGTATTTTACAGTAGGAGTCTTACCATACCAAAGTTCATGTGGAGTTTGAGTGTTGTTTACCAAAACATTTTCTTGGTTGAGAATAGTTACGGCGGCAAATGCAGCTTCACCCCAGAAGGTTGTAGGAGTTCTAGATTCATCTAGCATATCTCAAGCCATTTGTTGAACAGTTTTGTTCATTCTTTCTACCACTCCATTTTGCTGAGGAGTCCTTGCAGTGGAGAATTTCCTTTTTATTCCATGTTGTTCACAAAAGTCAAAGAATTCATTCGAGGTAAATTCCCCTCCTCGATCAGATTTGAGGCATTTGATTTTTTGATCTTATTCATTTTCATCCAAAGCTTTGAAGGCTTGCAACTTTTCAAATGCTTCATCTTTATGCTTTAGAAGACTATCCAACACATTCTGGAAAAACCATCAATGAAAAAAATAAAGTATTCTTCTCCACGAGGTGACTTTTTCCTTGATGGTCCACATAAATCAGTATGAACAAGTTCAAGAGGCTTGCTAACTGACCCTTCTTTTTCAATGAAGTGAGCTCTGGTTTGCATATTGTATTTTTAGGGATGTTGATATCTGGAAGATCGCAAACAGCCTTGAATCTACATGCTTTTCTTATTTGAGAAAAGCTTAGATGTCCCAATCTTCTATGCCACAACCATTTTTCATCATTTTTTCTTAGATAACACTATTGTTGTCCTCCCTTGAGTATGTATAAGTTGTTAGGAGTTCTTGTACCTTTGATCATGGTCTCCCCTGTATCAAGTTTACGAACAACACATCTGTTTGATCGAAACACCACTTCATTTCCTTGATCACACATTTGACTGACACTCAACAGGTTATGCTTTAAACCGTCTACATACATAACAGTTGCAGGTTTAACCTTTTCTTTCAGGAAAATAGATCCTTTACCTTTTATGACAGCAGGAGTGTCGTTTCCAAATGAGACACTCTTTTCTTTTTCTAAGGCATTATATGAGTGAAGTTTTTCTTTGTCACCTGTCATGTGTTTTGACCATCCACTGTCGATGTACCACTAATTTTCTTGTCCTTCTGCATACAAGGCTATACCACATCTTTATGTTTGAGATTCTTTCCTTGTCCATATCTTGGGATTTAATGGAGTTTTCTCCTTTTGAGATGATTGCCGAAATTTTCTCCTGCATTCAGATTCTTCATGACCAAAGTTGTTACAGGTTAAGCATTCTATTTCATTTTCAAGAAGAGAAAAGTTATTATAGGAACTTTTCTTGACCCCTGTTACCTTCCTTTGATTTCGTGCTTCTCTAGTCATGATGGTTCTATAAGCAACACATTGAGAAGCTTTGTGTCCAAAATTATGACATGAAAAACATTTCATATTAGAGAAGTTCCTGCGATTATCAAATATATTGTTGAATTGAGGCTTCTATGATCCATAACAGTTATAAGAAGAACTTCGGCAAATCACATGTAGAAAGACCTTTGTTGACGCATTTCGAACCAACTAGTGTGGTTCATCGTCAGGACAAGTTGAGGAGTCAGATCATGGCAGCATCTTAAATAGGGAGAGCAGATCTTCCAAACGGCTAGGTTGACTAGGTTGACCATCAACATCTATATAAAAAACAACTAGATAATGTTAGAAATTAAAAAATAATATTATATTTATAGTAATTGAATTATATTATAAATATCATTTCATTTTAGTCAAAAGGTAACAAAAACAAATATTATAATTATAGTAATTAAATAATTGATTAAAATATTATATAATTCTATTTTATTTTATTCAATAATATATTTAATTCATTATTGAATTTATATACTAGTAAAAGGGGGGATGGTTATTAAATTAATTTTGTTAATTCCTTGGGGACAAGAATGTTATTCTATCTTATTTTTATTATATATTATTCTATGGTTGTTAAAATAACTATCGAATCTATTAACCTGGTGATTGTAGTTTCTATTGATATTCATCTTTGGAGAAAATTGAGTATGATTTACTTGAGATTGATTGTGGTTTCTATTCATCCTTGGAATAAATTGAGTCTGATCTACCTGGTGATCTCCTTTATGCCTTTGTTGACGATTGTCATACTGTTCACTAGTCTTTGCTGCATCAAGATAGATTTTAGTGGAAGTTGATGGCTTTTGTGATTGAGATGCTTCTTTAGTATATCCAAGACCTGTCTTTATCAGAGGAGAATGTTGTACTTTGATCATTTCATCTAAGGTTTTTTATCCTTTGGCAAATCTAAGATTGAGAGATTTCGTTTTCTCAAGATCCTTTCTTATACCCACAATTTCACATTCTAGTTTTTCATTGTGTTTTTCTTTTTCAGTGAGTTGGTATGCCAAGGTATCTATAATCATATTATTTTCTTATAAAATATTTTGAGTTTAGAAATTTCTTCATGAATGTCATCTTCTTCTAAAGCATCCCAAAAATTATCATCATCATAAGCCATTAGAAGTCTATAGTCATTACTATTTTCATCTTCACCATTATTTGATAAACCATCACTATCTTCATGAGTATAGTAACTTATTTTATTTACAACTTGTTTTCTATTCCATTTTGCATGTTCCTTCCCTTTTTCATGTTTATCTTTATGAGGACATTTGGCAGCATACTGACCGACCTTGCCACAGGCAAAGAATTTTAAGGGTAGCTTACCTCTAAATCTTCCAGAACCCCGTTGAAGCTTATTGACAAAGTTTACCTCATCTTCCTCTTCTGAAATATGTCCTGATTCATTGTGTTCTTCCTTTCCTTTTGCTAAATATTTAAATGCGACTTCTCTCATATCTGATGGACCTCATTTTCTCATCTCAAAGGAAGTTAAGATTTTGTGAAGTTGTGTCATAGTGATAGCCTGCAGATCCTATTTTTCTTCTATGGCAGATACTTTTGATTCAAATTTAGTAGATAAGGATCTCAAAACGTTCTCAGCTAAGGTAACTTCCTTTACATCCTCACCTAGATTCTTCATACAATTAACAACCTCATCTATACGTAAGAAGTAACTAGCTATACTTTCATCATTGTGCATATTAAGATTTTCATACTGAATTCTGAGAGTTTGAAGTTTAACACGATTTACCTGAGAGTATCCTTCATAGCTCTGAACGATTTTGTCCCATATTTCTTTGGATGATTTGAGCTGCATGACTTTGACAAACTCTGATTGTGGCAAAATTCCCAATAAGGTATTAACAGGTCTGGCATTGGTTTCATATTGCTTTTCACCTGCCATATATGTAGGAATTGCTGTTGGAAATGTATATCCTCCTTCCACAATTTCCCAGACATCCGTTCCAAGTGATTGTAGATAGGCATTGGTTCTTATTTTCCAATAAACAAAGTTTCTCCCATCAAAGATTGGCGGTCTGATGGATCCCACACTTTCTTGATTACTCATGATGATGGATCTCTCTTCAAGTGATCAAGCTTCTTCTGAAGGACTGGCTCTGATACCAATTGTTGGAAATAATACTAAGAGGGGGGTGAATCAGTATTAACAGATCAATAATTTAATTTCCTAAATAGATTTATATACACTACTTCAGCTAAGTGAACTAGCATGTACACACGACTGTACTTAAAGCAACCAGCGTATATGCAGAGAACTTTTGATTTAGACAGATTATCATGTATTGAACTTTAACCAGTATATGAGAGATTTATAGTGCAGTAAAAGAAGAATAAAGAATCACACATAAGAAACACACATGAACACCAAGATATAAGGTGGAAACCCAACGTGGGTAAAAACCAACTGCTATTGTTGTCTCTGTCTTCTTTTAATAATAAGAAAATCTATTTACACTCTTGTACTGGTGCAGACTCATACCAATACGTAGGCACCCACCTGCAGAAGGCTACAACCTTCTCTCGTTCTCCAACTACTACTGGAAGGGAGCTATAACCCCCTAGATCTTGTACTAGCCAATATGTTTACTAGTACGTAGGTGCTAGCCTACAGAAAACTCCACTCTTCTACCAGGGACCACGTCTCATGAATTTTCAGACTGGATACTCCTGGAACACAAAACAACAATCTGAAGGCCACGTTTCTTTCAATTTTCACACTGGACCCATCAACAACATCATAACTGCAATATAAACATCAAGTACATCTGCATCAACCAATCACTGAAACTCAATCACCATAACCTGAATCTAATCATTTAGAACACTGTCACCAGAATATAGTCACCAAAACCCAGAACTTTGCAATAGAAAACAGAAACAACTGAAACATACATCATAAGGTATACGCTACTACCATGTGTCAAACCAACGTGTATACGCGCTTTTATTAAAGCCAACCAACGTACACATCTGTAAATATTAATTCATAATTTTGCAGCTATTCCAGACTTCAGTTATACCTAGAACATAACATTTACAGAATAACACATGTGTCAGTATTTAGTTCTAGACTATACATGATCAAACCACATAATCATAATTCATTTCAAGTCCTAAGATCCCAATCCATCATTAGATCTTATCCCTCATCAATTTCTAAGGTTCATCCTTGGTTCAGATCAAGCAAAGCGTCATAAGCCAATAACTTGCATACTAGATCTCACACTTCATCAGATATTCGATACTTGCACCCCTTGGCCTAATTATCTTCTCCTCCTTATATAGTTTTAGGCCTTTCTCAATACCATGGATCAAGACCACTTAGGACCAATACCTAGGACGAAATACCTAGGGTCAATACCTCAGACCAAATACCTTGGACAAATACCATGGATCAAAATACCTTGGACAAAATACCTCGGACCAAAAACTTAGTTTTCCAACATATACGCGCTTTTCCTTTTCTGAAAGTGTGTGTGTACGTATACACTACTTGTGTTCAGTGAACTTGCGTGTATACGCAGCTTGGTCAGGGTGAACCTGCATATACTCTCTTTCTTCATTCTTTGTAGTCTGATATGTAATTCTTAGTTGTTGACATGCTGCACTGTGATCTTTCATCTGAGTGAGTTGCCATCAAGGACAACACCTGTATCATAATGCCACCATGGATAATGTGGTTGTTGGTCTTTGGTAATTATAGAATAAGTTTCCTTAGACACACAAATTTTGTTAACAAGGAAATGAAATATTACATAAAAATCTGCAAGATCTTACACACGATCACTCAACAGTCTTACAAGAGAAGAGAAACAAGCTTTAAAAAAGGTAGTGTCCTAAACTAATTTTGTTATGGATCACTTATTTCATTTACAAGTGTCCATTTACATTTAATTCTCTCATAACAACACTCCTAACTATTTTCCTAAATTAGTTTCTAAGAAACAACACCTTTCTAGATGTCATATCTTTTACAACAATTAGCTATTCTAATATGTCTCCAATATTTAATTAAATATTGTAGATAATTGATCATTATACTCTAAATAAATAAACTATAGTTTATGTATTTTGGATCATCTAACATTCCCCCCATTTGATCCAAAGTATATTACAACAGATACCAAACTCTTCCCAGTGTTATAGACAATTTTGTGCCTTGCAACATCAGGCATGAATTGTCAATAGTCCAAGGGATCCAAAGTCCTTAAACATGATGTTCCTACCCCTAGAGGAACAAGGTCAGCAAACCAACAGCTCTCAGATCAGTTCTCCACCTGAAAACACTAAAAAACAAGCAATCCTGAAATCAAAGCAGGTGCTCCACTAGGCTTCTGCGCTGAAACTCAACTCCTCCATGGTGTACCTGCATTGCAAAGCAGGTAGAACAAAGGCCACCTGCGCTGAGCGAGATGGGACAAGTGGCACACTGAGTCATTGCTCTGGAATCTTCCAAAAATGACACTTGGATCAGGGATTTCGCCTTGTGATGAGTCAGAGGCTCTGTTTCTCCAAGTGGAAGCAAGGTTCTCCAAGTGGACTCAAGAACTGAAGATCAACTGAAGAGAGAGAGGACACAAGGCAGCTACACATCAGTTGCAAGCTGACTCATCCTTTCTCAATTCATCTATATATTGAGCTCTCTCCTATGAGCTCAGGGGGCTGGAATTTTGTGCAAAGTAATGATATGCTGTTGGTTTCATCATAGAACTATTGGGTGATTGCTTGAGGGAGGTGAAGAGGAGAAATTCTTTCTGCTGGGAGGTGTTGCTGGATTGGAACCTTCAATGGTTGTAACACTCTCAGAACCTTTACTTCTTCATTAATAAAAGCTATTGAGGTTCTTCTATATGCACTTGTTTCAATAATGTATTGTGATAATTGTATATTTGGTTTATGCTAATCCGTGAATCAGTTATGATTGCATGCTTCTTGTAGTTTCCTCCTTTGTCATTTTGCAGGATCTCATTGTAGCTGGGCCAGCAAAAGAGTAAGGAGCTGGAAACAAGCAGCGAAGAGAAGAGTTTGGATTCGACATTAAGCGCAAGGCAACGGTTAGTGCATTCTTTCATTCTCTTTTGCTTTCATAAAGAAGTAAACCTTCAGTAGTTTCCTTTACAGTTGTTGCTGAGGTACTATCACCCTTAGAGTGGGATAGGGTCATCCGAATCGGATACTTTTCCCTACAACACCGGGACTCAGTAAATTTGATCCTACCAAATGGAATTCTGAAAATATCTTAGATATGGTCTTCTGAAGGACTATATATTGGTTTGATAATGTCCTTTGCAATGAGTGTCCTAATGTAATCATACTTTGTGTCCACATGCTTTTTTTTGGAATGAAAAATTGGATTTTTGGCAAGCTTTATGGTTGACTAGTTGTCGATGAATAAAGATATGGCTTTTGCTTGAGGAATGCCGAAATCCTGTAAAACTATGTGCAACCAAAAAATTTCACATGTTGCTTCCCATGCTGATATATATTATGCTTCTGCCAAAGAAGTGGCCACTGTAGCTTGCTTCTTGCAACTCCAAGAAACTGCAGTTGACCCCATGTTCATCAAATAACCTGATGTTGATGCTTGATCATCAATACTTCCAGCAAAATATGCATATGAATATCCACCAAGTACAAAGTTCTTAGTCTTTCTGTAAAGAAGACCAAAAGTTTTCGTCCCTTAGATATATCTAAGGACCCTTTTTGTTGCATTCTCGTGTCTTTCCCTTGGTTCACGCATAAAATGCGATAGAATACTAACTACATAAGATATGTATGGATGAATGGTTTTCAAATAGATCAAGCTACCAATCAAATATCTATAATTAGTATTGTTTAATGATTCCCCCCTCCAAATTTTGAAAGTTTTAAGTTTTGTTCCATTAGGGTGAGAACGAGCTTGCAATATTACATTCCAAATCTTTAAATAAGTTCAGATGCATACTTGCTTTGAAAAATGAAAATATTGTTTGGATGTTGGAATGCTTCAACTCCAAAATAGTAGTGAAGTGATCCCAAATCAGTCATCTTAATTCCAACTGCAACTCCTTCTTTACCTACAAAATATTATCATTATTGTTCTCAGTAATGATCAATTCATCCACATACATAACTATAATCACCAGATTTGTACCCTGTTGTCGCACATATAGAGTATCATCAGATTCACTTTTCTTAAAGCCAACCTTACGAAGCTACTCTCCTATTTTTCATACCAAGTTCATGGAGCTTGTTTCAATCCATATAAAGCCTTGATTAATTTTCATACTTTGTGTTCCTGCCCCTCAATCTCAAAACCTGGAGGTTGAGTCATATATACTTCTTCCTGCATATCCTCATTGAGGAAGGAACTTTTAACATCCATGTGATGTACGTTCCATGCTTTTTGAGATGCTAATGCAAGTGCTTATCTTATGGTGTTCTATTTTGTTGTAGGTGAAAATAAATACTCATAGTCGATTCCTTCTTGTTGTGAAAAGCATTTGGTAACAAGACTTGCCTTTTATCTTTCCATGTCTCCATTTGGCTTATAATTGATTTTGTAAACACATTTTCATCCAATGGGTTTCACATTTTTAGGACAATAAGCAAGTTTCCAAGTGTTGTTTTCCATCGCTGCCTTGTATTCTTCAACCATTGCCTTTTTCCATCCTATATGTTTTACTGCCTCTTTGTATGTGGAGGGCTCAGTAAAAACATTTGTTACCAAGACAAAATTTTCTTCATTTCTTTGTGAAATTCATGTTCTTGTTTTGTTTTTTTCATCTGGCCTGACATCCTTCAAAAATTGAACAACCCATTTTTCTCATTGATGTTCACTTGTTTGTGGATCTGAATAGTCACCATCATTATAAAGTGAATTGATATACACAAATGTTCTTCAATCATCTAAATGTTTAGGGGGTGGAGAGTCACTTTTAGATGAACTGTTGCTAGGAGATTCGTATGAACTTCCAAAAGATCTAGATGGTCTAGATGAAGTAGGTGAGTTGGATGAACCAATTTTCTGATGAAGGCATTTCAATGTCATACCAATGTTGTGTACTTAGTTGATTTTTCATTCTAATTTTCTTTTTATCTCCCTTAGTTTCCATTTTTTGTAGAAGACTTTCTATCTCTGTGGCACTCTTGCTTTATTTTTCATCAAATATAACATCCATGCTAACAATAAAGTTTCCATTGGACAAAATATGATATCCCTTGTTTTCATCGGAATACCCAATCAATGTACACTTCAAACTTCGTGAATCAAGTTTTCTTTTCTTTGTCCTCTGCATTGACTTTTTCCTCTTCCTTGATTATTTCCTATGCCTTGATTGTTACCTTTGCTTTGAATGTTGCCTCTACCAGAATTGTTGCCTTTGTTGAAGTTGTTCCTTCTACCTTGACTTCTACCACGACCTTTTCCTCTATATGCTCCTTGATTTTGATTGTTTTGCCCTCTTCCTCTACCTCCAAAACTTTTAATTGAAGATTTACTAGTGCTAGCTTTTGTAAAGAAGACATCTTCTCCAACCTGTTTCTTCTTTCCAACTTTTTTTTCATGTTGAGCTAGCATTTCATTTAATTCATCAAATTTTAAATTTTCTAGTTTTCCAATTACTTGTAAAGTCTCCAAGAAATGTGTATATGAAGCAGGCAAACCAACAATCAAAATAGTAGTCATGAAACTATCATCCACTGGTTGAAATCCAGCCTTTACTATATCCTACTTAATGTTCTTAAGTCTAGAAATATATTTAAGTACATCTCCCCCTTCTATCAATTTTTGTTGAAGCAACTTCAATCGAAGATCAACTCTCTTAGATTTTGATTGTGTATCAAATAAATCTTTAAATGTTTTCCAGACATACCATTCATCAAAGGAATTTTCAATGTGAATATACATTTCATCATTAACTAAAGATTTAATTATTGGTAATGCTTTGGCATTTTTGATCTCCCATTTAGCTAGTGAGTCTACATATGTAGGTTTGTTTGGTTTAACATTACCATCACATACATCTTTCAAAAGTTCATTTTAAATCAACGTGCTTCCTATGTGTCTTTTTCATGTCTTGTAATTCTTTGAGTGTGTAAGTTTGTCAGACTCATAAAATAAATTTACCAACTTGGACATTGTAAGAAAAAATTTGTGCATCAAGATGGATCATGCACCACAAAAATAAGATTTACAACACACCATACACAATATCACACTCAAAAAAATATCTATCTGGGCTTGGGCTTGACCCTCGTATAGTTGTTTGAGAAGAAAAGGGATTGAGCTTTGCACTTGGCTCTAGTCAACATCTCTAAAATTTTACAATTAAACTTTCAAAAATTAACTTTTTGCAATGCTCTTGCAATTTGAATTCTTTGACTATAGCCCCCCCCCAAAAGCGAAAGTTACTTTGAGTTACAATTTTCTTTCCTCAAATAAAAAATTACACCTTATTACTCAAAAATTACAAATTACAAATTACACTTTATCACTCCGAATTTACAAAAAGGAATTACACCTTATCTCTCCAAAAATTTACACCTCCATTGAAATTTACCTTATTACTCCACTATGCATAAAAAAATTACCAACACTCCTTATCTCTCCATTAAAAATATAAATTTCAAAATAAAAGGCATATGTTCTCTCTCCATTAATAAACTTTACCTTTCAATACCTTTTAAACTCCTATTAAAAAAATGAATTCATGAAATCACTTTTGAAAAAATGATTCTCATGTTTCAATATTTAACCTTTATGAATTATAAATCCATACCTTTATGAAAATATTTTGTCGGAGAAGTAGATTAACGCACCATTAAATTTTCAACACAATTTTTCTCCTAGAAAACACTGGTTCTTTCTTTCCGCTAGTTTCTCCATGATGTTAGCTCATTTTCAACATATATTGTTGTGTGTAAGAACCACATAATAATTGCAACTACATCCATATTTATATAAAATTAATTCTCCAAATTATGATGGCAGCACAGTATGCAATTCCACCTGATCTAGCGTTCAAATCAGAGCCTCCTCCATTGTTTGATGGAACGACCAAATTGTATATCAGTGTGACATGCCCATATGCCCAATGAGTTTGGAGTCTACACCCTCTCAGGGTTCCAATTAACTGATTTAACTCGTGGAGCCAAAATTCTTGAACCCCTACAACTACTTCAGCTCTGGTCTCTAATGCTGCTTCACGTTAGTATCCACACAGATATCTTCGCATAGGTGTTGTAAATCTATAACATCAACTCTGGTAACTTTTCATGATTATGACATGATTTTTCGAGATAGATTTGATCAATAGTTGATCAATAATATGTTTATTGCTATATGAAATTGTCACTGTCGAACTCACATTAAAATTAATATGCAAATGGTCCAACACAAAGTTTCATGGATGCACAGATCTATGTAGGGCTTCACGAAGTTTCAACACAATTCATCCAACGTAGGTGCTATAAAACTGCTTCCATACTACTTGTCACAGATTCTTCACAAATTCTTCCACACAGGGGCTTTATAGATTCTTCCACACTGAAGATGTTTTGCAAGGAGAATCTCTTGAATTTTCTCAAATAGTTTGCTCACAGAGGTTTCAACCTCGCAAAAAATTTAATAGCTTTCGAAGTGGATGATTTTAAATATAAAAAAATATGATGGAAATTTTTATTTCCGGATTTAAAATCTGAAATCAAAAACAAATTATTACAATAATAAAATTTATTTTCCTTAATAAAAGATGAACAAATTTTATACCAATTAATAGTTGATACATTCAATGGAGTTTTCCAAAAGCCTCCAAAGTTGGAATCTCCTCTTCACATCATCTGCATCAATATTTCCCTCATAACACAATAATATAAGAAGTGTCCTCAGACACACAAATTTTATCAATAAGGAAAAGAAAAATTACATAAAAATCTACAAGAGCTTACACACAATCACTCAACACTTTTCCAAGAGAAGAGAAACAAGCTTTAAATAAGCTAGTGTCATAAACTAATTTTTTTATGGATCACTTATTTCATTTACAAGTGTCCATTTACATTTAATGCTCTCATAACAACAATCCTAACTATTTTCCTAAATTAGTTCCTAAAAAATGACACCTTTCTAGATGTCATATCTTTTACAACAATTAGTTATTCTAAAATGTCTCCAATATTTAATTGAATATTAGACTCTAAATAATTAAACTATAGTTTATGTATTCTGGATCATCTAACATTTGGGGAAAATCAATTGCTATTTGTAAATTGTTGCAATCACACTTTATTCCTATGTGTTGTTGTTCTTGGAAGTCTGCACTTGTAAAGTCGATTTGTGTTAAAGAATATGAATATTGAAGCCATAAATCATTAGGGTTCATTCATACATTTTTTGTTCTTGTTGAAATGGTTTCAATGCCCCATTATGGATTATTTTCTATGTCTTATTAGTTGATTGTGTGTGGTTTGAATGTTGTTAGAGTAAAATAGAGCACCATTATTCGGTTGCAATCACGCCCTTTTGACTAGAATGCTATATGCTTTGTTTGGTTCCTTTGAGGTTAGAAAATGTGTGATTGAGAATGGAGAAAAAAATCTTGTAGCTTATAGCTTATGCTAGCACTATTGAGTCGTCTTAGTTGGAGAGTGCCTTTGTATGGATAAAACCAAAGCACCCAATTTTGTTGAATGTTGTCCAAACCTTTCAGATTTGTTCCTACTTGGAAAGTTTGAGTTAGAGTTGTAAATCATGTTAGGTACCTAAGATACTGTGTATTCCCCTTATTGTTATTGTTATTGTAGCTCCTTATTGTTATTTTTGTGCCCCATAGAAGTCCATGTTGAAAATAACAACAAAAAATGTTAAAAATAACATCAAGAAAAATCCTAATTTAATTTTGTGCTTGCATTAAATTGGGAATAAAATTGTAACTCGACATCTCATGACAACTTGTAATAGTTAAATAAGTTAATTTGAATTATTTAGCTCAATTAATTCGAGTTGAGGTTCTAACTATAGTCATGTAGAATGTCTCCTATAATTAGGAGCACTAGTTGAGTTTATTTTGAGTTGTAATTATTTAATTCAGTCTAACTAAGTTAAAGTTAGTTAAACTAGTTATAAATGCTTGAGGAATTAGTGGGAGGTGTGGTAGTGGGATGTAACCTGTAGTAGTCGAGTGTAACCCGCAGTAGTGGGGTGCATCCTAGAGTAGTGCGGTGCTACCTGCAGTAGTGGGGTGATGTCTGTCGAACAGTGGGGTGTTGTCTGCAATGATCAACTAGTAAACTGAAGATTCACTCATAATTAACGCATGCATGTCAGATCAGAGAAAGGCCTCATTGAGATTGGAGTTCAGGGACAACATACTATCAGTTGTAAAATGATCTAAATTAAACAGATGGCGCATTTAATCAGAAGAAGGCCTAAAATAAATCATTCCTTAATTAGAAAAATCACTAATTTTAACCATTCGAATTTCCTTGAAAAGGAGGAATGAAGGCACAATTTTAATCATTGTTTTGGTGAGCATGAGTTGGTGATACCAAGCAATAGGAAGCACAAGTTTGTGCATGGGGCTTGTGAGAGAAAGTGGTGCCAAGAGAAGCTTGTGCACTGGTTAGTAGTGAGATAGATAGAGATAGTGCTGAGGTTGCTTGAGCTTGAGCAAAGCATTGTAATCTTCTCATATCTCTAATTAATGCAATATACAAATATCAGGGTTTTTTGGCTACGGATTTCCCTAGAAAATAATTGTGTTATGTGTGATTAAATTCTTTCTCTTATATGCTACGTGATTTAATCAATCATTTATTGTTTCTGCTGATGAGTAGAGTAGATTCAAGTCAATTTTTTTAGCATATTACAATTTGTAGTTTGAATCTACAAGGAATTTCTACATGGTATCAGAGCTAGGTTTGTAGAAATTTATACAACCCACTATTTTTATTTTTGTGCCCTTACATTATTATTGTTATGTAGGTTCTAATTATATTGTGACCCCTTATACCCCTGTATGTACCAAGGAGGTCTTATCATTTGTATCATCCACGAATTGTTCATTTATGTAATGTAAAGGAGGTTTCCCCCTTCAAGAGGATAATTTTTTAGTCTTTGATCCATATTTTCTTCTATTTTGTGAGCTGGTTACATAAAATTGGGCATCATAGATTTGGATTCTAGGGTTTCGCTTCTTCGAATAGGGACTCTTGGAATTTTAGCTCTAATTTTTTTTTTTTTTTTTGCGAGGCTTCAAAAGCTGAAATACAATAACACGGGATATGATGTTAGCATACAATAGCTTTGTTTTAGATTATATCTGTAGTGACTTCAAAACCTTCAAAATGTATTGAATTATGCTACTAATTTAGGATAAGTGTAGCTACTGCATTACCTCTGTAGATAAATATGGGTATACGAGCTTGAAACCATCATGTTTAGGTAACATAGACAATCATCAAACCCAACAAATTTTTTTAAGAGGTAGTGCAGTACATGGGCCAGGCTTATAATTGTTTCAGTTATTCGTCCTCTTAATATAGCTTTATATTCTTGCCAAGAAAATGCACAACACTAACGCTAGCTTCAATTTCCATCTTTTCCAATGCCTGGGTTTTGGTCTTTTCCAATGTCGGGATGTTGTGCTCTTTTTTGAAGTTTGAACAAATATGGGGAACTAATTAAATGCTTGTATTAAGCTTGAATAAAATGAATTCCATACGTACTAAGTTATTAAATTAATCACAACGAATTGTTCTGCAATTGCAATGATATTGTTGAAACACTTCTTCAAATCAATGTATGTTAATGTGATAAAGGCTAATTATATTGATTTGGAAGTCATGTTAATGTAACAAATCCTAATGATACTGAGTTGGCATAGCCATTAAAATCCTGTATTCATGTTAATGTAATATAAACTAATTATACTGAATTGGCATAGCCATTACAATCCTGTATTTGCACAATATCACATGAGTTGGCATAGCCATTAAAATCATGTATTCATGTTAATGTAACATAAGCTAATTATACTGAATTGGCATAGCCATTATAATCTATTTGCACAAGATCACATGGAGGTGTAGGACAGGTGAAATAAAGATATTTTTTTCGTATCTTTAACATTTATAAAATATAACCCTCTATTTTCATTATAAAGACAAGCGCTCTTATATATATAACCATCATGTCAACATTATTTACATTTCAGAGTAGCATACGAACTAGGACAATCACAAAATGAAAATTTACAAAATACCCTGAAACAGTTCTTACATAGAATGTGATTGCAAATAAATATAATAAAATGTTACATAAATGCCCTTGTAAATAATTTTTTACACAAACCAAGATGGAGCGGGAAGACTCAATCAAGTTGGTAAAGAAACATTTAAATAATTTTTGCAATTGAAACATGGCGTTGAGTATGTGGGTTGAAACGCTACAAAACGAACAACTGGTCTATATATAGGTACTTCACCAAAATGTTAAACCGAAATTTTAAATATAAATATCCATGTTTTTCCTAATTCAACCTATAAAACTAAATATAAAGTTGTAACCATATATAAAACCACCTAACTATTTAGAATAAATGTAACTGTGCCTTATAATATATCTAAAATGAGCCTTTCAGATATGATCACCAACACAAAGAAATGCCAATATAAAGAGAAAAAATTGTAGTTTGCTTAACTTGCAGTTTCTGCACTTAGATTTGGCAATGCACTTTTTTCTATTTATAATAGAGTAAATTTTCTATAGGTTAGCTTTGTTTCTTCTGAAGACTGCTTTTTGGTTGAAGATATCAGAGGGTTTATTCTTTTTATGCAATGAGCCAAAGACAAAATTTCAGTTATTGAGAACAGATAAGTGAAACTATCTTGGTATGCTTTAATACATAAGAGCTAATAAACCCCATGACAACAATACACTTTAAAGCCAAAAGACCAGATCACAATGAAAATGGATTGCAATTGTACAATTTTTGTAAAATTAGTACAATAATGACAACATTTAGACAACGAAGAATCTGAACAAATCCAATCCTTGTTCAAAGAAATGTTGTTTAAAACCAGATCATCAAAAGATAGAATAGTAGCAGCACTTGGCCCATCCTGAGGCCATTAGATATAGGTTCAAACTTCAAATAGACCACTTTAGGTTTCTCTCTATTTTACGCTGGCCAAACTTGGGGACTGAATGTAACTCTGTCCTTATTAGGCATCCTCATGCTATTCTGTTTAATGAATTTTGTATATAATGAAGTATGCAATTTCCAAATCAATCATAAAATCTATAGATATACTCTAGGAACCTTGAAAACCAACAGTGTCCAGTTAGATTAGTCCTTTATTAGACTCTTCAAGGTCCTACAACAATCTGTCACAAAAGAACAATGCAGAGATATCTTCTGATTTAATCAATTTCCATACAGTAGATGATCTTATGGATTATCATCATATGTTTTATCCTCTAGTGTCTTACTTTTTCTTATTCTGGGAACTTGGTACGCTTTGAAGGGATTTTGCCTTCCAACTTTTAGCTTTGCCAGCTTCTTTCTTGTCAATCTCTGTTTCTCAACATCCACATCTGCGTTTTCTGTGTCAAGTTTCTTTTCTCTAATTCCTACCACATGCTCCAATACACCAATTGCATCATCCAACCTGTACATGAGATAAAGTTATTCATTTCAGAAATAAATTTATAGAGGAATGCAATACCAAAGTATAATTTACTACAAAAATCTTATGAATTTTTAAAATGACAAATATATATAGAGAAACAACATAAATGTAAAATATAATGGTGAATGTTCCACTGAAATTTTGCTAATTAGTACATGGAATAGTTTGTGAGTGTGAAGAATTGATTTGAGGTAAAGTGAAGACGGCTAGACTAGTTGAAAAGAAAAAGCACAGGGAAAATGCCTCAGTATAATGGATTCATTGAAAACTTGGAGGACTTCAGGGTATGCAGAGGCAAACTAATGGACGTGTTCTGTTGACCCACCAAAAAATTGCTTGCACTTCAACATAATGGGTTGACTAAGAATCTCAAGGGATTAAAAAGACATGCAGATACTAAAACAACCATCAATAAGTTTTTATTTTTCAACCCATCTATGAGTGAAATCATCGAAAATGATTCAAAATTCCTAAGAAACTTGTGCAGACCTCCCAAGCCACCATGAGAATGTGAATGCCTAAAAATCTTGGATTTATGTTGAAGCAATGAACTCAAAATCAAAATCAAACTACAATTACCACCATGGAGGCAATTCAATAAAAAGTTTAAATTTATTCACCTGCCCATTACATCATATGTTCCAGCCAGATTGCTATAGACCGCAAGCATATCAGGATGATAGGGACCGCAGATCTCTTCCAAAATCAACCTTGATTCTTCAAACAAATCTGCAGCTTCATTTATAGCATAGCACTGCACACAAGCCAGTCCCATTTGGTTCAAAACAATGCCAAAGAAGACAGATCTCATATCCCCACTAGCCCTCAATTTTGTAATTGCATTCCTTAACAAATTTCATGCCTCAGCGTGCTTCCTCAAGACAGAGTATACAACACCCATCTATGCTCCTGCTATCACACTATGTTGACTAAGAGCATCACGCAAGGCTTCCAACACCTTATGAAGAATACCCAAAGCATGTTCAGGCTCCGCTTCCTCCTCTCTACTTTGAGTCTTCTCTCGGCTCCTCTACTAAACCCTAAAATGCCTCGATTCTTCAAACAAATATGTAGCTTCATTTATAGCATAGCACTGCACACAAGCCAGTCCCATTTGGTTCAAAACAATGCCAAAGAAGACAGATCTCATCTCCCCACTGGCCCTCAATTTTGCAATGGCATTCCTTAACAAATCTCGTGCCTCAGCATGCTTCCCCAAGACAGAGTATACAACACCCATCTGTGCTTCAATGCCTGTTATCACACTCTGTTGACTAGGAGCATCACGCAAGTCTTCCAATGCCTTATGAAGAAGACCCAAAGCATGTTTAGGCTCTGCTTCCTCCGCTCCACTTCGAGTCTTTTCTCGACTCCTCTACTAAACCCTAAAATCTATAGAAAAGCATAATAGATGGTCTGAGTTTCAGTTATAACAAGAATTTTGATCTAACGGTGATAAAAAATTTAATCGTCTAACATCAAATTAGACGGATCATAGTAAGACAAGTAAAATAAGAAGAGAGTTGATTTCAAAAAGAAATGCCTTAAGATATAATAAATATTTAAATATTTTTTTTTAATAATATTAAAAAATAAATATTTATTTCTCAAAATTAAACATTATAAATTGTATTTATCAATACCTAATTAGGATAAACAAATACTCTTACCTTACTAAACACAAATAAGATCAATTAATTTAAAAAACATAACAACAATAACATTCTCAAATTAAATTTATAACTACCTATAAAAAAATATAAACTTCAACAAATTACAACATATTAATATTTGGTTCGAGTAGAAATCTTTGTTTGTCTTTAAAAGACATAAGTTTGTCATATTAATTTATTTGTTTTTCATGCAAATCAAATTGGACTATAATGATTTGTTTTTCTGGTACATTATTTAAGTTCTATACTTGCCTGTAAATTTTTTATATTTTTTTATCTGTAAATTTTAGGTAATGAGATAAATTTAGATAATAATATTTTATGGTTAATATGATATAAATTTAGATAATAATATTTTATTTTTAATATAAATTTATATTGTTTGAGTGGGTTTAATAGTTAAAAATATGTGTTTTTCAAAACTGGAAGGGATAAAGTAAGTATGTTCTTTATCTCACAAACAAAGAAGTTTTATACACAAATTTAGTGTCTAGGATAATTAGATAATAATAATTATTATTATAATTGTGATTAAGTAAAAAATATTCATTTTGTGATTAAGTAAAAAATATTCATTTTGTTTAAAAAATTATTATGAATTTAATTTATAAGAAGAGTTTGGGCGTAAATCACAACTTGGTCTGATGATGAGGCACACTAGTCGGTTGGAAACGCGTCAACAAAGGTTTTCTACATGTATTTACCCGGAAACTCTTCTTATAAAAGTTATGGATCACATAAGCCTCAATTCAATAATGAATTTAATTTTTAAAATTTTCAAATATTCTAAAATTACAACAATTTTTTTTTTTAAATAATTAAATACAATTCAATATTTGCCGATGAAAAAAAAAATTGTCATTAATATTTAAAAATTTTGCTCAAATTTTTTATAACAATCAATTCCCGAAAACATAATAAGCCATCCTCAAGAATAACTCCTTGTCATAATGAAAAAGCAATTCCTTGTCATAATGGAAAAGCAATTGCTGGGCTGAAGAGCGTATTGCCTTATCCAAAATCAACGTGATTGAACCTCTATATTAACAATGAGATATTAAAATTTATGAACTTAACTTAAATATCTGTACGTCAAATTCATAGTTAAATTTGGTTTTTTAACTATCCCTGTTTGAAGTTTAAAAATTTTGTTTCGCCATAAAATGTCCAAAAAAAATCCAGTCCTGCTTGGAAGAATAAAATCCGCCAAGGGCCCCACTTCCCTCACCAACCATAACTGTGCAGTGCATTTGCGTCGTGACGTAAGGTTTTGATTAGATTTGAAATGGTTTGAACGCCCACAGAGTTCCAAAAGACTTTAATTCCCCATGCCTTCTAGATAAATCTCCTTTCCACGTCAGCTAATCATGTTTTTTTTGGGTATTATTTGCCGTAGCCGAAATGTTTTGTTGTGATATTTTTCAATTAAATTTATTTAAAATTGGGTTCAAATGTGTGTGACAAATTTGTGAATTTGGTAGGTTTTAAATCTTTTGGAAAATTTTGAAAGTATTAAATCTAGATGTAATTTAATTTTAAAAATATAATTTTTTATTTAAATTTATTGATTTCATTTCAAATAAAAATGAAATATTTCATTCTTTTTAAAATATATTTCTAAATATATAAATAAATATACTTAAATTTTATAATTTGAATAACACTAACTCAAATTAAAAAAATCTTAATCATCGGACAAAATTATTTTGTCAGATTCGAACCAAAAGCCGCAAAAATTGAATTGTACACATTCGACTGCAATTTTGTATTGAAAATTCAACGCCAAGAAAACTCTACGCAAAGGTGAAGCCCACTTGCTAAAACGACAAGGAAACTGTACGCAAAGGTGAAGCCCACTTGCTAAAACGACAAGGAAACTGTACGCAATGGTCAAAGAATGAGGGTTACCACACCCCTCAAACTTCGATATTATTATTATCATCTACGACACGTCTCTTTACTAGTTTACACTGTACAAAGAATATATATACAAGGCAACTTCCATGTTCCTTCCACCTATATCCAACCTTTGCTCTGAAATTATGGGCAATACAGCTTCCCTCGTAGCTGTGGGCATGTGCATGAAGGGCGAGGAGGAAACTATCGAGCTACTTCGCTCAGATGGCACACTTCAAATCCTTCACAAACCCCTCGCCGCCGCCCAGATCATGCAACAATTCCCTCACCATTTAATCTGTCACTCCGATTCCTTCTACATCGGGCAGAAGACGCCCACTCTTTCTCCAGACGAGCAACTGAAGGTGGGTAACAAATACTTCCTTCTACCCCAACTCTTCTTTCACTCTCCCCTATCTCTCCTATCGCTGGCTTCTTTAATATCGCCGCCGCCGCCCCCAAAAGCTCCGTCTACTTCCGCCGCTTGCCTATCAGCTCCGCTTCGCAGTATCGAACGCGCTTCTGCTTTCTGCCAGCCTTTTGAGATACAGAAAAGCGACGTCGGCGGAGGCCTTCGGATCAGAGTCTGCCCTGAGTTTATTTCAAAGCTTATGGAAGACGCCAGGCTTAACACTCATGAATGCGGGCAGTCAGTGGGCGCGGATTCTGCAGACGATGAGTGGGGTAGACTCTGCAATACTCGTGCATTACAGAAAGATTATGCTCAGTTGGTGAAGTGCAGAGGCCAATGTTGGAGACCGAAACTTGAGACAATCACGGAAAATGAGAAGAAGATGAACGTGTACAACCTCATATCCAAATTTATGACGTAATTAGGAATTAACGTCTGATCTTGAATCTTGATCAGTTGAATGTATGGTGCTTATTTATTTTGGCAACGGTTTTGATTAATTCCACCACAGATCAGCCATGATTGGTGGTGCAATTAAACATCGGTTGCCTCCTTGTACAGTTTTTGGTTTTTCCATTCGCCATTATAATCAAATTTTAATGGCATTAAACCTGAAATGACCCGGTCGCTGCAAAATGTTGACTGCTGCATGGTTAAGTCGCCTGGTTATATGCGTAAATCTATCCTTGGGACATGGGATAAAACTGTTGGGAATTTCTGGTGATTCCAAAACAAATTAACTCAACTGAACAGAAAAATGATGCTCTGTTTTGCCCGAGGATCTTAGCACATGGAAGCTTAAAACTGTTTGTTTGTTGAAGAATAACAGAGTTTTTCAACATATAAAAACTTTTTGTATTTGTTAATAAAAAACTGCCTTTACAAACTTCTTCCTCTCACAAAGCGATCTACACAAAAACACTTTGGTTCCTCACAAAAAAATTACTACGTCTTCTTGCAAACTTTACTCAACTGAAAATTTTTACACTACTGTATGTAAAAAATAAAATTTACATTTACTATTGTAAAAATCTCTTACATTCGCTCGCTTATTTTATTGCATTTCATATGTAACTACAAAAAAAATAAAAAAAATTACCTTACAATTGCTCTTTTGTTTTAACCAACAACACAAAAATCCCATTTACACTGCTAGGTATATTTTCATTACATTGTATATATGTTCTCTCAACAAAACATTTCCCTTACCCTCACACTGCTGTGTGCATTACATCCAACCTGCTGGAAAAATTCTCCTTTCACCCTGGCTGCTGCGAGTTTCACATTTCATTTCATATACAATGAACAACCACTTACATTTCCTTAACCAGAAAAGAAATGACCATACTTTTCTTTTAATTTTGCCATACTTCCCTGCATAATAAAAAACATTAAAATTGAAACTTCTACCTACATTTACGAATCACATTAGACTTCATTAATTACTTTTACTGATTGTCAAAATCAAAAAACTTTCACTTCACGCAATTTCATTTGCTGCAGGCGTGAACTCAGTTTTGGTTTCAATGAACGGACACCAACCAACCTTTCAATCGGACGACTTACGCCCGATCAAACCACACGAGCTTTACGCTCCCGGAAAATAGCGGTTTTGCAAATTTGGTGTGGACACGCGTCAGGCAGTGATCGGAGCCGTTTGAGAAAATACCAGCATTGCGAGAAAGGCGGTGCGATGGAGAATAGGCGGTTTTGCTGGAAAGTACGTGGTCGCTGTTCAACTTGGTACTGCAGTTGAAATTACATTTCAACAAAAACTAGAGGAAAATCAACGAACATATGCATATTTGTCCAACTGGATTTAGCACTGGCTTTTATGGCGTAGATAGTAGGTTCAAATCTCTAGCATTTATGTTACACAATCAAAAACAAAATGCTTATCCACATCGCCACATTTGTATTTGTATCGGTCATATTATAAAAATAGAAGGAAAACAAAGGTCGACTTATAACTAACACAAAATAGAGGAGAAATCATTCAGGTCGAAAATTTTAACAAGAAGACTCTACAAGGTCTTATTAAGAAAATTATGGCCGAAAATTTAACAAGAAGACTCTACAAGGTCTTATTAAGAAAATTAAGACTCTACAAGGTCTTATTAAGAAAATTAAGGCCGAAAATTTAACAAGAAGACTCTACAAAGTTTTATTAAGAAAATTAAGGCTTTACAATATATTCCTTTTTAGATAATGGAAAATGTGGGAGATAATAACTAAATTTAGTCTACCCTTATATATGTGCATTTACTTAGTGGTAAGTATAGAAAATTTCAAACTCATGAGTCTTCCATCCTGGATCAATAAGAGCAAAAGGTTTTACCTTTTATAGAGGACTTAACACTAGATGCCTAGCTAGAAGTAACAAATTTATTAGCAATTCTAGTTTGGAAAATTTTGGGAGAAAAATTCAAGATCCATTTTGCAGCGTTAAATGACCACTTTTGTGGTCCTAACCTTACTATAAATTCCATAATCTACACAACAATAGCTTTCTAGTGACACAAGAATCACTTCAATTGGATCTCATATGAGAAATTTACCCCTACCAAAAGTTGACCTATTGAAATTGACCACCATAATTCAAGAAGATCCCACATCAACCCTCATTACTTAGGGGAAAGGGGCTATCAATGTGGGAAATAGAGGAATTCTCTAGAATGGATGATTTGTAATTCATATTCAAGGTTGAATGGGTCAAATTTAACCCTTAGTAGGTTATTGAGTTTTGGTATAACTTGGACATAAGGAGGAAAAGGATTTCTATTATATTCGAGTGTGTTTTATTTCATAGATGAGAAAAGTAGTTGATAATAGATAGAGAGAGAGAAAGCAAAGGGCTTTTTTGCACTATAGAAACACATGGGCCACATGTCTCACACTATTGTGCTTGCATCCATTTCCATTTAGAGAAACAAAGAGTAGAGCAACCTCACCATCTTGTTGGGTTTGCTCCCAAAAGGTTTCCTAAATCATATCTACGTTATTATGGTTTTGTGTGCTCTCTCTCTCTCTCTCTCTCTCTCTCTCTATATATATATATATATATATCAACTCCATAAATCTATAAGTCTAAGAAAATATTTTTTTTTTATCTATTAGACTAACCTAAGTACCCACGGGGGATTTGAACCGGTGACCTATCGCAAGGAGTGCCTTAACAACGCACCCATTCACCGACAATCCAAAGCCCCATGGGCAAGTCTAAGAAAATATAAACCTCATAGTATATATTTTATACTTGAAGTATAATTTTATGATATTTGTAGTGGTGACTATCTAGTGGAAAATACACAATAGTTTACGGATTAGATAAAGTTGATGGGAATTGGGCAACCAAAAGAAACATATCAGCTAGAGTAGTCGAAGGGGTAGTAGTTGATCGTATAATCATAGTTGACTTAAACTAGTGGTTGAAGGGAATCAACTATAGTTAGAACTAACCAAATAAATGATTATTAATCTCAAGTTTTCCAAGATCATAGCCAATGATCTTGAACCACCTATAATGATACAAGATGCTTTGAACTAAATTTTTATATGCCTATGAATAGATCATAATGTAACCTGATGATGAGATATGATGATGTTTAATTAATATGCACAATTGATAGGGATCACGTGATATATGAATACATTTTTCTTAGGCGTGGACAAAGGTTTATGTTCATAGTAAATTTGTTATGATATTCAGCTGAGAATATAAGAATCATGAAGCTCAAAGTTTGGTTGGTTTTCCTAGTTAAGGTTTTTTGGGTTAAAATCTCTACGTTGTATGTGAATATTTATGGTATATCATTGTTTATAATATGTTATTTAAGTTCTCTAAGCTTCTAGTCTAGTTTAGATTTCCAATCGACTATGTAATTTGATATTTTCTCTTCTTTGCATGAATTTTTAATAATGTGCTTTTAGTGAACCATGACTCTTAGGCCCAATTCCTCTCTACACCAAGAAATTGTCCTATCACTCACTTACTTTGTGAGAAATTATACATGAAACATTCTTGACCATGTCTACTTTTACCAACAACATCTTCTTGCTTTCCACCATGTCTCTAATGAACTTTATTATACATCAATATGTTTTTTTTGTTGAATGGTAGGCCATAATATTTTCTAGGATGCTTTCACTTTGACTATGAAAACCTATCATTTTCTTGTTGAGAGAACCCAATATCTAAATAGAATTATCGTAGTTGGACTACTTCCTTTCTTGCATGCGTATGCGCCATGTATTTAGTCTTTGCCATTGATAGTTCCATGAACAATTATCACTTACTCATTTAGATAGTAGCTTTTCCAAACAACTTGAAGACATATTTGCTAGTAGATGTCCTTCTATCCAAATTTATATGTTAGTCAAAATCAATAAATCCTTTTATAGTTTCTTCATTGTCATCCTCAGTTCCATCCTTGTAGTATATCACATTATCACTTGTGTCAAAAATACCTTAATACCTTTTGACATTAGACCAATTCTCCTTTCCAGGTGTTGTCATATATCTACCGAATACTCCCACTACATGAGAAATGTATGATCTAGTGCAGACCACTGCATCCATCAAACTACCTACAACACTTGCATATGGAAAAAGGGCCATGTATTCTCTCTCTCTCTCTCTCTCTCTCTCTATTTCTTTGGACATTTCTCAATAGTTAACATTGCACCCACAAGAACTGGTACCTTCATCAGTTACAATATTGCATGTTGAAATGCTTCAAAATTGTTTCAACACACTTCCTCTAACATATATTTGATTTCCTAACTACACAAACTCTCTTGATCACCATTCCAAGAATGAAATGTGCAACACCCTTCATGTCAAAATTGGGGGATGGCTACATATTCACCTCCACAATTGCATCCATGTTATTTTAAATCATCAATATATAGCACTACATATATGAAACAATTTCCTTTTGGCTTGAGATATACATAGTGATCAACTTGGATTATCACAAATCCCAAGTTCTAGATTTATGTGTCAATCATATAGTATTACATCCTAGGTGACTATTTCAAACCATAAAGGGACTTCATTAGCTTATGGACCACTTTCTCCTTTCACTTTACTATAAATCCTTTAGGTTGTTTCATGTAGATCTCTTCTTCCAAATTAGCATGTATAATGCTATCTTTACATCCAATTTCTCTATCTCTATATCAAATGCTATAACTAGAGACATTAGTACTCTAATGGAAGTTAATTTTGCAATAAAGGAAAATATCTCGGCAAAGTTGACTCCCTTGACTTAGGAATAACCTTTCACCACCAGTCACGCCTTTTACTTCTTGACTTGATCTACTACATTCAAGTTTTCCTTGAACACCCGCTTACAACTGACAAGCTTCCTTCCATTAGGTAAATTGACCAATTCCCATGTCTCATTCATTTGTAGATAATCTGTTTATTCTTTTAGGACATTCGACTAGAGTTTACGCTATATTGATTTGATTACTTCCCTAACTAATATAGGTTTGTTGTTAGTGGCATCTAACACAAAATTAGATTGAAATTTAAGTCGAGTATGCCTTTTATGTTCTTCCCTTACTTAACGAAACCTTCTCGGGTTATTCCAGTGATTCCATCATCATTTTCCATATGACCTTCAGGATGCAGGCAGGAGAACTCGAGTCTATTGTTCCACCTCTTCGTCTGACTTAGTCGACTCTTTTGAGTCACTTTCTTTTCACCTCAATTCAAACAAAATATTTTACTTTCTTTCTCCTTTCCTATATTTTCTTATCTCATGGAAGTACACTTAACTTCCTTGAAGATTACATATTAAATATAAATTTTCTTCCTTTTCAATAGATCCAACAACCTACATCCTTTCATTCTATCCTTTTAGTTGATGAAAACAAACTTGTGTTCCTTGATTTCCATATTTGTCCTCTTCTCCTTTGGGATATGGATAGAAGACCCACAACCAAAGACTCTAAGCTGTGGAAGGGATGTCTTTTTATCAAACCATACATCATATATATTTTTGTCAGCTAAAATTGATGACACACACCTATTCACATGGTAACATGCAATGTTGATTGGTTATGCTCAAAACTCTTATGCCAATCCCACACTACTAAGTATGTGTCTCGCATTTTCCATTAAAATCCATTCATTCTTTCTACAACTGAATTTATGTTCAGGAGTGTATTGAATAGTCATTTGGCGTACTATCCCATGATATCTATATAATTGTTCAAACTACTTACCACAAAATCCGTGCCCATTTTTAGTTCTTAACACATTTGTAACACCATCCTCCCACATCTACCCAAGCTACTGACCAGTCAAGGTAAACATGCGATGAGAGGCCACAATGATATGATTCAACCTCATAAGTCACATTAAGGAAGTGGAATCGAAAAAAACACACCATAAAGACATCCAACATCGACATTATGACATTCAGAAACCAATCCAACCTTTCCGCCAACTAGTCCCTAGGTCCCACTGAGCTTTTAGACCACTCGACCTCTAGACGTTCTCGTGCTATGGGAATGCCAACATCCAATGACCTCTGGATGCTCTCATAGGCTTGCAAGCCAGTGTTTAGGGACTCTTTTTGTTAGTGATGTGTCAGCGTCCCTAGGATTCGAGCCACTTTTTCAAGCCTAGAGCCCAGGTCACTGCCTAGAATTGAATCACATCTTCAGAATAGTTAAATAACAAGGAAATGATAGTATAAATGAAATCACTTAATTAAGACCTTGACTAGACCCCTACTAGCCATGACATGAATTTCATCAAACATATCATGAATATGTAATCTACATGTGTAAATAATAAATCTAAGCATATGGGTCTCGTACGTAGCTAAGAATCGCTAATTATCATTGATGCCTCAACACATCAACTTCCATTTCATCCATTAGGTCATAGATACTATTTCCATTGATTTACAAGTAATAACATGATGAGAACCATACATAGTTACTATCATAAAACACATGTATAACCAACATAATAGTAGCGGAAATACTAATGAAATCATAGCCATATAAACCACATATAATCCAGTATAATACTCATAGAAATACAAGGATAAATAACCTCATATTGATGATGAAAAATCTAAATCTGGGATGGGACTTCCACGTTCTAGATAATTTGTCCAACTAAGGCTCCAGGAAATAGTAACTCAACCCAAGCTAAGGAAACATGAGAACCAACTAAAAAAATAGGGAAATAAACCCAAAATTTCCATGGCTATCCAGAAAATGGCAAGGCGAGGAAATCCACTTTCAATCCAAGCAATCCTCCATGTCAGTGACATATCATGACCAAAAAACCACATGCATATTCCATTCATACAAAAACTAGTGAGGAAAACATACATGCAACTCGATACTTGCAAGAAAATATCATTGTAGTTGTTGATACCAATGTACTCTTGCGATTCCCTTATCTTCCTTTGCCTTATTTATCCAAAAAACCAAGTATGCCACACCCTCCAAGAGTGCTCCAAGAAAATTCTAAGTCTCCAAGAATATGAGAGTGAGAGAGAGAATAATGAGAGAGATCCATAACTGAGCCGACAAAAGGTTACCAACTAATCCTCATAAGCCTTTTTATGAATGAGACCTTTATTTTCTTCATTTTCCATTATTTTCCTTCATTTTCCTCCTCACATGAAACCTATGACCTTTCACCTCCCTTTTCTCTTAACTTCGATTATTTTCATAAATAAATGTGCCAAAAATGCCATTTTGCCTTTCCAAAACCTTAGCCATTGCCTTTACCAATTTCCTTAGCCATTAATAACCAAATTAACAAGCACACTAGGATGTCTTGCCCAACATTCAGCTTGGAATAAGTGTCCCATCAACCGTGGTTATTGTTTTGCCTTTGTTAAATTTTATTACAAGGAATTTTCACCAAGGCTGTTACAGAGTCCTCCCCCTTGGGGGAACACCGTCCTCTATGTTCGACAACATCTATAACAACAGAAATGTTGTAAGCAAAATATACTTTCGATGGAGCTTTATAACTTAGCTCGATGTAGTATTTACAATGATCAACCTGCTAAGAAGAAAACCAACATGAAAGAATAACAAACATAACATCATAATGACATGACACCCATACCGATTATTGGAGCTTTATAACATAGCTGATGGAAGTATTTACATCCATATACATATGTACACATACCGAAATAATCAAACATATGCGAAAACACTGTACAAAAACACCATGCCAAAACTAATTTGCCTCAACCAAAAAACAAGGATACATAGCCTGCATATGATCCACCTTCTCCCATGTAGCTTCATCGGGACCAAATTTCTTCCATTGCACCTTAACTTGCTTGATTTCTTGATTCTAGAGAATGAGCACCTTTTCTACAATATACACCAAGGCTTCGATTGGAATTCTCCATCTGGTTCCACCTGCAATACAGACCAGTCAATCACATTATCAATGTCTTTAACATACTTCTTAAGAAATGACACATGGAAAACATCATGGACTTTCACTTTTAGAGACAGTGTAATTCGATAGGATACTGGCCCATTTCTCTCGATAATGCTGAAGGGTCCACAAAATCGTGGTTCCAGCTTGGCACATGATCCAATCTGTAAGGAGCTCTTCTTTGGTTTGATTCGCAAGTACATTTGTTCCCCAACCTAGAACTCCTTGAACAACCTGTTCCGATCTGCATAACTCTTTTGCTTATCCTGTGATGCATTTAGATTCTTCTTTATAACTTGCATTTCCTGTTCCATGTCTTCCAACATGTTTGGTCCAATAAACACCTTGTTAACTGGATCACTCCAACTGATAGGAGTATTGCAACTCACCCATAAAATTCCTAAAACAAACTTATCTTCAAATATTCTTGATACCCATTGTTGTTAGTGAACTCTACCACTGGAAAGTACTCTTCCCACTTCCATTGTTGATGCATCACATACATCCTCAAGATGTCCTCCAATATATTGTTGACCCTCTTTATCTATCCATCTATCAGCGGATGATAAGTTGTATTGAAGGCCAACTCTATGCCCAAACTTCCAAATAACTCTTTCCAAAACTTCTGACACAATGTTCTTTGGAAAACCAAATAACTCTTTCCAAAACTTCCGACACAATGTTCTTTGGAAAACCATGCAATATAACCACATCTCTGATGAATACCTGTGTTACATCACTAGCTAAGAATGTAAACTTCACCAAAATGAAGTGTACAACCTTTTTCAACTCGTCCAAAATAACCATGATGGAATCATGTTGTCTCACTATCCTCGGAAACCCTGTGATGAAGTCCATGGAAATGACCTCCCATTTCCATTCTGGAATCACAATTGGTCCACCTGGATATTTATAGTCTGCCTTCACACACTGAAAATTGAAGCACCTAGCCACAAACTCTATTACATCCCTCTTTAGTTTTGGCCAATAATAAAATCTCTTCACTGCGGTTAGTGTCTTTTGATAATCTAGGTGAGCGAATATGGTTTCACACGAAACTCTCTCAAGATCACCTTCTTGAGTTCACTTCTATCTGGCACATATATCTTGTCTCTGAATCTGTCCATTCCATATGTTGTAAGGCAATAGTCCACATCATGTGCACCTGCACCTATACCTATACATGTACCTATACATGTACCTGTACTTGTACCCGTACATGTACATGTATTGTCACCTATATCTGTACCTATACTACCACCTGTACCTGTACCTATACTCTGCTGCAACTTGTGTGTAATCTCCATATATCTAACATCCTATTGACCTGCCTGCAAGATCCTATTCTGTAAGTCTATCCCATAGGAGCTCATGTATGCTAAGTGATTTACCTGTATCTGCCTACTGAGAGAATCTACCAATTTGATCTCTTTACATTTCATATATCTGATATCAAAATCTAACTCACTAATCATAGCCAACCACCAAGCCTTCCTACCATTCAGATTCAATTGGTCAGATAGATACCGCAAACCATTGTGATCACTCATCAATGTAAACCTCCTGACCAGAAGAGGGTGTCTCCACATCTTCAATGCATGTATATTCACTTCCAATTCAAGATCAAGCATTGGATAGTTCTCCTCGTGCTCATTCAATTTTCGCAACTCATAGCATACCACCTATCCATCCTACATAAGGACTTCACCAAGTCCTTTCTTGCAAGAATTTGTGCATACTACAAACTATTTGTCTAGATATGCAATCTTTAACACTAGTGTATGTGTCAAAAACTGCTTGAGCTGCTCAAAACTAGCCTCACACTCATCTGTCCATTCAAACTTCTTATCTTTTCTCTGTAATGATGTGATAGGATAAGAAATTTGGGATAAGTTCCTGATGAACCTCCTATAATAGCCTACCTAACCCATGAAATATCTCACCTCATCTACATTCTTAGGATCTACCCACTCCATGATGGCCCTTATCTATTCTTGATCTACTGCAATGCCCTCCTTAGAGACAACATGCCCCAAGTAGTATACCTCAGTATGAAAGAGACTACACTTGCTGAGCTTATCATACAATTGATGCTTTCTCAACAACCTCAACACTGATGTTAAATGCTCGGCATGCTCTTCGTCATTTTTAGAATATACCAATATGTCATTAATGAACACAATAAGAAACTTATCCAAATACTGATGAAACACACTATTCATCAAGCACATAAATTGATCTGGAGCATTAGTTAACCCAAATGGAATTACAACAAACTCATAATACCCATACCTAGTTTGGAAGGTTGTCTTGTAAATGTCCTCCTCTTTGATGCATACATGATGAAATCTGGATCTCAAATCAATATTTGAGAATATTGTTGCTCCCTTCAACTAGTCGAACAAGTATTCAATCCTCGGTAATGTATACTTGTTCTTGATGGTCACTTTGTTCCACTGCCTATAGTCAATGCATAATATGAGAGTACCATCTTTATTCTTTACAAATAGTATCGGTGCACCCCATGGTGATACAATTGGCCTAATGTATCCCTTGTCCAACATTTCCTTCAACTGTATCTTCAACTCTACCAACTCCAGTGTGTCATCCTGTAAGGTGCCTTTTATGTTGAAGTTTCCCCTGGCACTAACTCAATAGAAAAGTATACCTCCTTGCGAGGTGGAAACTCTGTAATTTCCTTAGGAAATACATCCTTGAAATATTGTAGAACTGGGTACCTACTCAAAACATTTGAATCCTCAACTTCCTTACCTTTGTCACTAGAAATGTGCACTGTAAATAACACACACCCTTTTCTACAACTATGTTTTGCTTGCATAGTTGTTACCATCCTAATTGATGTGGCTTTCTTTTTCCCGTGCAAGACTCTTGGTTCCCCATTGTCATCCAAGAATTCAATGGCCTTGTCATAGCAATCCACCTTGTTTCTATGAAGATACAACTAATCCATGCCCAATAACATACTGTATGACCCCAACAGTAATACATTCAAATGTGTTGTGGTAGGCATACCATTCAAATAAAATGCACAAGCTCTTAGCCAATGATGAACTTGCTTCTTTGTACTTTTATCCAACTACACCAACCAATATTTTGCATGCAATTACTTATTGAAACCACACTTATCCATCAAGTCAAGACTAGCATAGCTATAATTAGATCTAGGGTCAATCAAAATAGAAATAAATTGATCACAAATATTACCATCCATCTCAATGATAGATGCCTGATGGTCTTCTTGTTTGTTATCCGGTGCTGCATAAATACGAGGAACGCTCTAACTAACATCCCCAACAATATGTGTGTCCTATGCACTATATATGTAAGGCCTACCACCCTAATATTGTGGATAATATCTCTTTTGATGATCCCCTCCACAAGTCCAACACCACACAGGCTCCTTATTCTAATCCTCAGATCAATTTCCCTATCCTCTATCTGATGCATTGAACTTATTAGATGGCATCACTTTCTCTTTATTATCTATACCCTGACATATTTCTCTTTTCTTGTCCCATTTTCCGTTGTTTCTTGCATTACCTTTCCAATCTGACTTGGTATCAAATTTGCACTTCAATTGTTCATAGAAATGCTTTAGCTTCCAAATGGCCTCCTCAAAAGATCTTGGATTAATCGAACTCAATCCTATATTTGAATGTGATGTAGGAGCATCTAGACTTCGCCAGCAATGTGATTGTATGTTCACATGTTGTGGCTAACAAGAGATGGATTTTATTGACCTGAGTGGTCAAAATCAATTTTTAGGAGAGAGGGTAGGATCTCTTGAATTTATCTTTACTTCAATTATTGTAACAATTAAATCATTGTATTATTTTTAGAACAAGAGATAAGTGTTAGGATAGGTGTGTATCAGAGCTTGAGAATAGGGATTTAATAGTTGAGATGATAAAAATAGAGATTGAGTTGTCAATGTTGTTAGGATAGGATTTGATCCATAAAAGAAAGGAAAAAAATGTAATGATAGATTTTTTGGATGGAATAGGAGAGTGAGTAAACGAGAGATTGAAAGAGAGATAGGGTTTGTGAGTGAAATAGAGTTCAGAAAAATTGTTGTAATCGAGCCGAGAGGGCCAAGACTCTGTAATTTCTATTTTACTGAAATAATTGATTACATGTGGCGTTGCATATTATTCTTGGTGTGAAATTCTCTCGAATCTATGTATCGACATTCTGGACCCTAATCGAGTATTATTTTCCATTTATGTGTTTCATTGATTATTACAACCAAATAGCATTAAGGGTTAATACCAAGATTAGATGCTAAATCTTATTAAGTATATTGCTTAAAGGTTCTGTATTAAGCACGTGGGTAGTATTCGGAAAGCAGCAAGTGGTATATCGTGTGGAAAATAAATGGTAAATGGTATTTTTCCAAATTGCACGATTAACCTAAGGTGTTGACACGTAGCATAGAGAAACCACTTATCTCGTGTGCTCTCGACTTGATATCGATAGTGCAAGTAATCGCGCAAGATTGCGCGATAACCATTGGATTAACGGGAGAGATCGACGGTGAAAATTAGTCAGACTAGTTGGCCAGTGGATACGATGAGATATCCGTTGGATCTAAAGAAGCCAGATCAATGGTGGAGATTGGAGCACTTGGGGAGTAAGAAGTCAAAGTAGGACCAATGGTGATTAGTCAAGCAAGCGGGATCCTCAGGAGGGAATGCACATACAAAATATGTTTAACACGCAACTGATTGGTTTTTAAGTGAACCATTAGTCTAATTCTAGACTACCACATCAATTTTGGTAACCATCCACATCAATTTTGGTAACCATCCACATCATTTGGTATTAGAGCTCAAGGATTAAGTCTGCTACAGTAAACATGCCACCTCGGAGAGGAGTTGGCATAGGTCAGCGGAGACCTATAGCAAATTCCTTACTACTGGAAGAGATCCGAAACTTGCGTACAAGGATGGAGACAATGGAAATTGCTCAAAGGAGGGCACCTGATGAAGGAGATGCTAGTGTTGTAGAAGAATCTTTTGAGGAAGAAGACGAGAATGAAAGTGAAGCTACCAAAGTTCTCAAAATGTTGACCAAAGTAAGTGGAAGACCAAAGGTGGAAATACCTTTATATGGCAGGAATCTCAATGTAGAAGAGTTGATGGACTAGATCAATTCATTGGACAAGTATTTCGACTATGAGGAGGTTGATGAAAAAAGGAAGGTGAAATTTGCAGTTACCAGATTGAATGGTCATGCATCTATCTGGTGGGATGAACTACAAACATCCAAAGAAAGAAAGGGGAAGCCCAAGATCAAACAATGGGATAAAATGGTGAGTAGGTTGAAAGGTAAATTCATGCCAAAAGATTATCACTTAAATCTTTTCAGATAGTTATAGAATTTGAGACAAAAGGGGATGACTTTCAAAGAATAAACAAAAGAATTTTATAAGCTGAGCATTAGAGGATGACATAGAAAGGGTAGCTAGATACATAAATGGCTTGAGATATGACATACAAGATGAAATCAACTTGTTGAGTCTGAAGAAAATTGAAGATGGCTATCAAGCAACTTTGAAGGCAGAGGAGAAGATGTTGAGGAAACAAAATTAGAGGAACAAGGGGAAAAGTTCAGCAAGAGGTAGAGGAAATACCAAATCAAGATTTCAGCACCCTCAGGGTGAAGCAGGAGGTTCAAGTAGTAGACGACCACAGAGGGGAGACTTTCGTAGAGGAATATTTGCACCTAGAGGAAGAGGTCGAGGAAGAGAAATTTGGTGTTATACATGTGGAGAATGGGGACATGGATCATGGGACTATCCTCATAATAAAGCAACAAGTCAGTGGAATGTGAATGTGGCTGAGGTAAAGGAAGAAAAACATCAAATTGCAAATAAGGAAGAATCACTCGAAGTAGGAGAATATTTGTTATTGAAAGGGGTATTGCTTAAAGCAAAGAAAGAGACAGGAGAATTAGCTCAGATAAAGAGTTTATTCAGAACTACATGCAAGTCCAAAGGAAGATGCTGTAAAGTGATAATTGACAGTGGAAGCACTTATAATCGTGTTTCTACAGAAATGGTGGACAAGTTAGGATTAGTGAAAACGGTACACCCTACTCCTTACAAAGTATCATGGCTGCAAAAAGGACATCAGCTTATTGTGATAGAACAATGAAAAGTAGAGATCCTGATTGGTACTTATATGGATGTGGTATTATGTAATGTAATGCCAATGGATGTATAACATGTATTGTTGGGAAGACCTTGGCAATTTTATTAGAAAACTATACATGATGGGAGAAGAAACACTTACACTCTATAGAAGGATGGGAATAAACATACACTACTACCATTGAAGAATGAAGCAGACAAAGAAGCGCCTAGAAACAGTGTTATGCTGATAAGTGGGAAAGAATTGTTGCAAGAAGTCAAGAAGGATGAACATATACATTTTGTTGTCATAAGGAGACCTAAGGTAATTTTGACTTCCACAAACTTAGATGATTTATTTGAAGAAATAAAAACTCTGTTGAATGATTTTGCTGATATTATTGTGGATGAGCTACCAAATGCATTACCACCAATCAGGAGTATTAGTCATCACATTGATCTAATACCTGGAGCAAGTTTTCCAAATAAAGTAGCATACAGGTTAACTCCTCAAGAAAATGCAGAAGTTGGGAGACAAGTGCAAGAACTAATGGATAAGGGATTAATCAGAGAGAGTCTTAGTCCATGTGTTGTACCAACAGTACTCAGTCCAAAGAAAGGAGGTGAATGGCATATGTGTACTGATTCCAGAGCCATAAACAAGATTACTATCAAGTATAGATTTCCTTTACCACGCATGGATGATTTGATGGATTGTTTAAGTGGGTCAAATTATTTTACTAAAATATATCTGAAGAGTGGATACCATCAAATAAGGATTAGAGAAGGAGATGAATGGAAGACTGCATTTAAAACAAAAAAGTGGGTTGTATGAGTGGTTAGTGATGCCTTTTGGACTCACTAATGCACCCAGCACATTCATGAGATTGATGAATGAAGTCTTGAAGGAATATGCAGACAAGTTTGTCATTATTTATCTTGATGATATTCTAGTTTTCAGTAGAAGCAAAGAAGAACATCTAGAGCATCTTAAGTTGGTTCTAAGAACTCTGCAGAAAGAGAATCTGCTGATAAATTTGAAGAAATGTAGTTTCATGAAAGAAGAATTAATCTATTTCGTGTTTGTAGTTTCTAAAGAAGGTCTGAAAATGGATCTAGAGAAAGTACAAGCAATTTGGAACTGGCCTATTCCAAGAAACATATTTGAGGTAAGAAGCTTTCACGGTCTTGCAAGTTTTAATAGAAAATTTATTAGGAGTTTTAGTCAGATTTGTGCACCAATTATTGAAACAATCAAAGAGACTAATCAGCCATTCAAGTGGATAGAAGAAGCGGACCAAAGTTTTAAGCTGCTGAATAAGAAAATTACAGAAAAACCAGTTTTAGCTTTGCCTAATTTTGGAAAAGTTTTCAAGTTGAAATTGATGCTAGTGGAGTTGAAATTGGAGCAGTTTGAAGTCAGGAACAGAGACCAATAGTATACTTTAGTGAGAAACTAAATGAAGCTAAGAAGAAATATTCTTTTGATAAAGAATTTTATGCTATTGTGCAAGCTTTAAAAAAATGGAGACATTATTTACTACCAAAAGAGTTTGTATTGTATTATGATAATCATGCATTAGAGTTCATAAAAAACCAACCAAAATTAAACTAGAAGCATGCCAAGTGGGTGAAATTTTTGCAGAGTTTCACTTTTGTGATAAAACATATAAGTGGTAAGTTGAACAAAGTTGCTAATGCTCTAAGTAGGGTAAATTTCATTGTGCAAGAATTAAAAGTTGGTGTTCCTGGATTTGAAGAAATGGTTGATATGTATAATGATGATGCAAAATTTAAAGATATTTATGATGTTGTACAAAATCTAGTAGTTCATAATAGAAGCCAGTGGTTAGATTATCTTATCCAAGGAGGTTTACTATTTAAAGGTAACAAACTGTGCATTCCCAAATGTTTTATGAGGGAAAACATAATCAAGGAGAAACACAGTGGAGGGTTATGTGGGCACTTTGGACAAGACAAAACCTTTGCTCAGGTAAATGCTTTTTACCATTGGCCAAAGATGCAAACTGATGTTAAGAAATTTGTTGAGAAGTGCAAGATCTGTCAACATGCTAACGGGAGAAGCCAAAATACAAGATTGTAATAGCCATTACTAATACCAGACCGACCATGGGATGCAGTTAGTATGGATTCCGTTTTGGGATTATCTAGAACTCAAAGAGGAAATGATTCCATTTATGTTTTGGTAGATAGATTTTCAAAAATGGAACATTTCATTGCATGTAAAAAGACTAGTGATGCAACACATATTGCTAATATGTTTTTTTCAGAAGTTCTAAGGTTACATGGATTGCCTATAAGTATTGTGTTTGATAGGGATACAAAGTTTGTTGGGCATTTCTGGAGAACTCTTTGGAAGAAACTAAGTGCCAACCTTAGTTTCAGTTTAGCATATCACACTCAAACAGATGGACAGACCGAAGTGGTAAACAAAACCTTGGGAAACATATTGAGAAGTTTAGTGTATCAAAATCCTAAGCAATGGGATTTAGCACTTGCTCAAGCTGAGTTTGCTTATAATGACACTCCAAACCGAAGTACTGGGATGAGTCCATTTCAGATTGTTTTTGGAATAAATCCAAGAGGTGTGTATATGAGCTTAGAAATTTGGGCGAACGGGAGACAAGAAGTGCAAAGGCTAAAGAGTTTGCAGAGCAGATGTAGAGACTACAAGAAGATGTCAAAGAGAGATTGCAGGAAAGTAGTGGCAAATACAAACAGAAAGCTGATATGAGGAGGAAAGAAAAAGAATTCCAGGTGGTAGATCTAGTGATGGTGTACTTGAGGAAAGAAAGATTTCCTCTCGGGACTTATAATAAACTAAAGATGAAAAATATAGGGCCATGTAGAATTGTGAGGAAGTTTTCAAACAATGCTTATGAAATTGAGTTTCCAGAAGGGATTGAAATATCACATATCTTCAATGTTGCAAATTTATATCCATAAAAGGAGACAGAGGTAGAGTTACAGAAGCAACCTACAAAAGATTAAGTTCAGACTTTAAATTCGAAAGAACAAAGGCAAAGACAGTCAAGAAAGAGGTGGAAGCTGTTTTGGAGAAAACAGTATCCAAAAGAACCAGAGGACAAGATTATTTTCAGTATCTATTCAAATGTAAGGGACAACCAATGGAGGATGCTAGTTGGTTAACAACAGCAGAATGAAAGAAGTACGGAGTCAATCCTGACAGTCTGATGAATGATTCTTTTCTTCCTCAGGAGTCTGATGCAGGAGCATCCAGACTTAGCTAGCAATGTGATTGTATGTTCACATGTTGTGGCTAACAAGAGATGGATTTTATTGGCCTGAGTGGTCAAAATAAATTATTAGGAGAGAGGGTTGGATCTATCGAATTTATCTTTACTTAAATTATTCTAACAATTCAATCATTGCATTATTTTTAGAACATGAGATAAGTGTTAGGATAGGTGTGTATTAGAGCTTGAGAATAGGGATTTAATAGTTGAGCTGATAAAAATAGAGATTGAGTTGTCAATGTTGTTAGGATAGGATTTGATCCATAAAAGAAAGGAAAAAAATGTAATGATAGATTTTTTGGATGGAATAGGAGAGTAAGCGAGAGATTGAGAGACAAATATGGTTTGCGAGTGAAATAGAGGTTACACAAATTGTCGTAATCAAGCCGAGAGGGCCAAGACTCTGTGATTTCTATTTTATTGAAATAATTGATTAAGTGTGGTGTTGCGTATTATTTCTGGTGTGAAATTCTCGTGAATCTGTGTATTGGAATTCTGGACACTAATCAAGTATTATTTTCCATTTATGTGTTTCATTGATAATTATAGCCAAATAGCGTTAAGGGTTCATACCGAGATTAGATGCTAAATCTTATTAAGTATATTTCTTAAAGGTTCTGTATTAAGCATGTGGGTAGTATCCAGAAAGCAGTAAATGGTATATCATGTGGAAAATAAATGGTAAATGGTATTTTTCCAAATTGTGTGATTAACCTAAGGTGTTGACACATAGCATGGAGAAACCACTTATCTCGCGTGCTCTTGATTTGATATCGATCATGCAAGTAATCGGGTGAGATTGTGTGATAACCATTGGATCGAACGAGATAGATCGACGGTGGAAATCAACTGGACTAGTTGGCAAGCAGATACGACGCGATATCCGTTGGATCTGAAGAAGCCAGATCAACAGTGGAGATTGAAGCGGTCGGGGGGTAAGAAGTCAAAGTAGGACCAATGTGATTGGTTAGGCAAGTGGGAACCTCGAGAGGGGATACACGTAAAAAATATGTTTAACGCATAGCTGATTGGTTTTTAAGTGAACCATTAGTCTAATTCTAGACTACCACATCAATTTTGGTAACCATCCACATCAGAATGCAACTGACAATCGACTAATGAACCTTTGAATCTTTTCCTTCTCCTCCGTGAGGTAAGGCATATACCTCAGTAACTCTAAGAACATGCTAGTGTAATCCTCACTTATCATAGATCCCATCTTTAGCTCATAGAAATTTTTTCCCTGTCATGAAAGTACCTTTCTGACAGATACTTCTTCTTGAATAATTACTCAAACTCACTCCAAGTCAAGTCTTCCTCATGAATAAACTTCACATTCTTCACATCTGCCCACCAAATGTCCACTTTACCTCTTAGACTGAATGTAGTTACTGTATCTTTCATGTTCTCTGAATAATCATGCAACTAGAAGAAATTCCTCATGCCAAGAAACCATGCCTTTGCATCATTTGGTTTCTTCATCTCTCCATCAACTGTAGGTGGATTTTATTTCTTAAAATCATATGACAAGTATCCCCTATCACTACTCCTGTAACGATGATAACAATGATGATCATAGTGCCTATCTGAATCAAAACTGGAATAATACCTGTGTCTATCCCTTCTCCTCTTTGGAGTGTCCAACAACCTTCCATTTCTAACTATGTCATCTCTATATAACCTATGACCACCATGAGTCCTACTACCATATGCCCCATTAGTTTTGTCCTCCAACTCATAGTTGATCTGACGTGGTCCTTGTCATTCTAAATCTGACACAATCTAAAGTATCACTACTTTTACCTCTTCTTGTCTCTCTTGTGCCTGCATGATTATGTCATTATCTACCTCACAAATCCTTATTTCTTCATTTAAGCTTATCAATGTATTTTCCAAATCGGTAGAGTTCCCAACACCATACTATTCTTTTGATTCATAGTGAGAGTATTCGTAGTCTACCATCTTGCTAGCCATTTGATACTTCTTCCTGCAAGGTATATAATTTCATCTAAACCAAATCACAATAAACCAACCTACCTTTGTATATCTCGGGGAGGATACCTTGTCTACAAGATCAAAAAATTAGCATGATACATGTATAACATAATAATGACAACATATAAAAAAATAACACATAAGTATATAACCATGCAAATATCATTCTAATTAGGGTTAATTCATCAATGCCTGACCTTAACAACAACACACATCATGACCTCATGCATGACAACAACCATTAAATCATTGTACACTTGACCACATCAAAAAATTAACATGCATAAGCAATGCATAACCAACCATAGACATGCATAAACACATGTAATCAAGCATAAACGAACAATACTTGTAACCAAACCTACACGCATGATACATGTAACCAAGCATACAAGAATGAAACCGGACAAACAAGAATGTAACCAAGCATATGAAATTATACATGTGAGTGAAATATAACAACATATAACCAGTGATGCACTCATGACAATGAATCCCGCAATAACAGCATCATCTTCCACATGGTGACATTACTACAACCATGATCAACATTATGCAAATGCAACAAGCACATGGAATGCAATTGTAAGAGACACACATACAACTGAAATGCATGCATGACCAACATACAATCCATTGAGCATGAGGGGTGAACTTGGATCTGATACCACTATGTAATAGCCTCCTCCCACATCTACCCAAGCAACTAACCAGGCAGGGTAAACATGCGACAAGAGGCCACTATGAAATGATTTCACCTCCTAAGGCATGTTAAGGAAGTGGAACGAATGGAAACACACCATACAGACATCCAACATCGACATTAGGACCTTTAGGAACTAATGTAACCTTATTTTCAACCAGCCCCTAGGTCCCACTGAGCTTTTGGACCACTTGATGTTTGGACGCTCTCATGATATGGGCATGCCAGTGTCCAGGGACCTTTGGACGCTCTCACAGGCCTACAAGCCAATGTCCAGGGACTATTTTGTCAGTGTTGTGCCAACATCCCTGGGATTTGAGCAACTTTTTCAGGCCCAGAGCCCAGGTTACTACCCAAAATTGAATCACATCTTCATAACAGTGAAATAACAAGGAAATGATAGTATAAATGCAATCACTTAATTAATACCTTTACTGGACCCCTACTAGCCATGACAATAATTTCGTCAAACATATCATGAATATGTAATCTACAGGTGTAAATAACAAATATGAGCATAGGGGTCTCTCACTTAGCTAAGAATCACTAAGTAGCATTGATGCCTTAACACATAAACTTCCATTTCATCCATTAGGTCATAGATACATTGTTGATTCATTTACAAGTAAAAACATGATGAGAGCCATGCATAGTTACTGTCATAAAACAAATACATAAGTAGCATAATAGCAGTGGAAATAACAATGGAATCAGAACCATATAAACCACATATAATCCAGTATAATACTCATAGAAATACAAGGATAAATAAGCTCATATTGATGATGCAAAATCTAAACCCGGGATGGGACTTCCACATTCCACCTAACCATAGAATGGTTAAGCCAAATCTCTCTTCATTCATTCACCTCCGTGCCATATTCCAAGCATGAATGTGGGGTCTCATAAAACACATCTATCCAAAACCATCTAGGGATTCCAGATGCCATCCACCTCAACCCATCAAATAATTCCACCTCACGGCCGGACATCACAAAACCATCCTCAGGTTGGTCTCTATCCCAGCCATCCAAGGCTCTAGAGAGTTTGTTCCAACCAAGCCTCCAGGACTAGTAACTTAACCTACGACTGTTTTCGGGATCCACAACGTTTTTCCAACCAAGGCTCTAGGACTAGTAACTCAACCCACCAAGGGCTCTAGGGAATTTTTCCAACCAAGGCTATGGGACTAGTAACTCAACACAAGCTGGTACATGACTCCAAAGCATTAGTCCAACCAAGGCTCCAAGAACTAGTAACTCAACCCAAGCTAAGGGAACATGAGAACCAACTAAAGCAAAATAGGGAAATAAACCCACAATCTCTAGCACTATCCAGGAAATGGAAAGGCTAGGGAATCCACTATAAATCCAGGAAATCCTCCATGACAGTGACAAATCATGACCAAAAAACCACATGCATATTCCATGCATGCAAAAACTAGTGATGAAAACATATATGCAACTTGATACCTGCAAGAGAATCTCATTGTAGCTACTGATCCCGATGTCCTCTTATTCTTTCCTTCTCTTCCTTTGCCTTCATTCTCCAAAAATCCAGGTAGGCCACATCCTCCAAGAGTGCTCCAGGAAAACTCCAATTCTCCAAGAATATGAGAGAGAGAGAATGATAAGAGATCTCCATAATTGAACTGACAAAAGGTTACCAACTAATCCTCATAAGCCTTTTTATGAATGAGGCCTCTATTTTATTCATTTTCCATTATTTTCCTTCATTTTCCTCCTCACACGCAGCCTGTGAAATTTCACCTCCCTTTTCTCCTAATTTCAATTATTTTCATTAAACAATGTGCCAAAAATGCCATTTTGCCTTTCCAAGGCCTTAGTCATTGACTTTTCCATTTTTCTTAGCCATTAATTGTCCCATCAACTGTGGTTATTGTTTTTCCTTTATTAACTTTTATTACATGGAATTTTCACCAGGGTTGTTATGACATTTATCTTCCTATCTACTTGGTTCTCCTCAAGAGATTTGAAATAGTAAAATTTCTCAAGAACATTTGACTTATTCTCCAGGAAATGCAACCATAATATTAGAGAAATCATCATTGAAGGATACATAATATATGGAGTCACTTAGTGACTGCACTGGTACTAGCCCAAATACAACACTATAAATTACTTCCAAATTTATTTTTTCGCTTGTAGCACTAGATGGGAACTTGACATGGTTTTTTTTGGCTATACCTTTTCTTTGTGTAAAGAAAAATTCCTTTCTCTCCCATATGTCCCATTGTGTGATGCCACAACATGGTTTCATCAACTATAAAAGAGGCTAATATATCAACTTCAAGAACGACTGCATTATAGAAACTACTCAAGTCACTATGCCCTGATAGCTTGTACTATGTCCCAAACCAAATACCATCGATAAATACCATCACTCCATGAACCATCTTACATGAATCCTTCTCTAATATAGTACATCACACATTTGACTAATAGATATCAAGTTTCTATCCAAACCTTGAATATGTAGTACCCTTGGAAATGTCCAACTCAAACCATCCTTCAACATTAATTGGACATGACCTAGATCAAATATCTTAGTTGTTGACTCATATCACAGACATAAATCCCCTCCATCATATTCTTGATATTCATAGAACCACTCTTATGGGGTATTATATGATAATATGCTTTTGGGTTGATCAACCATGCTAGGTGATTTAACTATGTACTTGTTGAAGCTATAGTACACATCTCCTCATTCTCCTCATTAATTTGAAGAATTTCTCCCTTTGGAAAACTACTCATCAGGTCCCTTTCTTTGATCTCAATTCTTTATTTACTATCCCTTTTGCAATGCCTTACTTTAGTGAATTTCCAACATCTTCTTTTCGACTTAGTCAGAGACCTATATCTTCCTTTTAACATATATCTCTATTTGAATATTTTTCCTCTTCTTTTATCTACCAATCAACCTCTCACCGGTAGCACATCTTTATTCAATCATTCCATGTTCCTTCACTTCATCTCCTCTAACAGTAGAGATGCTACCACATCATGTAGAGTCAGTGTGGTCGTGTTATTCACAATAGCCATTGTAGCACTCCCTCGGACCCCTTTGTACTATCTTGGGTTGTGGAAGGTGTTACTAATTTTTTAACCCAAATTCCATAGTTTGTCATGAAATTGGGGTTATGAAAATGTTACTTATTTAAAAGTTCGTAGAATGAAAAACTAATATCACTATCACATCTAGCTCGGTGAGATATTTTCGACAATGTTGATTTCACCTCAATTTGATTCTTGGATTGAAAGTTACTGTTGTGAAAAGTTCTATTATTTAAAAGTGCCAAGTTAGAATTGGGCCGCCACATAGAGCCACATGACCTCCACCTAGACAGCATGGCATGACCAAGTCAATATCTTGGGTTGATAAAGCACCCATGAGGTTTTGGTTCAGGTTCTGCTTGAACGTTGATATCTTAACATGGGTGTTGACTAAAGGCCAAGACCTGTTGTCCACAGTGGAGCCCATGGAGGTATGTTGTATCAACCCTGAAACTCATCCCTCTTCGTAATTTATTTTCAATTTGGTGGCCTAAATGCCCATGGATGTAGTGGGTCCATAAGACTTACCATATCATAAACTAACTCCTCTACTTGTGCTTCACTTAAACAATTGGGATAGAAATATTAGTCTGATAGGAGGGTTCATATTAGTAGAGTTCCACTGTAGATTGACCATCTACACTCTTTACCACCAAAAAACTTTGGGGGCCTAGGGGCCCAATGGCTAAGGTCCCACGAGGCCTATTCTCAACACTTTTTGGCATTGGGGACCATCAAACCGGTCTCAGGCTGCACTGTTCCAACATCTAGCAAGCCCAAAGGCCTAAAGTTAGGTGAACCCACTCTGGTCCACATCATATCTAGCCAGGGAATGATCGACTGCCAACTATGTTAAATCATGTGAATCCTTGAGGGATCAAAGGTCAAACACAATTTTTTTTTTCTTCAGAGCCTCTTAACCTTGGTTTTGTTAACATCTTCTTGATTGGAAACATTTGAATGCCTTAATGGCTTGAAGGTTGAGCACAACTCTCTTAAGGTATGAAGGCATGTTGTGGAGCTATAATTTTTCCTATATGGTTCGAGGCTAATAGGATTAGTCCTCATACTCTATTTTTAGTGATTACATTATGAGGGAGGACCATAGTCCAACACTACATAAGAAAATTTATTTAAGGCGCGACATACAACCTTCACCATGCTTTTCCCACTTGGTAATGAATATAGGCTTGGGCATTCATATTCACCTAGTTAGCATTTGTTGAGTAAAAAATGAGGGGCATGGCCTCGAACCAAATTTAAAAAAATTCATTGATGCTTTTTATGAAAATATTTCTCAATCAAAGTAAGTGCTTATATAGGCCACTTGAGTTTTATCCAAGGAGATGTGCTTTACCACTGGTTTATTTATGACACTAACAAATAACAAGGCTACAAAAAGAAAAAATTATAGTTTGACTATTGATAAACACAGATTCTTTGAGTAGGATGAGTGATGATCTATGTAGAAAATCTATGATAGGTTAACCCGATAATCCAATATAAATCAAAGAAGAATATTATAACCTACTTCTACTATCAATTTGTGGAAGCTTAAAGATCGAGTTGAAAAATATAACCAGAAGAAGAAGAATCAATGGTACAATGCACATGAAAATACTTCGGGGAAAGCCTCAACTAAAAACCCCACACTATTGTATTATCATACATGGCGAAAATACATAAGAATTATACAAAGCCTTAGCTCTCAAAGCTAGCTAGCTCTCAGTACAATCCTCATAGATGCTCACAGGCAATCTTGTCTTCTCTCCAGCCTTCCTCTCTGCCCTCCAAGCTCCTATTTCCTTGCGCTGTTCCTTTTGGATGATTTTCCTATTACCAAGTGGAAAACCAAGCCTTCAAAAGTACGCAATACTCAAGGATGAATCCTTGACTGCATGCATGAGTTTTTTCCATGAGAAAACACATGCAATTGATAGTAAACTATCCTTGAACATTAATCTCAACTGGGTCTTTCTCAAAATAGACATGCATGAGTTTCTGATGAGGGAATCTTCAGTTAACTGGAGTAGCACTAGTTGAGTGCATTAATGCATCAACTGACTGTTAACTCACTATTAATTCCTCAAACAATCTGGAACTAATTTAACTGGACTTAACTCAATAAAATGAGTTAACTAATTACAACTAGAATATAACTCAATCTTATCTCCTTAATCTAAGGGATAAATCTTGCATGACTTTAGAAAGACTTCTAACTTGAATTTCTCCAACTAATTAATTTAAAATAAATTAATTAATTATTTCCAAGTAGCTGTTAAGACTAAATTCGATTTTAATTCACAATTTAATTCAAGGACAAATTAAATTGGAATGTTCTTGTTGCCATATTTCAACACTCCCTCTCAAAAAGAAAGGGATTATCTGCCAACCCAATCCTGTCTCTATGGAACTCGAATTTACACTTTGACAATGCCTTTGTCAAAATGTCAACATCTTTCTCCTCTGTCACAATATACTGCAGCAACATGATCCTCTCAACCTGTGAAAAGCCATGGGCAACAAATCTTGCCTTATGCTTCTCCACACTACCATCAACAACTTGATTTACCTTGTAAAGCCAACGGGAACTCACAACTGACTTGTTCTCCGGTCTCGGAACCACGTCCCAAACATTGTTACGAACTATGGAGTCATACTCCACCATAGCATCAACCCAAATCGGCTGCTGCACTGCTTCCTCAAAGGAAGATGGCTCGATATCAACACATTCCCTTGCAAGGGCCATGTATCTAGTGTACCTCTTAGGTGACCTCCTCTATCTATGCTGAGAAGATGGTTCTCCCACATTCTCCCTCGCATCCTCCAAAAATCTGTCAACTTCTCTTGTGCGCTTTCGTCCATCTCTGGAATACTCTGCTTGAGTGGATGTCTCCACTCCTGGAACCTCTGCATGTGGCTACTCCACATTAGTCTGAGGTTCCTCTTCCTTAGGAACCAACAGTTCCTCCATAGAATGTAGTTGGAGCTCCCTCTCAAGGGAAACTCGCATGGCCTTCTGCTCATCAAACTTGAGATCTCTGCAAACCACTGTCCTCTGACTGGTAGGCAAGTACACCCAATAGTTGTGAGGTGTATCATTGTACCCCAAAAATATCCCCAACTCTGATATCAGCTCAAGTTTCTTCCGTGCATCCTTTGGCACATGGAAATATACCGATGAGCCAAAGATCCTGAAGTGACCCACATCTGGTCTCTTACCGGAGAAAGCTTCCTCTAGTGTCTTCATCCCAAGTATGCGATGCGGGCTTCTATTCTACAAATATACCACTGTGTTGCATATGTTAGACCACAAGTGAAGTGGTAGGCCTTGGTCATGCAACATTGCCCATGCTGCCCCTACAATAGTTCTGTTCTTCCTCTCGGACACCCCATTCTGCTATGGGTTATGAGGTGTAGTCAACTCTTGTTTAATTCCTTCCACTGCATAGAAGTCGTTAAACTCTTGAGAAACATATTCTCCATTGTTGTCACTTCTCAAGGCCTTGATCTTCTTCCCTGGCTCTTTCTCAACCAAAGCTTTGAACTCACAAAACTTTCTGAAAGTTTGGTTCTTCTTCTGCATGAAATAAATCCAGCATTTACGAGAATAGTCATCAATGAAATCACATAATACCTTTGCTTTGCTGTGGATGTCGTCGAGAATGGTCCACACAAATTAGTATGAACTCACTCTAAGATAGCCTCTGCTCGACTGTCTCAATCATGAAAGGAAGACTTGGTGTACTTTCCCAAGGTACAACCTTTGCATGTGTCAACTTGCTTAGGTTTACCTTTGGGAAGTCCTGTAGATATCTGTTGCATTATCTTCAAAGCCCCATGATGCAAATGGCCCAACCACCTGTGCCACAACTCGCTAATGTCTTGGCTTTGCACCAATTCTGCTTTCATACTCAATGCTGCACAATCATCTACCTCTAGTTTATAGAGATTCTTCACCCAAATCCCTATTCTCTTGGTCTAACCCGTGATGTGTCTTGGGAACGCATTTCCTTTACCGAAGACAACATCGTAGACTTTTTCCTCCAATATCGCGACCGACACCAAGTTCTTCTTCAGTCTAGGCACATAAATCACATCTGTCGTGGTGAGAGCAGCTCCATGCTCCCTCTCAAAAGCAACAGTGTCCACTCTTGAAACACTATAGCTTCTGGCGTCACCTGTATCTATGTGCATATTGAGGTCTTTGTCCTCCAAGGCACTGAATAAATTTTTATCACCGGTCATGTGGAATGAGGCTCCACTATCAAGATACTAGACACAACCCATCATCGATGACACCATGCATGCGATCAGGGTAAAGTCCATTTTGAACTGAGAGGCTAATTCCTCACTTTCTGATTCTTCCGAGGATCCCTTCTTGGACTTCTTTGATGGGAAATTAGTCACATGATGTCCCATCTTGTGACAATTAAAGCATCTTACTTTATACATGTCACCCTTCTTCCCTCCATGAGAAGAATTCGATTTGAAATGGGAATCATTCCCCTTCCCTTTCCTTGCCTTACTTCCTAAGGCCATATTTTCTTCATCATCATTCTTGGATTAAGAACCATCTCGTGTGCTCCTCCTAATCTCCTCTTGCATAAGATCCAACCATAGTTGTTCCCAATTTGGCAGTTTCTCCCTTCCATTCAGAGAGTCCTGGTATCTATTCCAACTCTTTGGAAGGCCAAGGAGAGCAAGGCTCACCATATCATCATCGGCAGTAGTTATTCCCACACTGCCAAGCTCATCTCTGCAAGTGGTGAGCTTGTTTAGATATGTGGAAATAATATCGCCCTTCTCCATCTTGATTCTTCGAAGCTTATCCTTGAGTGCCAATTTCCTCTAGTCACTACTATTCTTGTAGAGGTCCTTCAATGTCTTCCACATTGAAAATGGAGTATCCTTCCCATGGAGACTTGAGACAATATGGTATCGAACTCCCTCAAGGATGATACGTTTCGCCTTCGCCACACACTTCTTCCACTCAGCCAACTCTTGTGCATTAGTTGAAGTTGGCTTTAGGACTTCTTGATCAATGAATTCCTTCAAGCCATTGTCTTCTAATACAACCTCCATTCTATCTTTCCATGCTATGTAATTCGAGTTACCTTCCAAGGCATACTCGAGTCTCAAGCCATAGAACGCCATTGGCCAACCTTGAAGTATGATATGAATTCGATTTGCACCTGCAAGCCCAAAGTTCAAAATTCTAATTCTCTTCTCAATATACTGTTCACAGCTCTGATACCATGTAGAAAATCTATGATAGGTTAACTCGATAATGCAATATAAATCAAAGCAGAATACTATAACCTACTTCTACTATCAAATTGCGGAAGCTTAAAGATCGAGCTGAACAATATAACCAGAAGAAGAAGAAGCAATGACACAATACACATGAAAATACTCTGGGGAAAGTCTCAACTAAAAACCCCACACTATTGTATTATCATATATGGTAGAAATACATAGGAATTATACAAAGCCTTAGCTCTCATAGCTAGCCAGCTCTCAATACAATCCTCACAAATGCTCACAGGCAATCTTGGCTTCTCCCCAGCCTTCCTCTCTGCCCTCCAAACTCCTATTTCCTTGCGCTGTTCCTTTTGGATGATTTTCCTGTTACCAAGTGGAAAACCAAGCCTTCAAAACTACGTAATCCTCAAGGATGAATCTTTGACTGCATGAATGAGTTTTCTCCATGAGAAAACACATGCAACTGATAGTACATTGTCCTTGAACATTAATCTCAACTGGGTATTTCTCATAATAAACATGCATGAGTTTCTGATGAGGGAATCTTCAGTTAAAATTTATCTACACTAATAAGTTTTTATCCATTTCTCTCTTATATTGTAGTAACGCCCTTAATCATGGGAGTAGCACTAGTTAAGTGCATTAATGCATCAACTAACTGCTAACTCACTATTAGTTCCTCAAACAGTTTGGAACTAATTTAACTGGACTTAACTCAGTAAAATGAGTTAACTAATTACAACTCAAATATAACTCAATCTTATCTCCTTAATTTAAGGGATAACTCTTGCATGACTTTAGAATGTCTTCTAACTTGAATTTCTCCAACTAATTAATATAATATAAATTAATTAATTATTTCCAAGTAGTTGTTAAGACTAAATTCTCTTTTAATTCATAATTTAATTCAAGGACAAATTACATTGGAATATTCTTGTAGCCATATTTCCTCAATTTATACATTATGGCTATTATAAAAATGGAGAGTGATAGAGGTTGAACACATAACTTCATTTCTATCACCATATCATCAATAATTATAGCCATAAACTTGTATTATCTACAAGCAATCATAATAGTTGTAAATACATAACTATTGCACAGAAATATTCATAATTCAAGTATCCAATAATGCCATACATCTATGAACTGTAAGGTATCTTTCCACTCTTGAACATAATAATTTTAGGAACTTAATGGAAATGTATGAGATATTCTACAAATCATAAATAGGATACATATTTCTTAGACCAAGAAAATAACATTTACATCAAAATCCATACATTAGTGTTATCACTGAGCTTATGAATATTTCTATAAGTCCTAAAGTACATAGCTGAATTAACAACACCAGACGGTGAAATAGCCTTAAACATCTTAGGAAGCTACCCATCATGAATATATAGATAATTAAGCATTCAATATATATATATATATATATATATATATATATATATATATATATATATATATATATATATATATATATATATATACATACATACATATATATATATATATATTACTCATATAAATGATATACTTGTAAGGTAATTTTTTCGATCCTTATTATATTAGTGAATTTTGGGCAATCCTACAACTATGCATATGAACTATGCATATGACAATGAACTACATAAAACATACAATCTATATTCATGGACACATAAAAAAACTAGTCAGTCTTTAGCATGACAGTGATATTAGGGAGTTACTCATGAGCATATAGGATTATGCATCTATCAAAACACATAATAAAATACCACAATCCATTCGAGGTTGTTAATAGTATGGAACATCCCACATACTCATAGATGTATAAATTGAACCTGTAAAATGACCTCGAGTGTATTTTTGGCCACCATTCATGAGTACATCCAACAATTACTAATGAAGCATAGGCCACATGTCTCAATTCCGTAACACTGTGGATAAAGATAATAATAGGACAACCATGATTATTCAATGATGCGTACATTCTTTTATAAATAAAATAGGGCCTTACGGTAACCCATCAATATATCAACTTTGCCATAAATCAAATATGAAATATTAGTTAGTATACTTATTTGAGTCGATTTAATGAGAAAGTGGAGGGACCTGCACTCTCCACCCAATCGTAGTTCATCTACACTACAATATCTCGTGCAATTGACCACCCCTGAGCCAAACCCATAGTTTGAGGGATTGCTTGAACATGGGTAAATTCATACAATGGACTAGTCGAGCTCACAGGGTCTTGAAGTCATGGGGATTCATCAAATATCAGAGGAATGTGTTACTCAACATCGAAGGATTAATTTCAGTTTTGTAGGTGGATTAAAAGTATATTAACAAGCACCCAATAATTATGTCCTTTCATAAAACTTAGGAAAGCACCCAATAACTTAAATTTAATCTCTTTTTACAAGCCAATAACACTGGTTTAAATAAGATAAACATTCAACATTATTTACATAGGTCAAGATCTCACAGAGTATCTAACTCCACGAGAGAGATCTGGTTAGTGATCTATTTCCATAGATAGAGCGATAGAGTTATGGATAGCAAGTTAATTCTCACGATGGAGTGAACATTGTCTCGGTTGAACAAGTATAAGTGAGCAAGGACTAGAGCTTTGAGAGAGCTGTAATAATCAAACCAAATGAGTAAGAGATGATGGGATTTAGAGTTCTGTTATGGTTGATATGTGAGATAATGGTGGAGATAGTGTGATTGGACCAACATGAATGAGGGATGGTATGAGTGTAGTTTCAATTAAACCAGCACAAAAGAAGTAATGGTGCAAATGTTGTGTCGATTAAAAAAATAGAAAAGAGGGATGGCACAAGGGTTGTATGCTCTCCATCGTGAGGGTGTGTGAATATATATATATATATATATATATATATATATATATATATATATATATATATATATATATATATATATATATATATATATATATATATATATATATATATATATATATATATATATATTTATATATATATATATAACTCAACACCTTATCACACTTTCTGAGAGAGAGGGAGAGAACATCGCCTTCTACGTCTCTTGGCATAACCGAGAGGGCATTCCTCGGCTCCACGTCCTGTCTCTTCGATTTGTGAGAGAGGAAAAAAAGGGTGGGAACCACCTAGCTCAATCATCAATGGGCCATCAACAACAAAATTGTTTTCATATTGTCTCAATCATGTCCCATTAAATTCTAATATTGCCTTTCCCAGTTGTAAGTGGTTTATGAATTAAATACAATAGGATAATGGTACAACCTTTCAAGGCATGCAAGGAAAACCAACAATATTCCCTAAGACCAAGGATCTATAAGGTAGTCGAACATTTATTGTTTGTTAATTAATTAAGTTTAATTTAAAAATTATCAAGTATTGAATCAAAATTTTGGCTAGTCACGACTCTCTCCAATCTAGTAGGGTTGTCACAATTAATATTTACAATAGCAGAGGTAGAACATGGGGGTGCTACTGTTGGAAACCTTTGAGCACTACTCAAAGGTGGGGGTGAATCAATATTGTGACTTATATCAATTTTTACCACTTTAAACTTCTTTATTGAATCATGTACAATTAACTAGCAACACATAATATAAACCATGTAAGCAACTAAAAAAAGATAACCATGAGAGAAACAATAAACAATACATCAACAGAAATCCACACAAGAGACACAAGATGTCTGGTGGAAAACCTTCACCTGAAAAAAACCACCCGAAATTACACAGTTGAATTAACTTTTATACATGGTTTAACAATAGATTAGCAAGCACCCAATAATCAGGTGTTTTAACAACACTCACAAAGCCACCCAATAACTTAAATGTAACCCCTGCTTTCCAAGATCATGAAATTGGTTTAAATAAGGGAAATAGTCAATAGTTTTTAAATAGGCCAAGAGCTCATAGAGTATCTACCTCCACAAGAGAGATATGGTTAGTGAGCTAGTGTCAAAGCTAGAGCAAGAGAGTTTTGTCTAGTGAGCTAATTCCCTTGATGGAGTGAACATTGTCTCGGTTGAACCAATATGAATGAGAAAGCACATAAGCTCTGAGAGAGTTATGAGAATCATACTAAATGAGTAAGAGATGATGGGTTGTAGAGGTATGTTATGGTTGGTGCATGAGATAATGAGGGAAATAGTGTGATTGAACCAACAAGAAAGAAAGGACGGTATGCGTGTTGTTCCAATTAATCCAACATGAAAGAGGGATGGTAAAAGGTTTGTCTACTCTTCATTGTGAGGGTGTGTGAGTATATATAAATCAATGATTTCTCAGATTTTTGAGAAAAAGGGAGAGAGCATTGAACCTTATGCGTCCCTTGGCACAAGTGCGAGGGAACATCTTAGCTCCATGGTGCATACACCTCCACATATTGTCTCTTCAATTTGTGAGAGGGGACAACGAGGGTGGGCACTTCCAAACTCAATCATAAATGGGTCATCAACAACAAAACTGCTAACTTTATATCACCCAATCTTGTCGTATTAAAACTCTTAAAGGATAAGTTTATTTTTCTAGCTATAAATGGTTTTGAAATTATATCAAGAAAGATAAGGTTACATATTTTCAGGGTATGCAAGAGAAACCAACAATCTTCCCTCAGACCAAGGATCTATAAGGTATTTCAACCTTTAGTTATGTTAATTAATTAGCTTTAATTTATTAATTATCAAGTATTAAATTAGAGTTTCAGCCAATTGTGGCTCTCTCCATGTAGGTTTGGTCATCATAATTATATTTACAATAGCAAGGGTAGAACAGGGGGTTGTTACTATTGAGAAGTATAGGGAATTAGAATTAGGCAATTTCTCTTTGATTAGAGACTGTTTGTGAATTATTTTTATTTCTCTAGATTATGATCTTCTTCTTATTAGATTATTAGTGTTCTTCTTCATCAAATAGTAACCAATGCATAAATATAAATAGATAAGAGAAACAGAATTTAGGCTATGAACCAAGGCCAAAACCTCACACTCTTTGAGAGGAAAACCCGCACAAATTCTTCTTATAAAGATTCCAATTGAAGAATACCAAGACTAAGTCCGTTGACCTAGTTGCCTCTCCAAGACCAAGACACAATTCCTCTTCTATTTTATCGTTTATTCTCTCTCGGTTCCTTCTACTTCAGACTTCGCACTATATGAGATCATTGCAGTCATGAGATGACATTTAACTGAAATCACTATAAATATATGAACCTCTTATTCAAAATAGCACCGAATCACAGTCACATCGAGACCTTCTTCATGAGTGACACCTATCTCTCCTTTGTTGTAAGACATAGTACTAAGGTCTTTGTTATGATATAACATCGAGACATTGAGGATACATCACTATAATATCACCGAAACTTCTCTTGTTGTACCGAGACAAAGATTCACCCTTGACTGTGAGACAATACCAAATTTGTCTACTACAATTTAGTACCCTGATCTGAGCTCCTTCACCGAAACATTTTCTTCATTCCTATCCGAACTTGCATTTGTGCCTGACCTTTGAAAATATCAGAGATGCTTTAAATTTCTTACTGTTCCAAAGATCCAAAATTATCATTTTTTTTCCTATCTGAAAAAAACAGAGGTATATGCGAAATTCTCTAACTGTGGAACAGGTCGAGGTTGATATATATAGTATTTTGTTCGTATATATAAGCATACTTGTGCATATGAATAGATTTGTCTCCTTAATTGAGTGAGCTGACATAAGCCATTACTTCATCGGTAGGTAGACATGAAGAGAGGGACTTTGTGCTTGTGATTGGAGGGCTTTATAGACTTCTATACATTTGACACATGTTCAAGAAGAGATTTTCATACATGACATTAATTATTTAGACTTAAATGACAAATCCTAAGGCTCTTAATGGGAGCCATCTAAATAAAAATATCTTTCTCATGAAACCCATAAAGCAAGCATCATAAAAATAATTTTATTTTCTTATTTTCATCATTTACAAAAATCACAATTACATGTCATTATGAAGACAAGACCTAGTTACACTTTTTAACACTCCCTCTTAACTATGGAGGTATTCATAATGGTACTTGGTCATTCTCAATCTAAATAATTTCTCATAAGAAGAATCAGATTGGTGACCCATCTGTCTAGCATCATATCAACCATCATTGTCACACAACAAGGCCTTGACTACAACTCTATCCACATGATTAGAGCAGAATGTTGACGAGACCAATGATTCATAAACACCATAATCATTATCTCTCAAGGTACATACTCGACTCATGTGTTCACATAGTATGACCTTCTTTGGAATATTCTTATCTTTGATAGACAGTCCTCAAAGAGTATCTTTCCACGACTACCCTTATCTTGGATGCCCTATATCATCCTCAAAGAGTATCAGATGCCAGATGATTACCCAATCCTCCATTCTATCTTACCAGGTGAAGACTAGAATGATGTGTCTATCTCTCCCTCTCAATTAGGGAGGACATATCAATTCCAATAATGAAATTTACTCATTCCTACAGAAGGAATGCACCTAAGCTCCCTCTTGACATAGTAGTTTCTAGGTTTCTTCCGAGAAAGAGACTTGTTTTTCATGCCCCCTCTTAATTAGGGACCTACAATAGCTTGTCAACCAACTACTTAAAGATCTCCTTCTTTTGGTGTCATGATTTTTTCTTTATCAAGGAGTCTTCATCTTTTGTGGCTTCTTCATGGGGCACATACCATCCATCACTTTCATCCATGGGTCAGTCATGTCATTATTCCTTTCACCAGAAAGTGATCCATTAGTCTTCATCTCCCCTTGCTTCATGTCATGTTTCCTTCTTCATGCCATATTTTCGGAAGGATATTACACCCTTTTATATGGTCCTCTTGGAAGTCATCCATAGTTCTTCCCTTTGGTAGTCCTGCATAAGCCCATCTAGATATTTGTTCAAAAATAAGAAATGAACACTTAAATCAAAATTACCTTTGTGATGGTATTTCATCATGACATCTTCTAGTTTGCATCAAAATCCTTCATACATGTTGACATATCTCCCAGATATATCCATTATCAAGGGTCTCCATCATTTTCAGACTTCCATCAGATTCTTCATATCTTTCTGGGAGATTTCCTGGTCAAATCTTCTAGTCCTCAAATGTTGATTTCGTTTTCCATAGTTGCAAAGTCCATGATGTCTTCCTTCCTTTCTTCACACATGATATTCCCAGGAACTTCCAATCAGAGTCCCTCTAGTTGCTTTCAACCACCTCATTTTCATATGAGGACATATTATTTTTATTTCATCTAGTGTGACCTTTGCCTTCCTGTATCCTTTTAGAGGAGGAGATCCTTTTCCTTTGATCATGATTCTCAAGATAGAGCTGTGATTCATGTCACCTGCAACCATACAACATGACTTTATAATAATTAATACAAGCATACATACCCCATTTAGCTTTAGGTCATCTAGGATTCTCTCAGCAACTTCCTTGATTGAAAATATCTTCAACCACTTTATCTGCTACATCTCTTATGTCATCATACCATCATCCCATGAATTCCACAAGTTAGAGTTCCTGATGAAACACTTGCTTCCTCTCTATATCGGTGAACCCTCTGATGAGGATTCCATCAGAGAATCTTAAGGATCTTGCATATCCTTACCCAACAGATGTTTCCCTTTTGAATGATGTATGATGAGACTTGTCCTCGATGACTTCTTACTTTGATCTTTCAATGAGGCCACCAAGAGATATATCCTTCAAAGTTGACTATCAGACATCCTTCATGTTTTTTATGGTGATGTCACGAGCTCTTATTTCTAATGCTTTTCCTCTCTCTTGGACTTCCTTCTGTCAGCTTCCTCCACTTCTTCGATGAAATGGACTTCTTCTCTATATTCTTTGTTAATTTGCTTCTTAAGGTTAGGAAAATCTTTCTTCTATAGCATTGATTCTTCGATATGTTCTTCTTTCCTTTCGACAAATGTTTGAATATTTTTTCTCTCAACTTGTCTTCTTCTATCTTGCATAGAAAAAATAAGTTGTTGAATGGGATAGACTTCTTATCCTTATAGACATGTGTTACCTTTCCCATCAGTTATAGGATTTAGAACAATGATGATTATCTCCTTATCATTTCTCCCAGATCTTGTAGTCGAGATCTTATGAAGATATACCTTCATCCTTTGATACTTCAATTTTGTGTAGATGAGATCTAAGTGATATGACCTTTCTTTATGACATCTTCATAGAATAGTTCTACCAATATGTCATATATATCCCTTTGATGTCTCCAATACTGCTATATGAGGGGGCCTTTCATAAGAATCACTTTCCATGTATTCAAAGGAGACCTTTTCATTGATATGTTCAATGACTTCACTTTCTTCGAGGACTATGTCTATCCTCCTTTTCCATGCAAGGAATTTCGATGACCCAACTAGCTTATATATCCATTTACAAAACAAAGTCATTTTACCAAATTTGATTACAGAATGAAAGACACTTACTTGACAAGTGAAGATGAAATCTTCAACTTGATCACTTTGATGGTGGTTGAAGAAGATGTATTAGCGCTCCTTTTGGATGATATTTTTCCAAATGAAAAACCCTTCTTCAATAAAGGAGATTGCTCTTTTTATGATGTCAACGCCTTTAGATCGAGCTTCCTTTGTTGATGGTGATCGATGAGGATGTTTTGATGCTTCCTCAAATGATCTTTTTCAAAGATAAGGAGGGGATCCTTGCCGCAATGATGGGGAGCTTGCCTTATAGCTTTTAAATATGATGATATTGAATTCTAGCCTTCTTTGACTTCAAGGTACTTCAACTTCTCGGTGGTGAATGAATGCACATTCGAAATGATTTTAGGGTCCCTAAGATGATGTGATCTTAGTCCTAGAAATGCTTCTTTTTAGATCTCTTCATCTTGTTGAGGGTATTTGTAGTCTTTTTGGTAAAGACTATAGGATCCAACACTCTTGCTGGTGTAGACTTCTAGTTGCCTTCATTTGTAGATCTATTTGCCTTAAGTAGAAGAAAGGCTTTGGCATTGATTATTTAATGATACCAAGACTTCTTTTGAAGTAGAATTCCTCCTTTGGTCTAGGGTTTGATTCTTCAATGTAGATCCTTCATTTTGCTTTTATGCCTTCCTTGAAACTCGAGCCTTGAGTGTTTCTTTATTTAGATGCCCTTCCTTGACTTTGACACCTTAGCTCTCATACCATGTTGAAAAATCTAGGGCATTAGCATTAGTTGATTTCTCTTTGATTAGTGACTGCTTGTGAATGATTTTTATTTCTTTAGATTAAGATCTTGTTATTCTCATATTATTAGCATTCTTCTTCATCAAACAATAACTAATGCACGAACATAAATAGACAAGAGACACAAAATGTAGGCTATGAGCCAGGACCAAAACCTCTCACTCTTTGAGACGAAAACCCACACAAATTCTTCTTATAGAGATTCCAATTGAAAAATACCAAGACCAATACCCTTGACCTAGTTGCCTCTCCAAGACCTAGACACAAGTCCTATTCTATCTTCTCGTTTATTCTCTCTTTGTTCCTTCTACTTTAGACTTCGCACCATATGAGATCATTGTAGTCATGATATGGCATTGAACTGAGATAACTATAAAGATACAAACCTCTTCTTCATTAGTAGCACCAAATCATAGTCACACCGAGACCTTCTTCATCAGTGACACCGATCTCTCCTTTGTTGTGAGATAGCGTACTGAGGTCTTTGCTGTGATATAACACCGAGACATTGAGGATACATCACTGTATCACCGAAACTTCTGTTATTGTACAAAGAAGGAGATTCACCATTGACTATGAGACAATACCAAATTTGTCTATAGCAATTTAGTACCATGATCTGAGCTCCTTCACCCACACATTTTTTGCATTCCTATATGAACTTGCTTCCGTGCTTGACCTCTAAAAATATCAGAGATGGCTGAACTTTCTTAATGTGCCAAAGATCTGAAATTCTCTATTTTACCTATCTAAAAAACATAGAGATATATACAAAATTATTTGACTATGGAATAGGCCGAGGTTGATATATATAGTAGTTTGTACATATATATAAGTCGACTTGTGCATGTGAATAGATGTGTCTCCTTAATTGAGTGAGCTGACATGAGCCATTACTTCATTTGTAGGCTGACATGAAGAGAGGGAATTTGTGGTTGTCGTTGGAGGGCTTTACAGACTTCTATACGTTTAACACATGCTCAAGAAGAGCTCTTCATACATGACATTAATACTTTTGACTTAAATGACAAATTCTAAGGCTCTCAATGGGAGCCATCTAAATATAATCTCTTGCCCATGAAACCCATGAAGCAAGAATCACAAAAACACTTTAATTTTCTTCTTTTTATCATTTACAAAAATCACAATTACATGTCATTATGAAGAGAAAACATAGTTACACTTTTCAACAATTACAACCATGACTAGACTTTGCATGATGACCCTAGCAAAGAACAAAACAAAATGATACACTTTTCTTCTTCTGTAATTGAGATATCCACACTAAGTGGCTAACATATAACAATATTGAATGTATGTAGGTGTTATATGACCGAATCAACCTCTTTCATCCTCAGAAGCTATAGAAACTTTACTTGGTTTCAAACTATTGGGTTTTTTATTTGTGTTTCCTTTTATTTCAAGGGAGGAGGTTGCACACAATTAATATTGAGCTATCTCCCCACATCAGAGGACCCTGCTCTACTAGAATTTAAGCAAGGTCCCTCAGACTTAAATTGAATTTTTTTTTGAAATTCTAGGAACCTTCCTATAATTTAAGGAAGAGCTCCTAATCAAAGGCTTGTCCGCATTTACAACCCATTTTCTATCAAAAAAGGGCATTGAAGGGCCCTTCCCATGGGAGCTTCACCTTGTTAACCAATAGTTTATCAAATTAATTTATAAAGGGGGTTTTAAATTTCGAAAAATCAATTCAGTGTACTATAGGCATTGTGGAGTGGGGTGGGGTGGGGTGGAGTGGGATGCATAGGATATAAGGGGTTTAATTTTTGGTTAAATTAGGGTATTCTTTAATATCACTTAAATGCATGTGCTAGTTATAGGATTGCTGAGTGAAGGCCTTGTGGCCTTTCTTTCCAGTGATTTGAAGGAGTTTCATCTAATATCCTCAAATTTAAGGAATATTTCACAAATGTTCAAATAATAAAAATCATTTAGCCTACCTTTCATAGAAAATAGGTCATCTCTAACGATATACCATCCTACCACAAACATTATTCTCAATAGAATCCCCTTTTTAGTTGGAGAAAGGCTCCGAAAGATGTCGAAATAAGCATTTTTAAATTTTAATTTCAAAATTTAACATTAAATTACTCTTGAATTAAAATAAATGATTTACTATATATTTCAAATAATATATATATATATATATATATATATATATATATATATATATATATATATATATTTAATTTATATATATATATATATATATATATATATATATATATATATATATTAATTTATATATATATATAAAACTTTTTATAAAGTGATAAGTTTATTCTATACATTCATTTTATTTATTTTAGAAATATTTATTATTATTATAATTTTATTTATTTATTTTGAATTTATAAATTAGTTATATTAAGTAACATTAAATTGTTAGTACAATGTATTAGATTGTGTTGTTAAATATTGTAATGGAAATATTATTTTTATTCAATTTCTCCATATTCAATTTAATAGTTGTAAATTTCATTTGATATTTTCATTAAATTAGATACACTATATGTTAATTGTTCAGTTTGTATAGGGTTTTGTTATTTATTTTATATTGAATATCATTTTGTTATTTATTTTATATTGAATATCAATTTTCATTTTGAATAATATTATTATTGTTATAATGTTTATTTATTTATTTTGAATTTATAATTTTAATATATTAGATTGTAATTTTAATACATTAGATTGTGTTGTTGAATATTAAAAAGGAATTTTTTTTAATAAAAACATTTAAATACTAAAAAATAAACACCTTCTCTTAAATTTTATTTGAAAATGATTTTTCAATAATACTTAAAAAAAAATTAAAAAATATTATAATGAAATCCTTAAACTAAACCAATCACTTGGCCACAATATTTACAAACACTTTTTCCTTTTAAAATCAAACCTTTTGCTAGCTCAATACTGCTTGTACTTTTATCGAAACTCAAATTCCAATGAAAGACCTTAAATGACATTTGGTCCTTATGGTCGAAACCATTATTGAGCGAGGCCAACCAAAACTGACTTAAACATTTATTTTAAACGTTTCAATTAAAATAAGGAAAAGGTTGCCACACTACTCAACACTAAGGAGGCATGCCCATCAAAGTTCATAGAACATATTTCACTTGGTTCGGTTTTATAAAACATATTTCACTTATATTTCAATTGGTTTAATCTTATAAAACATGTTTCACTTGGTGAACATATATCACTTCTTCTGGCCAAGGTGCTGGTTATGAGTTATGAGTTATGGAGTAGGAAATATGGTGTATTTAAAAGGTATGATGGGGTATCCATGATTGTTTTCCTAAACACCATGCAATCAGGAATCCAACCACATGATCAATATTGAAGTGCATGCTCTGACTAACTTGCTTGAAATTAAGTTAGGTTAACTAGAAAGGATGTTTTACCTCTAAGATTAACCCAATATTCAACAACATCAATTGAATTAAAAAACTAACAACATTACCATCATCAAATTAAATTTATGTGATTTATAACTACCTTTAAAAAAATATAAACTTCAACAAATATAACTTATTAATTTGGTTCTTGAAGAAATCTTAGTCGTTTAAGTCTTTCCAGAAACACGAGTAGCGAAAGACAATTGTACTTTCACAAGTCTTATAGTGGGTTTGGTTCCCAAAGATTGTATTTAAAGTATGGTAATAAGTTTGTCATATTAATTTACTAAAGGGGCTTGGAAGAACGTTGGTAATTTCAAATTTGTTTCGTTTTAAAACTCAAGTCAAAATTTGAGAAAAGTTATTTGTCTTGTATGACCATTGCTTTCAGTTTTACACATATGTATGAGTTTCAAATTTTCTTTTGGTTATATGTAAATTTTAGATAACAGATTGCATCTTAAAATTTTCTTTGTTCCAAAGCTACAACAAATTTTGCTGCAAATGGAGTATAAAAAACAAATTAAATATAATTCAATATTTGTGAATGAGAATTTTTTTTTCTTCAGAAAGAAAAAACCAGATAGATTATATTAAGAGAATATAATGAAACACATATACATAGTCAGATATTCATGCCTGGATACATAGTCAGATATTCATGCCTGGATGAACCTCAGCGTTCCTGAAAAGAAATTTAAATTAATAAACAAAAAAACTTTAGATTAATAAACAAAAAGAAACATTGTTATTAATATCTAAAAAAAATTTCATTGAATTTTAGATAACAATTTGGTGAAAATTGATAACCAAACCCTTAAAACAAAAATCTCTAAAAACATATTAAGCCATCCTCAAGGATAACTCAAGAAGGGATTGCTTTATCCAAAATCAACATGATTGAATCTCCTCTATATTAACAATCAGCCAGTAAAATATATGATATTTAACCTAGAATTTAACTTAAATAACCATACGCCAAATTCATAGTTAAATTTTATTTTTTAAGTCGTCTCTGTTGGAATAATTCCAGGCCTGATTGGAAGAATAAAATGCCAAGGGCCCACTTCCCTCATCTACCATCATCTGTTCAGCCAAAGACCCACTTCCCTCATCTACCATCACCGTGCATTGCATTTGCGTCGTGACGTAAGATTCATTAGATTTGGAATGTTTTGGTCGGCCACAAAGTTCCAAAAGACTTTGATACACCCCATGCCTTCTAGATACATCTCCTTTCCACGTCAGCCTAACCATGTTTTTTGGGGATTCAGTTGCCTTATCCTAACTGTTTAGGAGGTTTTATGCCTATATTTTTTTCCGAGGAAATTGTTAAAATCGCAAAGGTTTATTGTTATATTTTTCAATTAAATTTACTTAAAATGCGGGGAGAAATGTGTTATTATAAATTTGTGAATTTTGGAAGGTCAAAATGTTTTGAAAATTTTCAGAGTAATAAATTTGGATGAAGTTTAATTTATAGGTAAAATAATTTATTTCTATTGAATTTATTAATTTTATTTTATTTAAAATTGTAATTTTTTTTTTTTTTATTTAAACTATATTTTCGAATGTATAAATAAATTTCTTATTTGGAATTTTTTTTAGAAACTTGAATTTCATAATTTAAAAAATATAAACTAAATTTTTAAAAATCTCTCTAATTTTAATTATAATTAACTAAAAAATACTATTTATAGATTCAAAATAAATTTTAATTAAAACATACACCCACAAAATTATTTTATGAAATTCCAACTACAAGCTGCAAAAATAAAAATAGAATAGTGAGACAACGCCTATTATGGTACACAATTTTGTATTGAAAATTCATCGAAAATAAAACTCTACGTAAATATCGAGCCCACTGGCCCACTCTCTCGCTCTTCCCGACGAAAACGGAACAACTCAATGGTTGAGGATCGACGATATCGTGCACTCAAGTGTGAATCACAGAAAATACATGGTCAAAGAATGAGGGTTGCCACACTGCTCAAACTTTATATTACTACACGTCTCTTTGCTAGTTTACAACTTTACAGAGAAAATATATATAATACAAGGCATCTTCCGCGTTCCTTCCAGGTATATCCAAGCTCTTGTCTGCTTCTTCATAAGAAGCAAAAGAAGAAAATATGGGAAATACGGCATCCTGCGTAGCTATGGGCATGGGCATGAAGGAAGAGGACGAAACTGTCCAGCTGGTTCGCCCAGATGGCATCCTTCAAATCCTTCATAAACCCCTTGCCGCCGCCCAGATCACGCAGGAATTCCCTCAACATTTAGTCTGTCACTCCGATTCATTCTACATCGGCCATAAGACGCGCACTCTTTCTCCAGACGAGCAACTGAAGGTGGGTAACAAGTACTTCCTTCTACCCCAACTCTTCTTTCACTCTCCCCTATCTCTCCTATCGCTGGCTTCTTTAATATCGCCGCCGCCGCCCCCAAAAGCTCCGTCTACTTCCGCCGCTCGCCTATCAGCTCCACTTCGCAGTATCGAACGCGCTTCTGCTTTCTGCCAGCCTTTTCAGATACAGAAAAGCGACGTCGGCGGAGGCCTTCGGATCAGAATCTGCCCCGAGTTTATTTCAAAGCTTTTGGAAGACGTAAGTCTTAACACTCATGAATGCGGCCAGTCAGTGGTCGGGGATTCTTTAGACGATGAGGCGGGTGGGCTATGCAATACTCCTGAATTACAGAAAGATTATGCTCAGTTGGTGAAGTGCAGAGGCCGATGTTGGAGACCGAAACTTGAGACAATCACGGAAAATGAGAAGAAGATTAGCGTGTACAAGCCCATATTCAAATCTATGAAGTAATTAGCAATTAACATCTGATCTTGATTCTTGATCAGTTGAATGTACGGCGCTTATCTTTTGGCAGCTGTTTTGGTTAATTCCACCACAGATCAGTCAAGATTCATAGTGCAATTAAACATCCATGGCCTCCTTGTACAGTTTTTGGTTTTGCCATCTGCCATTATAATCAAAAATCAAATTTCAATGGCATTCAACTTGAAATGACCTAGTCGCTGTAAAATGTTGACTACTGCATGGTTAAGTGGGCTGCTTATATTGATAAATCTATCCTTGGGACACAGGATAAAACTAGAGTCAAATCAATGATTATATGCATATTTGTCCAACTAGATTTAGTAATGATTTTTCATGGCATCGATAGTAGGTTCAAATGTCTGGCATATATGTTACAAAATAAAAAACAAATGCTCATCTACATGGCCACATTTTTATTTGTATGGGCTATATTACTTTAAAAAATATAAAGCTAGGCATGACTAACACAAAATAAAGAAGTCTTTAAGGTTGGAGACAAGTACACTTATAGGTGAACAAGGAGGCTTTACAAGGTCTTACGAAGAAAATCAAGGCTTTACGATATGGTCTTTTCGATATATTGGAAAATGTGGGAGATAATACCTAGAATTAGTCTACCTCATACATTCCATTTACTCAGTGATGAGTATATAAAATTTGAAATTGTAGATACATAGGATACATTTTTGTACAAGTGATCTAGAACCACAAGACATAGGAAACACAACTAATGATAGATTGGGTTGAAAGGACCACTTTCAAAAAAGGCTAAATGGTACACTCGAGAGAAGGTAATGATAGATTGGGTTGAAAGGACCACTTTCAAGAAAGGCTAAATGGTACACTCGAGAGAAGGTGGAGGAAAAATTCCCTCACCTGATACAAAAGTTGTTAGGGAAAAAAACTCTCAATATGGGGAGGTATTATCTATATTAGATCATTGTATTATTTGTCATTCATCTCAATGGTTTTAGAGTGGAAAATCATGATACATTAGCTTGCAGGGTCAATTTTACCAATAGTCCAAGTTGAGAAAATTTCGGTGGATCCATTTTACACCCTCAAATGACCACTTTTGTGGTCCTAACCTTACAATAGATTCCATAATCTACACACCAATAGCTTTCCAATGATACAAGAATCACCTCAATTGGAACTTGCATGAGAAATTTACGCCTACCAAAAGTTGACCTATCAAAATTGACCACCATAATTCAAGAAGATGCCACATCAGCCCTCATTACTTAGGGGAATGGGGCTATTTACGTGGAATATATGAAGAATATGATAGAATGGATGAGTTGTAACTCATACTAAGGGTTGAATGGGCCAAATTTAACCCTTTGTATGCATGTTGTGTTATACCTAAGAGAATAGGAAGAAAAGAAGTTCCACTATATTCTAGTGCATTTTGTTTCATAGATGAGCAAAGTATCTCATAATGGATAGAGAGAGAGAAAAAAAAAGGGGGTTTGTGCATTGTAGCAACCCGTAACCCACAATTCCCGCACCTTTGTGCTTGTATCCATTTCCATTTACAAAAAAATGAGCAAAGCAGCCTCACCTTCTAGTTGGGTTTTCTAGTGGAAAATTTTCTGAAATCATATCTATGTTATTATGGCTATGAGTGATTGTATTTATGTGTGTTTCTCTATTTTTGATATATATATATATATATATATATATAGAGAGAGAGAGAGAGAGAGAGAGAGAGACATTTTAAGTATAATTTTATGATATTTGTTATGGTGACTACCTAGTGGAATATCCACAATAGTTTATGGATTAGACAATTTTGATGGAAATTCGAGCACCCAAGAGAGGTATATAATCAATTGGAGTAGTCGAAGGGATCTCAATTTATTGTATCATGATTGTCAACTTAGACTAGTGGTCGAAGGAATCAACTGTAATTAGAATTCATTAAAGAAATGGTTATGAATCACAAGGTTTCAAAGATCATAGTTAATGATCCTTAACCACCTATATTGATACAAGATGCTTTGAATTAAGGTTTTATATGCCTATAAATAGATCATGATGTAAGGATTTTGAGATATGATGATGTTTTATGAATCCCCACAATTGATAGAGATTGAGTGATATGTGAATGCATTATTATTAGGTGTGGACCAATGTTTATGTTCATTGTAAATTGGCTATGATATTTTGTCGAGAGCATAAGAATTGTGAAGCTCAAAGGTTGGTTGATTTTTCTGTTAAGATTTTCGAGGGCAAAATCTCTATGTGCTATGTGAATTTTTATAGTGGATGATTCCTTAGATTATGTTATTTAAGTTCTTTCATAATCTTTAAAGGTTTATGATAAGTGAGCTTCTAGTCTAGTTTAGATTTATAATTGGCTTTGAATTTAGACTTTTTCTTTTCTTTGCATGAATATTGTGGGTTTAGTGAACGAAGACTCCTAGGCCCAATTCCTCTACTCACTAAGAGAATTTCCTAGCCTCACTTACTTGTTAGAAATTATGCAACATTTTTCACCATGTCTACTTTTACTAACAACATCTCCCTACTTTCCACCATGTCTCTAACGAAATGGTATTGCACCTTAATATGTTTTTTCCTTGAATGGTAGGTTAGGTTCTTTTTCTAGGATGATTTCACTCTGACAATAACAACCTATCCTTATTTCTTGTTGAGAAAACCCAATATATAAACACAATTGTCATAGCTAGACTACATCCTTCCTTGCATGAGTGGTCGCCATGTATTTAGTCCCTATCATTGATAGCTCCATAATGAATTGTCACTTATGCATCTAGCTAATATATTTTCCAAACAAATTGAACACATATCCACAAGTCGACCTCCTTTTTCCCAAAATCTCTAGCTTGGTTAACATCAACAAATCCTATAATAGTTGCTTCATTGTCATCCTCAAGTCCTTCATGGTAGTATATAACAATACCACTAATGTCACAATAATACCTTAATACTCTTTTGACAATAGACCAATTTTGTTTTGTAGGTGTTGTCATTTATCTACTCTTTACTCCCACTGCACGAGCAATATATAATTGAGAGCATACCACTCCATCCATCAAATTACCTACAACATTTACATATGGAAAAAGGGTCATGTACTCTCTTTCTTCACATTTCATTGGACATTTCTCAATAGTTAGTTCCCCCCCCAACAAGAATTGGTACCTTCACTAATTTACAATCTTGCATGTTGAAGTGTTTCAAAATTGTTTCAACGTACTTCCTCTAACTTATCTAGCATTTCCTATCTACAAAATCTTTCATGATCTTCATTCCAAGAATGAAATGTGTAACACCAAGATCCTTCATGTCACATTTGGAGGATAGTTTCATCTTCACCTCCCCAATTGCACCCACGTTATTTTTAATCATAAACATGCCATCGATATATAATATTATACATATGAAACATTTTCTTTTTGGCTTTAGATATACATAGTTATTAGCTTGGCTTATCACAAATCCCAACCTCTAGATGTATGTGTCAAAAATCTAGTAGGGCATCCTAGGTGACTTCTTTAAACAAGAGAGGGACCTCATCAACTTGCAGACAAGTTTATCTTTTCACTTTACTACAAATCCTTTAGGTTGTTTCACATGTATATCCCTTCTTCTAAATCATCATCTACAAATGTTATATTTACATCCAATTTCTTTATCTCCAAATCCAATGTTATAGCCAAAGACATTAGTACTCTAAAGAAGTTAATATTAGAATAGAGGAAAATATCTCACCAAAATTGACTCCCTCAACATGGAAATATCCTTTCACTACCAACCAAGCCATACACTTCTTAACTTGAACTATTGCATTCCGATTTTCCTTGAACACACACTTACAACCGATAGGCTTCCTTCCATTAAGTAATTTGAGCAAATATCCTGTCTCATTTTTGGGCAAATAATCCATCTCTTCTTTTAGGGATTTTGACTAGAGTTACCCTCTATTGAGGCAATTACCTCCTTAACTGACCTAGGTTTTTTGCTTGTGATAACTAACAAAAAAGCATATCGAAATTTAAGTGAGGTATTCCCTGCATTTTCTTCCCTTACTCGACCAAACCTCATCATAATTGGAGTTTATTTTCTACCTCTTCATTTGACTCAATCGACTCATCTGGGTCAGTTTCTTCTTACCTCAATTCGAACAACAATTTTTGTTCTCCTTTCTCCTTTCCTAAATTATCTTTTATCCTTGAAGTACGTTGAACTTCCCTAAAGGTCACATATCAAATATAAATGATCTTCCTTGTAAATGGTCCTACAACTTACCTCCTTTAATTCCAACCTTGCAATAGATCAAAATAAATGTGAGTTCCTTGTTATCCATGTTCTTCCTCTTCTAATTTGAGATATGGACAAAAGAATCACAACCAACAACTCTAAGATGTGTGAATGATGTCTTTTTAATAAACAATGCTCACAAAATAGAGTTTTGTCAACCAACACTAATGATGGATTCCTATATACATGGTAACATGCAATGTTGAAATTGTTTATGCCCAAAAATCTTGTGCCAATTCCACACTACTAACCATGCTTCTTACCTTTCCATTAATGTATATTCATTCTTTCTACAACTCCATTTTGTTGAGGAGTGTATCGAGTAGTCATCTGGTGTGCTATCCCATAATTTTTGTAGACCTTTTTAAAATCATTACCACAAAATTCATGCCCATTGCTAGTTCTTAGCACATTTATCTTCTTATCTATTTGGTTCTCCTCAAGATATTTTAAATTCTACAATTTCTAAGAAAACCTATGAGTTCTTCTTCAAGAAACATAGCCATCATCTTAGAGAAATCATTATTATAGGATACATAATATATAGATTCACCTGGCAACTGCATTGGCTTTAACCCAAATACACCACTATAAATTAACTCCAATTTTTTTTCCCTTGTAGCACTTGATGGGAATCTAACATGATTTTGTTTCCTATAAACATAATGTTCACAAAAAACAACTTCTAGAGAGTAACCAAGAAAACTTTTGGTCATACCTTTCTTTGCATAGGTCAAATTCCTTTCTCTCCATTGTGTCCCATCCTATGATGCCACAACATGGTTTCATCGACTTGAAAGAGGTTAACCCATCAATTTGAGAAACTATTACATTATATTAATTACTCAGGCTGCTACACATGATAGATTGTACTATGCCCAAATCCAAGTACCCCTGATCAATACCATCACTCTATGAACCATATTACATGAATCCTTATTGAATATAGTACATCACCCATTTGACTAATAGATATAAAGTTTTTAGCCAATCTCTGATATGTAGTACCCATAGATATTTCCTACTTCAACCATCCTCTAGCACTAATTGCCCATGAATTCGATCAAATATCTTAGTTGTTGACTCATTCCCCAAATATACTTCCCCTACGTCATATTCTTGATATTCACATAACCACTCCCTATGGGGTATCATATGATAAGATGCTCTTGAGTCAATCAACCATGCCTCGTAATTTAACTTTGTCCATGTTGAAGCTAAATACACATCTCCTCCTTCATCTAAAGAAGTTCCTCATTTAGTTGACTACTCATGAGATCCCTTTCTTTGGTCAACTATTTTTTACTAACAATATCCTTTGTAATGCCTTGTTTCAATGAATTTCCAACATCTTATTGTTGACTTGGCCAAAGACATAGATATTCCTTTAGACCTAGATCTCCACTTGAAGAATTTTCTTTTCTTTCTGTATACCAGTCGACCTATCGCTAATAGAACATCTTTGTTCAATCCTTCCATGTTCCTTCACTTCAAATACTCTAACAATAGAGATTCTACCACATCATCAAGAGCTAGTGTGTCTAGGTTATTCATAATAACCATGAGTATGCTCTTCCATGGGTCAAGCAAAGAACAACAACATATTGATACACATTTCTTCTTCTACAATTGAGATATCCAAAATCAATAGTTAATGAATCATAGTATTTAATGTGTGTAGGTGGTATATTTATGAATCACCCTCTTTCATTGATGAAAACGAATTCTGGGGTCTCTTCGTTTTTAGTATTTTTACGGGCTCGATCTTGGGACCTGTGGGTTATGGGCCCACGAAGCCTTCCAGAAACTTCTCACAGCCTCAATTTTCCTTATGGGCCAATGAGCATATTCTTCAGCTGCGGATCAGTTGCGAATTCTTGCTGCCACTCTTTCTTCAACATCTTGCCCCCAACGCAATTACTCCAACCGTAAGAAAGTTTACCTGCACCCAATCCTACAACAGCTTTGCTGCTTGTGGATTTTATAAGTTTGGGGGTTTCAGAAGATGCATCGAACACATCTATTCCCAAGCCAACTTGTTGCAGAATTATTCTATCACTGCCACAGAGAGCAATGAACGACTACGGGGTTTGATCTCAATGGAATTTGGTCTTTCCAACAATTTCTGTCATAGTTAAACATCACCATATCCCCATGTCCCAGACACAAAAGGACACCAAAACTACGTATGGTAAACAACGTGTTGTACTCATTCAATTCGAAAACTTTGTATTCATTGCATTGCAGATTATGAATAATACTCATATGATGGGGACGAGTCGGAGAAGCCTCGGCCCCTGCCCCGTCCTCATCCTCTGTCGCCGCTCAGCTCTCCTCCACCTTCGAACTGCTTCCACTGCTTTCTCCTTTTGAAGTTCTTGTATCTTCGGCTTTGCTCTCTTTTGCAAACGCCCAAACTTTGCAATTTCTCACAAGTGTTGTTTTCATTTACCTGATATTTCATGAGTAGGATGGGATTCGATCTCGAGCCTTTTCATAGCTCGGTCTCCACATCATCGATCGATTGCAATCTCTGTAGCGATGTCCATGGTTAACATATCGCAACTTTAACACAATTTGGAGGTGGCTCTCCTCATGCTCTCCTTCTCTGTAATTGCATGTAATTTAACTCTTCATAGTATACCACCAGGATTCAACACTCAGTTCTTCACAAAACTCTACCAAAACCCCTGCACACTGACATGCCTATTCTGTGGCATTCAAACTTTCATTTTCAATCGAAAAGAAAACCGGAAAACAACAAAAACATATAAAGACACAAGTTCACAGAAAACACTTTTTTATTATGTACAAACTCAGATTACAATTTTAAGGCATCTCAGCCTTAATCAAGATTTCTCCAGCAACTACATTTTTCCCCCTCTCACACACACAGGGTTTTCTCTTCTCTTTCTTTATTGATTTACTCATGAATCCTTCAGTTTTTATTATACATACATTCAGTTTTAACTGATTTTTTAAACTAAAATTAGTTCATTAACCGAATCTTGTTCAAGGTTGGCCTAGCTGTCCATGTGGTCGTCCACGTGTCTTTTTCTCTAAATTTTTTTCCACTGAGGTGTCCGGATGCTCCTGCTTCAGACTCCCAAGGTACAAAAATTATGACCTCCTGGTCATATACTCCCGAGGTACAAAATTATGACCTCCTGGTCATATGCGTTTCTTTAGCAATTCTACCCACTGTTTCACTTCTTCAGTGGAAGTGCCTTTTGTGAGCTGCAACCAAACCTCTGCCATAGAAAGTCCTCCCCGTTACCAGATGCCCTACCAAGCTTCTCTGCTGAGCTTAGTCCTCCTGGCATCTCCTCGGTTCTCTCCTCTCGAAGCAATTAGTACTCCTGCTCCAGGTTTGTTGCAATCTTCTCACCTTCACAAAATAAATTAAAAAATTACAAGCTTACAAATCTTTAGCAAAACTGTACCTCTTCTTTCTTTGAATGCAAAAAACTCCTCTCCGCAAGAAATCTTTTCCCGCTCTGATACCACTTGATGAAAACGAATTCTGGGATCTCTTCGTTTTCAGTATTTTTACGGGCTTGATCTTAGGACCTGTGGGTTATGGGCCCACGAAGCCTTCCAGAAACTTCTCACAGCCTCAATTTTCCTTATGGGCCAACGAGTCAATTTTACTTATGGGCCAACGAGTCATTCATATTCTTCAGCTGCGGATTCTTGCTGCCGCTCTTTCTTCAACATCTTTCCGCCAGCACAATTACTCCGACCGTAAGAAAGTTTACCTGCACCCAATCCTACAACAGCTTTGCTGCTTGTGGATTTTATAAGTTTGAGGGTTTCAGCAGATGCATCGAACACATCTATTCCCAAGCCAACTTGTCACAAAATTATTCTATCACTGCCACAGAGAGAAATGAATGACTACGGGGTTTGATCTCAATGGAATTTGGTCTTTCCAACAATTTCTGTCATAGTTAAACATCACCATATCCCCATGTCCCAGACACAAAAAAACACCAAAACTACGTAGGGTAAACAGCGTGTTGTACTCATTCAATTTGAAAACTTTGTATTCATCGCATTGCAGATTACGAATAATACTCATATGATGGGGACGAGTCACGGAAGCCTCGGCCCCTGCCCCGTCCTCATCCTCTGCCGCCGCTTAGCTCTCCTCCACCTTCGAACTGCTTCCACTGCTTTCTCCTTTTGAAGTTCTTGTATCTTAGGCTTTGCTCTCTTTGCAAACGCCTAAACTTTGCAATTTCTCACAAGTGTTGTTTTCATTTACCTGATATTTCACAAGTAGGATGGGATTCGATCTCGAGCCTTTCCATAGCTCGGTCTCCACATCATCGGTCGATTGCAATCTCTGTAGCGCTGTCCATGGTGAGCATATCGCAGCTTTAACACAATTTGGAGGCGGCTCTCCTCATGCCCTCCTTCTCTGTAATTGCATGTAATTTAACTCTTCATAATATACCGCCAGGATTCAGCACTCAGTTCTTCACAAAACTCTACCAAAAACCCTGCACACTGACATGCTTATTCTGTGGCATTCAAACTTTCATTTTCAGCAGAAAAGAAAACCGGAAAACAACAAAAACATATAAAGACACAAGTTCACAGAAAACACTTTTTCATTATGTGCAAACTTATATTACAATTTTAAGGCATCTCAGCCTTAATCAAGATTTCTCCAGCAACTACATTTTTCCCCCTCTCACACGCACAGGATTTTCTCTTCTCTTTCTTTCTTGATTTACTCATGAATCCTTCAGTTTTTATTACACATACATTCAGTTTTAATTGATTTTTATAACTAAAATTAGTTCATTAACCGAATCTTGTTCAAGGTTGGCCTGGCTGTCCATGTGGTCGTCCACGTGTTTTTTTCTCTAAATTTTTTTCCACTAAGGTGTTCGGATGCTCCTGCATCATTCATCCTCAGAAGCTAAAGTTATCCTATACTTTCTTGGAAATGATTCCATTCATTTTCTACCATAGTCAACCTTAAAGAACATGGTTTACCATTGTCAAACCATCGTCAACCATTGCAAATATGGTTAACCATAGTTATCATGGTGAACAATTGTTAAACATGGTCAACCATGGTTATCATTGTCAATCATGGCCAACCTTAGTCGACTGTGGTCAACATTAGTCAATCATAATCTATCATAGTCAACTATATTTAAGTGGAATACTATGATCAATTATGGTCACCTATAGTCAATCATATGTTGACCATAATAAAAACCTTTCAACCATAAATTGACCATATTTAACTATAGTTAATCATTATCAACTATACTCCACTAACCCCCCACACACATTAGACATCAACTAGCATAACCACATTATCAAAAATGGTTGATATGCATTGATCGATACCATTAATTTTCAAGAGTGAAAAATAACATTTATCACCCTATATCAAACACTTTTAATGATGTTGTTATACTAATAAATATTATTATATTTTTCAAATGCATAACGCATTTAAAGTGCCTAAAAATTATGCAAAATTTCCCATGATAAAAAGAAGACAAAACTCCTTCTATGAAACTAAACAACACCATATGATTGCACATGAGAGTGAAATTTAAATAACTTTTCAATTTTGGTGAAGCAAAGTTAATTTTTAAAATTTTCAAAAATATATTTGATGGTTGTGAAACACCTATATCTATGTTTTATTTTTAATAGTTAAACTGATGAAAATCCATGTTTAAATAATTAAATATATTAACTTAAATTTATTAAGAATTGAGTTAGTGGTTGAGAGATAGGAAAATGAATTTGCAAGAAGCTTACATGTTTTGTTCACCCACCACTAGTTTAAATTGGCTTACAACGTGGTAGAGTCTTATTAGACAAATTGGCTGTATAATTTCTACAAAACTATGAATGTTTAATAAGTAATCAAAATTGTTGTTAATCGGGATTGTCTAATAATTAATAAGAAGGGTTGCTAGTATCCTTTAGTAACAAGTTTACATAATAGAGTAATTTGTAACACATTTATATTTTTGTAAGAGGAATTTTTGGAAAATAATTGTATTTGCAAATTTACAATTTAATTTTATAACTAATAAATACTTTTAGGTCTCACTCTAGAATTTTATAATATCGACTGTCAATTTTCAAATTGGAGCTCTAAACTTGTCCATATAAGATACCAAAAAGTGAAAACCACCTAAGTATATACTAGCAATTACACCAGATGTTCCAAAGAAAATGTCGTAAGTCGATAGCATATGGAGAAAGAGCATAGATGGAGACAAATGTGATATGTTACAATTTAAGTGAGAAAAATCTTAATATTATTCAATAAGGTCTTGAAATCCAATGTTAAAAAACAAATAATTGTTGAAATCTAAGTGCACTATGATACCTGAACATGTCAAAATAGGGATTTGTTGAGATGGATTATATGTTAACAACCATGTATATTGCAATGGTTAGCTCACTAGAATAGATCTTAAAATTCGTACCACTACAATCAAGTTATGCTCAATTTAATGAGTGTTAGCAGAATGAAAAAGCACAACATAGATCCTGTGAACTTAATATGGAATGACAATACAAAAGACATAGAAAGCAACACAATGCAAGCAACATTTACCATCGAGAAGCCAGATGTGGGTAATAACAACATGAAGGACTGTAGATTAAAATTTCTTCTTAATCAATAGTAAAGGAAAAAATAGAACAAGGAAATGATTAAAGATATATGGACATATAGAGAAATGAATGACAATAACCCTCCATCACATTGTTAAATATTTCAACTACATATGTTCAAAATACATAAGCATAGGCCCATACAAGAAACATAATTTGCATTGTCCTTTCAGAGAATTCAATTATCAAAATTTAAAATCGACTTCAAAATATTTCAAATAAGATAGATAGAGAAACTAATAATATTGTCGTATTATACTCCCTATTAAGGTAAGGGTTAGTAGGTATTCTCTTCGCTAGTTCAAATGTTGAAATATATATTAAATGAGTTTAATTATGATGATAAACCCATAAGCATTAAATCTAGATATATCAAGAGATAATTATATGCATAAACAATCAAACATAGATACATTTTCATGAGTTCTTTCTATGATAAATACAAACAACAAAGAATGTTACCAAAGTTTTGTGCCTCACAATGCACGAACAACATTAAAAATGTAGGTCACAATATATCATGTATACAATAGTGGACATTCCCAACTCTCTCCTTAGTATATTGGTAGTTTCATCGAATCTCCAAACAATGTTAACTTCAAAATTGTTCTTGAGATAGCCGATTCTAACTCTTGCCACAAAGCTAAAAATTGGGCTTGGCTATTAGTATCACTCCCCAAGCCCCATGCCTATTGAATCTCTATTTCATCATCGGGGTGATAGATAACCCCTCTAACTCCAACCTCCCCTGCACTACCTTCCGATGCTCCATCAAAAAAATGGAGAATATAATCATTTATTGATCTTGCAATTTTGGAATTCTTATAAATTTATCTCAAATATTTTTAATTAGATAATTTTATTCAATATATTCTAATTCTTTCCTTAACATTAAATATATAGATAGATGAGGAGATTCAACAATTTCACCCACATTGGAGTCGTTAGAATAATGTTATTAATTGATTTGAAATTTTAAAGCCATGATTTAATGAAGAGGCCACTTTTTTTCTAATAACTTTATGTGATATTTAAAGATTAATGTGATTTTTTAAATTGCAAAAAAATTAATAAAATATGCTTTAAATCTTAAGTTTTTAGATGTTTTATGATCCAAATAAAAATAATTTACTTGAAAAAAATTATTACTAATAAAATTAAAAAATAAATGAAAAACATCAATAATTGATAATAAAATTATTAATATATAACATCATATCATAATATCTTTTTATTGTTCCTTTATTATATCTTTTTATCTCTTTATTATATATTTTTATCTCTTTAAAATGAATGTTCTTTTTTGAAAGACCTCAAAATAAGAAGGGGAGATTGATTTTGAACAACTTCTTTAAAGGCGCGTCAACCTGCATTTTGGTTATGTTATCCCTTACAAAATCATTTAGGATAAAATCCTTTAGGTTAATAAAAAGGATCATTTGAATAGAAAGTTGTTGTTTTGTATTGAACTTTCCGGGACACAAAATACTTGGAAAATGGTTTATGCTTTTGCAATTTTTAAACAATCAAGTTATTCTTTTGGAAAATTGATTAATATTTTTCTCATTAAGTTGAGTTTTAGTTTTTAAGATATCAATAATATTAAATTTTCATTTTCATGTTAGAATATATTGGTCTAATAATATTTAATATAAAATTTAATATATTAATTAAAAAATTCATTTTCTATAATATAATATTTTCTTCAATTGTATTAATTTCAAAATATCATATCCAAATTAAATTTCAAAATATCATATCCAAATTAAATTTAAACAATTGTTTTTTAAATATAGATTTAATTAAATCAATTATTGCATTTTAATAATTTTATTTTCAATATCATTTTAATTCAAAGTTTTCATCGATTTTACACGCTACTTAAAAAAATATTTCTACCTAATGATAGGTTGATGATCGCTATTGTGCACTTATGCACAAGAACAATGATAAAAATGACCAATTGTATATCAACATTACCAATTAATTTTTACGCTGAAGCAAGAGACTATCCTTCTATTTCATTAATCAAAAATAAAGTTACAAAATTTACAAAAAGCATTTACGCTTCATGGACTCAGGGAATATTAAGGGCATTCTGACATAGAAATGACCCTCCCCTCTACATAAAGCAATGCTAACCTCTTAAATAATTTCTAAGGTTGGACATTATGATTCTTTAACCAAATTTAAAACTTCGTTGACCCCCCACTACATTATCTCGAAAAGATTGATAGTACTGGTGGCCCCACAAAACAGCACAACCAAAACTAACCGTCGATTCGTTCTGTGAAATCGAACGACTCAGATAAATATCGCATTGCCAAGATGATGGATTGATAATGCGCGATGGAGGGTGGTATTCATAACCACCCCTTGCCACGTGTAGGGAGCCCAATGGAATCGCTCCCAAAATCCCAATACCACTTACCGTTCTGAAGCCATGCGAACACCCAGAAATAGCTTTGTGCCTAGTTTTCTGCTACGTATGAGGAATGCAAGTAAATAGTTGCCGTCGGAAAGAACCAACCGCCCTTCCCGCAAGAGCTCGCTTCGAAACTTGCCTCGGAGACTGCCACTCACTGTAAATTGACCCTAGTGTTGCGATGCAAAGGAAAGAGGAGACATGTCAACTCACACTAGGGTATCAAGTGACCTGTCTGAGCTTTCCCTTCTTCAAGGAACCAATCGGAGTACTGTGATTGAACGTGCTTAGAAAACCTCATACATTACCTCATACATTAGAAAACCTCATACATTAGAAAACCCCAGATTTACAACTTCTTCAGAATACAAAGGAATCATGGGAAAATAAAGAAATCCCCGCTCCGAAAACATGGGCCGGACTTCAAATATTATCAGTTTGCAACGATAAAATCTCTGGGTCCGCTCATCTTTTACTTTATTCCTTTTAAAACCCTGGAACTACTATGTTATCGCAACATATGATTATACACTGAAAACATGAAAAACCTGACCGGAAGCTTAAGGCCAGATCTCAAATGGAATTAAATCCGCCTTATAAAGTCCATCGAGTTTGGATTGGGAATTAACCCTCGTGCATGTTCGTGGCCGATATCTGTCCGATCGTCCATTCAATGGATGATCCTGATCACCCCAATTTTCAATTTAATTAAACCACAACTCATTACCTCATTGAGTCCGGTTTTTGGAAACTACTTACGGCTTTTAAGGCCACCCAATAACCACTTAACACATTTTGGAAACCACCTTCTGGTTAATGCGCATGCTTTATCTCCGTCGTTGATCAATCATATGATCCAGTGGTCCACACTTGATCGCCATGTCGCAATCGAAGTTGGCAAAGAGTTAGGGCCCGGTCCTTCCACAATGACCTTCGCCGATGCGATAGATCGGGATCGCTCATCACATAGGCTTAAGGCCTAAGTTACATGAGTTTCGCCGATGCGATAAAGGGTCCTGCTTGACCAGATTAGATCTATTCTATTGATATTATAGATCCAACGGCCACCATTCCTTCTCGCATCTATTTCTCCTTTTCTTGAATTTGATTGTTTTTAATAGGCTCCGCAGTTATAAACAGAATTCTCCTCTACACTGTTTTGCCCACAACTCCTTTTATAAACCCGCTATGGTATCTATGGATAAATGACCGAGGTTAAAGTGGCTTAGGCATTGTATAACACTATGGATCGTGATAAAGAATTGCACGCTGCGCTTTATAACTTAAAACATAAAACTGAGCCGAATTCTTCGGCAATTCCGTAGGAAAACGATACAGAGAAGAGGAAAGGTTTTCAACAAAAACAACACCTCCACAACACTGGTATTTATTCAATAATGAGTTACAGAGTCTCGCCCTCTCGCTCGATTACAAAAATAATAGACCTTGTTTCTTTCGCTAGCCTCTATCTATACTCCAGCTAATCTATTCAACCTCTCTCTTCTCTCTCACTAACCTATCCAACCCCTGAATTATACAAAAGGATCACAATTTATAGAAAGGTGGATTTATGAACCAATTCTGGTTTAGATCCAAAAATCTCTCACTCTCTCCTAAAAATTCTCTTCAACTCCACTCTTTTCTAAACAAATTCTAAAGCAAGCTTTCAAATTCCTCATATTCTATTCTAACCAAATAAATCTAACTATTTGCCCTGATCTCCACACAGGGATGATCAATCAACCGCTATGCCCTTTTCTCATATTTTTCAATAAATAAACACTCTCACATATTTAAATAAATGAAATTAATTAATCTCTTTATCTTCCAACCCCTTGTTAGTCACAACATGTGACCATGCCATCAAATTGTCGACTAGGCCTGTATGCTCCTGCATCAGACTCCCAAAGTTGAAAGTTTCCATGACCTCCTGGTCATGTGTTTCTTTTGCTATCCATCCAGTATCCCCAACTTTACTTTGTAACTAGTCATCACTTTTTATCATGTTATTGATTCAATTCCTCTGGCACTGTCACTTCTGTTCCTCCAAAATTACAAATCTTATGTCGTTGTTGCCCTTTTTCCTTACTGATATAAATTCCTTTTGTTAAGTTCTCTTCTTTGTTGTCCCTCTTTTCATCTAATTTCATCTTCCACAACTTCTCAACTTCCTCTTTACAATTTTTTCTTAAGTGAACTCCACTAACATCTGTCTGCTGTAGATTTCTTTCCACCATAGAAATTATGAAATTTCTGTCCAATTCTTCTTCACCTCTGCCATTTACAAACTATTGTTTGTACTCTACAACTTCTCTTTCATTATCATCAAAGATAATCCTTTCCTCTATGTTATCAGGTTCATCTAATAACCTTCCCAGAAAAATACAAATTCCTTCATATTCGATAAGCATGTCATTTGCATATGGCTCCTCCTTCCTGTATAAAATAGAATTTCCATCACAATTGTCAGATTCAAAATAACTATGGTTTTCAATCTTCATAGGTAATTCTTCCATCCAATCTTTATATTGTCCTTTTGCATAAGTTATCAAACTGTCATCAATTCTCATTCCAATACTTTCCTCTGCATTACACAGTATTCCCTGTTCTAACACAAGACTATCATTCAAGAATTCAATAGCTAGGATTTCTTGGAGCATATCATTATGAATTATCTTTTCATCCTCTATACTTATACCATTGCAACAAAATGATGTTGTTTCATCTTTTCCTACATCAAAAAAAAAATTCTAGTTTCCTAAAGCTTCTTCATGGTTTAATAATTCATAAAAATAATCCACTTTAAAATCACAGAATTCTTGAACTTTTGCATCTGTCAACATCATCATATATTCCTTCATAATTTTCATAGTACTTTCATTTTGATTCTCTACTGAAGATATTTCATTCTAGCTATCATCACAAACTTTCATTTTCTTATCTTCAACTACTTTAATCATGACAATTTCCCTGTTAATACCATTATTCTCAAGATTATTAAATACATGCTCAAAATATCTTTCTGTTTCAACCATCTCTTCCAGTAATCTCACTTCTTCATCAGCATGCATCAACACATTGTCCAATTGTTGTTCATCACCTGTCAAACCTGAAAACATACACAACATGTCAGTTTCAAAATTATAAGGTTCTTCGTTTGAAGCCTCAGTGATCAGCTCCTCATGCTTCTCTCAACTATTCTGATAGTTCACTAAATTATTGAGAAATTCTTTCTCAGCATCTCTGACTTCTTCCTCATTAAAGAAAACTTCTGGGACTGCAACTTCTTGACTATGCTTGGAAACTTCATCATAAGTTTGTATAATATCTTTATGTTCTACACAATTTCTTCCAACACAAAGTTTGTCCAAATAAGACAATAATGCCCCCTCTTCTCTGATAAGACTTTGATCTTTCAAAGATTTCCTTGGCTTAACTTCTTCAGCTAAGTTCTCTGTGTCAGCTTTCCTTCTCTTCACTTCACAAATCTTCAATTCATCTGTTTCCTTTCCTATTTCCATTTCCCATTAATCTTCTATCCATGCTAAAATTCCTTCAATATGATCCAATACGTTTTCATTAAGAGAAGACACAATTATTTAGCCATACCTTTTAATTTCTTCCACTAGTTCAAGTCTTGAAAGCCCTTATGCACCTCCTTTTGTGTTTTTTTTGTCCCTACCTCTTTCACCTTTTCATACACAGGTTAAAATTCATTAGGCTGCATACCTACAATTTTACATTCATAGAAATTATTAATCCCAAAAATATGAGATCCTCTTGTCTGTGGGGATGCTACTAGCACATTCCTCTCATTATGATCTGCATGGATCAGTTCTTCATCACTGTCTTCTTCCCCAAGGAGAGATCTTTTCTCTGGTTCATAGATGTATTCTACTCCTTCATTCTCAACTGTTCGAAGTATTAATTTCTCAGCAAACAATTCTTTGTCAGGCCATTTAACTCTTCGTCCCACATAAAATCCTTGTTTCCATTTTTCTCTTATTCCTTTCAATACCAACTTCCCAGATGACTAAGTTCTACCTTCATCTCAGCCAACTCTATGTCACTTTCTTCTTTACTCATTCCTTTGATTCCAACTACTTCGGCACTCTTTTCCCTTTGTCTGTGACTTTCCTTTGTACCCTTTTCATGACTATCAATAGTCAATTCCTTTCCTTCCTCTAGTGAACTTTCCTTGTTCACTAGTGAGCTGCAACTAACCTTTTCCATTTCACCTGTAACAAGTCTCCTTCATGCCTCACCAAACTTTCCCGAGTTTAGCCTTTTGGCATCTATTAGTTCTTTCCTCGAACCTTCCACTGACTAACAATTCTACCCAATACTCCTCTTGTTGGAATTGTTATCTCCTATCCACAATCACAATTGTGGAGCTGCCTCAACAACTTCTACCAACCACAGTGGGAAGTTGTTCTCAGCTTCTATTGAACACTTCTTGTTCTAGGCTTTACATCTTCAATTACTCACTTCCTTCTTCATTCAGTAATTTCATTTACTGTCGAGTACTATCACCTTTACTCATCTAAGAATTCTTATTGCTCTATCTTCTTTAACATAGCTCATATGCTATGATGCTGGTACAATTCATTCTATCTTTCAACAACTTCACTTCTTCTGTTGACCTGCACAATCTTATCTCAAGATACATCAAAGCACCTTTCAAACCTGCAATATTTCCTTCAAAGATGTCTTAAAACTAATTCCCATTCCATCAATTAAATCTTTGTCAAAGGTTTCATTTGTTCACTATTTCATTTAGACTTTCCATTCAAAAGACTCCATACAACCAACAACTATTTCCCATTTTACTTTTCATAATAGACTCTTCAGCTTTCAAGATCAATTAAGGTTAGATCTGAATTTCAATTATATTTACCAATTCATGACAGACACTACCAATTCCTCCTGATAACCTGGTTGTAAGAAAATCTTGTTTTGCTTCTACAAATTCCAAAATTCATTCCTTGTAGTGGTTCTTCTTTCAGTCCTATTAAACCTAATCTTCGTTCTCTTAATCTCTAATATCATTGCCTTCAAAAATACTTCAAACAATCCTCAATCATTCTCAGTTTTCACAAAATTATTCAAATCATTTAAATGACTTCAATGCCATAGCAGACCACTCTTCTATCCAGCTTTAACTTCTAAATCTTTCATCTCAATCAAATCAATCATGCAATCAACTTACATGGAAATTTCATTTTCCTAAAAGGAAAACACCTTCTCCTTTGAAATTTCAATCCCTTGTTGTTCCTTAGACATTCAAACAAATCTCTGCAAAATTATCAAATTTAAACATTCCTACCAGGCCTTCCTTAGAAGTTCAATGCTTCCCCATTCTGATCTCAGTGTTCTTTGTAGTTTGATCCCCATCTGTGTCAAATTCACTTTAGTACAAATTATACATATGCTGGAATTAAAATTCAGTCTCCAAACCAGTCTTTACAGAGCGTTAACCTACTTTGATACCAAAAAATGATGCTGGAAACCCCTTTATGGTGGAATCCAATCACAAAGGTAATTCCCCCTTCATATATACAACTATCGACCTAGAACTGTGGTTAATGCCACCCCATTATTTATCGGAAGCATTTTATGTGTGCTTTTACATTAAAACCCTAGATTTACAGCTACTTCAGAATACAAAGGAATCACGAGAAAAAAAAAAGATATCCTCGCTCCAAAACCGAGGGTCGGACTTCAAATATTATAAGTCCGCAAAAATAAAATCGTCGAGTCCGCTCATCTTTTGCTTTATTCCTTTTAAACCCTGGAACTACTATGTTATCGCAACACACGATTATACACTAAAAACATGAAAAACTGAACCGGAAGCTTAAGGTCAGATCTCAAATGGAATTAAATCTGCCTTATAAATTCCATCAGGTCCGGATTGGGAATTAACCCTCGTGCATGTTCGCACTCGATATCCGTCTGATTGTCCATTCGATGGATGGTCCTCATCACCCCCGATTTCAATTTAATTAAACCACAACTCATTACCTCATCGGTCCTAGTTTTTGGAACCGCTTACAGCTTTTCAGGCCACCCGATAATCGCTTACAACCTTTTGGAAACCACCTTCTGGTTAATGCATGCGCCTTGTCTCTATTTTTGATCAATCATATGATCCAACGGTCCACACTTCATCGCCATGTCACAATCGAGGTTGGCAAAGAGTTAGGGCCCGGTCCTTCCACAATGACTTCCGCCGATGCGACAGATCAGTGATCACTCATGGCATAGGCTTAAGGCCTAAGTCTGCGCATACACATGAGTTTCACTGTTGGATAAAGGGCCCTACTCGGCTCGATTAGATCTGGTCCGTTGATATTATAGATCAAATGACAACCATTCCTTCTTGCATCTATTTCTCCTTTTCTTGAATTCGGTTGTTTTAAATAGGCTCTATCTTATAAACACAATTCTCCTCCACACTCTGTTTCATGCACAAATCCTTTTATAAACCCACTATGGTATCTATGGATAAATGACTGAGGTTAAAGCGGCTCAGCCACTGTATAACACTATGGATCATGATAAAGCATTGAACGCTGCACTTTATAACTTAAAACATAAAACTGAGCCAAATGCTTCCGTTGTTCCGCAGGAAAACTATACAGAGATAAGGAAAGGTTTTCAACAAAAAAACACTCCACAACACTGGTATTTTATTCAATAATGAGTAACAGAGTCTTGCCTTCTGGCTCGATTACAACAATAATAGACCCTGTTTCTTTCGCTAGCCTCTATCTACACTCCAGCTAATCTATTCAACCTCTCTCTTCTCTCTCGTTAACCTATCGAACCCCTGAATTATACAAAAAGATCACAATTTATACAAAACTGGATTCATGAACCAATTCTAGTTTAGATCCAGAAATCTCTCACTCTCTCCTAAAAAGTCTCTTCAACTCCACTCTTTTCTAAACAAAAGCTAAATCAAGCTTTCAAATTTATTATATTCTATTCTAACCAAATAAATCTAACTGTTTGGCCTGATCTCCACACAGGGATGATCAATCAGCCACTATGCCCTTTTCTCATATTTTTCAATAAATAAACACTCTCACACATTTAAATAAATGACATTAATTATTCTCTTTATCTTCCAACCCCTTGTTAGTCACAACATGTGACCATGCCATCACATTACTGACTACGCCTGTATGCTCTTGCATCACAACTTAACAATAATCTTATAGTATAAGACAAATGATAATGATACCTAATCATAAATCAAGTTCCAACATTGTAATCCATAACAAAATCGTACTTCAGTGGGATACTCGATTATCAAGAAGAAAACCCATTATAGAAATGGTAGACTTAATTTTATTCATTGCAAATCAAGGTAGAGCAATAATAACGACACCTATGTTATTGAGGTTTAGGAGTTTAGTAAGTCATAAGTCAATGATCAGTTCAAAATCAATTAAGATACCCATCTAAGAGCTTATTTGATATTGTCAATTTTGATCCATTATAATGTTCAATTCAATAAATTATAAGCTTCAGTTACGAGACTAAACATGGGTAATATTTATTATGTTGTTGATCTAATATCTTTATTTTCTTTAATTACAAAAACTAGAGTGAGTTCACATTCAACAAGTTTTTTTTTTTGAACTTTATAGGCAAAAAGTAGAATAACCTTCATTGAATATCCTCAAATTGAAGAAAAAAAAATTCAAATAGCTGATAATATAATAAAGGGCCCTTACACTACCTTCCTCTCATAGAAAGTGTAATGCATACCTTCCGCCAAAAATATTGTTCTCAATAGAACCCCTTTATAATTGGAGAAAGGTTATCAAAGATGAAAAATAAACATTTTTAAATTTTAATTTTTAAAATCTAACATTAAATTACATATATATATATATATATTGAATTAGTTTTTTTATTGATATTCGAATTCGAAAAATTTAATATATATATATATACATATATTTATATTTGTTTTACAAAGATTTATGGAATTTCAAAAAATATTTTTTATAGAGTAATATATTTATTTAAAAGAAAAAAATTATTTATTTTTGTTTTAAGTACGATATTGTAGTAGTGTAAATGTTTGTTTATAAATAGTTAAGTGTGGACTTAATTAAAAAAAAAAAAAAATATAGAACTTATTATGAGGAAAATGTTGTAGCGTTATAAATGAGTGGAAACATTTATATGTTGTATCAACTAATAATAAAAGACTTAGTTTAGATCGAAAAAACGAGCTCCGGCGATTTTCAGAAAACAAGGGTTCGACAACCATGGCTGCCGCTTTCGAAGGCTCTGAAGCATCAAAGGCGGGCTTCGCTCCAGATCTCTTGCTCCCTGGGCGGCTACACTCGCAGGTCGCACTCTTTGCAGCTCCCTTCTCTGCAGGATGTATCTTACCCTCGGACGCTCTCCCAAACTGGACGCAAAACAGAGATAAAGGAAACAGAAACGAGAATACCACGGCATGGGTTCTGATGGTTCCTGTAGCAGAAACGGATAAAGCGCCTCCCTCTACGCAACTGATACCTGGAAGGGAGAAACAGACCGCGAGGCCTGAGAATGTTGACGCAAATGTGTATGCCAATGCGAGATACAGGGATGGAGATGTCATAGGGGCAGGAGCACTGGCAACAGCAGGCAGAGACAAGGCAGATGACCTGAACTACATAGCTCCCAGGATCATTGCTGATGATCAGCACAGTAAGAATATCAAATGCGGTGGTCTCACCTCTCTTAACAGGGGCAAGACTGAATCCCTACTTCACAAGTACAGGGAAAGAAAACAGAAAAAGGATGCAGATGACATGTTTGACAAAACGCCTCAGAGCGTTGTTAGCCCAAACAGGGGATCGTCCTCTGTCTCAGCTCAAACGGAGAGCGTGAAAAAGGAGTACGGCAGCCAGCAGAAACCAGAAATGTCAAAACCATTCCAGATACTGATCGCACACATCTCCGGCAAGTCAATACTGCAATGGGTGAGATCTACAGATCTGGTGCAGGAGCTCAAGCTACTCATGGAAAAAAGGACGGGGATTCCACCAATGTATCAGCGTCTTCTTTATGAAGGTAAACAATTGGAAGATACCTATCCCCTGTCCTGGTATAATATTCAAAGAAATGTCTCCATTTCCCTGTCCATGCGTCTGCGAGGGGGTGCTGTAGGACAGCCATCTTCAGCTTCAGCTGCAGCCTTCTCCTATAAAGATGCAGTCCATTCCAAGAAGCCCAAGGAAAAAGCTTCCCCTGCTCCAGCTCCCAAACCCTTCTTAGTGGACAAGGCGGAGGACATTCCTTCCATTGAAGTAGCTCATCCCATTTTGGACAGGCATTATCAGTGTTTTGCAGAAAATGGCATCATCTGCAGGTTCAATGGGCTTTGGCCTAGCACAATAGATCTACACCAATGGATCAATGCAAATTGGACCGACAATTGCAGGATTCTCTTATGCTCTAAAGGCTTCTTCATAACACTGTTTTTTGACAATGATGATTACCAAAGAGTCTTAACTAAAGGCCCTTGGTTCTGGAATTCTGCGGGTCTGTTCCTCACTCCGTGGTTCCCAGAGTTTGATCCTTCCACTGCAGTCATCACCAAACTCCCGATCTGGGTTAGACTCCCTAACCTTCCGGCGCACTTATGGAGTTTTGTTGTATTTGAAGCCATCGGCAACTCCTTAGGCCGTTACATTGAAACAGATCAGTCAAGAGGGCTTCAAGGAATGTACACCTATGCCAGAATTTGCGCAGAAATAGACATAAGCAAGGGACTTCCTGATCAGATTAATCTCAAAGTAGGTGATTTCCATTGGTCTCAACCTCTGGATTATGAGAATACAGCATTCCGGTGCCGATATTGCCATCTCACAGGGCACCTTCAAAGTTCGTGTCCATCAATGCCATTCAAAAAAAAGAAAGCCAAATCCAAACCAAAAGATAAAAGCTGGACACCTCAAGAACCCCCCTCAATGGACGATTTCTTTGTTTTCAGCTCGGATGAAGAGGACGTGGAGGAAGATGTGGCAGTCGTAGAAGAAATGACAGAACAGGTATCTCCAGCTGGGCGTCACGCGGAAGCAACAGTCACTCCCACCGCCCAGAAACGATCTCATGAGTCATCTCCTTCGGATTCAGACAAGGAGCTTTCGCCTCCAGTCCAAAACAGTCTTCAAATTGTTCTCGATCAACCTGGCCCAAATGGATGGGTAAAAGTTGGCAAGAAAAAAGGGAAAAAAAGTCGACCAAGTGTTCCCGCACTCGGTGGGTAGTTCCTTTGGCTTGGTCCGGACGCCCTTCTTCTAGTTTGGTTGGTTTAGCTCTGCTTTAGTTTCTTCTTCTCTTGGGAGCCGAGGTGGTTTTTGTAACCTTTCCGGCTGCCCTTTCAGTTTTGGGGTCTGCCGCCCTGCGTGGTGGGCAGCCTTCTCTTTTCAGGCCCAGGTAGGCCAGTTTGACTTTGTTTTTGAGTGTTTGGAAGTTTTAGGGCCTCAGCGCTGTTTCCCCTTCGGGGAAGTCTGAGGACCCTAAGGTTTGTACTTGTAGACGTTTGTATATAATAGAAATACCGCAGCTTACAAAAAAAAAAATAAAAGACTTAGTTTAACAAGATTGTTTTTTTGATGGTGCGGAATCTATTTCCACCATCAAAAACATGATTCGAACACTACTTCTACAAGATATTTTGAATTTTTTTTGTCTTGATTCTAGCCACCTTTGGCCGTGCGGGCAATTCCTCTGCCTCCATAGATGACTCCATAGTAGAAATTTTAAAATAATAAAATTCAGTTTATTATATTGAATTTTGTTTTTACTAATATATTTGCAAATAATTTTTTAGATAAAAGAAAATCATTATATACATATCACATTAAAATATATAACATATAAATAGTAGCCATAAATTATGATCTATTTTACCATATAAATTAAAATAATGATTCCATAACTTTATTTAAATTTAATTAATAAGCACATACTTACCATAAGTTTACAATATAACAAGATTCTTAACTATGGATATTCGCCCCTTTATTACAATGTATATTATTAACTTGTAAATAGGCTTTGTTACAATATCATCCACCAATACCATATGCCCAAAAATCATAACTCATTTTCATAATCAAAATATTTTATGAATATTTTACTTAATGTAATTTTATAAGATTTTTTAATTAAATCTAAAAAAATGTTATAATTACTTTTGAGATATATCTAAACCTTCTATTCACATTACTACTAAAATATTTTATGGATATTCCATGGTGATTAAACAAAGATTTTGATAAAACTAAAAAGGAGAATCATTTTATATAGAGAGATGTGAAATTTATACCAACCTAAATTCATCTTAACTCTTGAGATGCAATTCATTTTTAGAGTGAAAAGAGATTTCATCCCTCTGGACACTTGGATGGATCTAGGTTGGTTTAATTTCCCACTTTAAATAGATTATATTCCACATTAATACCATGGTCATTTATTATTATTAGTTTATTTTTATAGGGTTATTTTATTTTGATGGAGTTAAAATGTTTATATTACATTAATTTTTTTTTTATTTTTATGTAATTTGACTTAGTCAAAATGTTAAACTTCACACTACAACATCTCTACCATTGTGGGTTGGAGAATGCCTTTGGACTCAATAATATAAATAATATTAATAAAAACCAACATATATCCATCTTAACTAAGGATCTAACAAGTGATGAGAGGTATCAAATTTTCAATTTGTGCACTAAAAAAGAAGTTTGTATCTTGAGAGATTTGATTTGGCTCGAGGCTTGCGAGATGTAGAACTAAGACGGATCTATGTTGATTTATTTTGCATTTATAAATTATTTAAATAAAATAACATTAAATTGTTAATCCAATGGATTAGATTGTATTGTTAAATATTGTGAAAGAAATATGTGTTTTACTCAATTTTTTACTAGGGCAAGTACAGTAAATCTTAGTTGTTAATTTGGGCCTTGATATTTATTATACCCACCTATAGACATCTTATATTGTAATCATTTTTGTCAAAAAGTTTTGCTTCCAATTAATTTTGAAAATTTTAAACATATTTTATAAAATTTATCAAGGTTTTGAAAAATAAAAATATTAAATTAAATATTTTATAAATTAAAAATATTTTTTGAAATTTATATTTATATTTTAATTTTACCTCATATACATTACATAACTAATTAATTTTATGAAATTATAAATAAAATTTATCAAAATAATAAAAAAAATATTTTCTATCGAATATTTTCACAGTGCATATCACATTCCAATATTTATAAAAGTTTCGTACACACCTCGAATCAACCTTATAAAATAAGGTCAATAAATGATTAAAAAATTAATACTCATACCAATACCTCAAATCAACATTATAAAATAACTTCAATAAATGATTAAAAAAATTAATACTCGTACCATTCTTAAATTAATAACACGACTTTGACTCATAAAACACTATTAACGGTCTATTCACTCAACGCCCTAACATTAAATATCATAGTACATTAAGATTTCAAATCAATTCAACTATGACTATTTGAAATAAAATCTCCAATTAAATACGATGTGTGACCTGGAGTGCAAGTAAAGATTACTCATTTTTTTGTAAGGTCTCCTTATGATCCTAATACTTGTCTTTGAAAACATATACCAGTTGTTTCTCTTCGCGCATCTGTCTGTTGGGGTCTCGTCTGAATAAATCTGTATGAACGTCATCAAAATCACTTCCATTTTTTTTTTCCTAATTCTCTAAATCACTGTGTAAGATAATTCACTTTCAAAAATATAAATAAGATTAAATAAATGATTAGTGTTTAGTATTATTTGATTATAATTACTATTTGATCATAATTGATTATTAGTAGTTGTATTGGTTAAAATATATCTACTCTAATATACTTGCATCACTTAATTTAGTTTTAAAAAGAATTTTAATAAGTACACATGTTTTCCCTCGAGGAAACACATGCCTTATATATATTTTATTTAAAAATTGTAAAAGTTAAATTTGTATTAATTGTGCACTTTAATATAATAATTATGGGAGTCTTACCATTATAAAGTCATACTTTCCATTTCCAAAGAACTTTACTAACTTATAAGAATATAAATAATGTTCATATGTTGGATAAGAGATCATTAACCATCACTTGAGATCCAAACTTTCTAATAATATAATTACTTTTTGCATAAGAGACGAGTGCTAAACAACAACTTTGCATATTACACTTGCTTTATATTAGATATCATTTAGGAAATGAAAAAATTAAAAAAAAATTATTCAAAAATTTGTTTTTTATTATTAAAAAAAATAACATTTAAAATAGTACTCTCCTAAATTTGATTTAAAAGTTTATTTTTTTCATAATACTTAAAATATATAAAATATTATGATAAAATCCCTAAACCACTGACTTCCCCCACAATATTTGCAAACATTTTTTATTTTTAAAATATATATATATTTTAGCTTAATATTAACTAATAGCAATATGTAAGTTTGACTAGTTAATAATTTTTTTTATGACTTTTTCTTTCTAAAATTTCTCTTAACATAATGTTTGATTTTTATTTTTACTCATCATTTAAATATCATATATTACATATTTTTGTTATTTTTTTTCTTGTGAGTATAGAAACATAGTTTTGTGTTTTGTTCTAGTAAATTTTTGAATTATAGCTTGACCATAAAATATATGTCTATGCTTTATATTACTTTATAAATATCAAATAAGTTATTTTTTATCATAGAAAATTATTATTTTTACTATGTATTTAATTGTATGAATTGTGAGGAGGTGAGCTCACATCACTTTGAAAAATCCACATTAGATAATAATTATTTTAATTATTTAAATAATAATGAAAATTAAGTTAAGATTATAGTTTAACTTTGATTATTGAATAATCATTTTTATCTTATTAGATTATTTACTATGATTTTAAAGCATACTTCTAGGCTTGAGCAACCAGTATTTTTTTGTATAATCTCAGCTTATGGTATGAGACTAGAGAAGCTAATTATTTGTATTAATTAAATAATTAAACAAAATTATGATTTAGCTTTGATTATTGAATAATCATTTTTATCTTATTAGATTATTTACTATGATTTTAAGGAATACATTCAATCTTACACAACCATTAGAATTTTATGAATAAATGTGACTTTACAAATAAATAAATTCAAATTAAAACTAAATTACTAAATGATTTTAAAACAAACTTTCAATCTTACACAACCATTAATTTTTATGAATAAATCTGATTTAAAAATAAATAAATTCAAATTAACTCACAAGTACGATTGATAGTGCTCCTCCTCACACCTCTCCCTTCCTTTGGCTACAACTTTCCCATTGAACAATTTGGTAGCTTCATAGTCATGAACAACCCCATACATTAAACAAAATTCATTAATATCAATTCAAATCAAAATAAATGAATTCTTGAGAAAACAAAACTATCTTACTGAAAATCTAAATTAGTTGAAAAGATTATAACTTATATATTTTGCATCAAGTGGGTGTGTTGTGTTTGACTAGATTGATATATAAAAATGGATTACGCTACTCTTATATTCCATGATGGATTTCCTTCAGTCTTTCAATAGGCTTCATCATAACAAATATGATGGGCAAAACCTTGAGTTGTCAAAACGTGGGGCCATGGCTAAACCATGAGTTGTCAAAATGTAGAGTTAAAAAATCCTCATGTTAAATTATTAACTTTATTTTATTTTTATTTTAGAGTCAAAATATTTATAAAACATAACATAACAAGGCATTATAATATCTCTTCCAAACTAAACTGGAAAACCTCATATCAATCTAATTAACATTTTGAAAAATTAATTAAATATTATCAATCACATACCAATTAAAAAAAAATAACTATCAGAAAAATAAAATACAAGTAAATGCCCATCAAATTTAACTACCAACTACATGTCGTGGTTAGTCTCGAAGCCATTAATGAGCGTAGGCCAACCAAAGTAAGTTAAATTGAACAATTCAATTAAAATAAAGAAAATATCGCCACACCAATCAGTACTCGGAGGCATGATATACAGTAAGGAATATGATATATTTAAAAGGCATGATTGGGTATCTTTGATGGTTTCTCTAAACACCACATGATCCAGCATTAAAAGTTTTGGCTAAATTTGGAAGCCCATGCTTTGACCAACTTACTCGAAATACGAAACTTAAGTTGTTTTACTCATAGATCTAACCCATATTCAATAACATCAATTAAATTAATTAAAAAACTAACAACTCTAAGATCATCAAATTAAATTTATATGATTTATAACTACCTTTAACAAAAAATAATATAGACTTCAACAAATTATAACATATTAATATTTGGTTCGAGAAGAAATCTTAGTTATTTAAATCTTTCAAAACACAAATAGCAAAAGACAATTGTACTTTTACGAGTCTTGGGTCTACCTGGTGCTCGCGTGCTTTCGGATTTTAAAATAAAGGAAGTCGTTTTGCTTCCCTCAGATTATGGTCAAAGTAGAGGAATAACTTTGTCATATTAATTTATGAAAATAGGTTGGAAGAACGCTACGAATTTGTTTTGTTCCTCAGGTCAAAATTTGAGGACAGTTATTTGTTTTCGTGCTCATTATTTTGTTTTATATATATGCATGAGTGTCACATCGTTGTGTAAATTTTGTTTTATATATGAGTGTTAAATTGTTTTCTTTGGTTATGTGTAAATTTTAAGTAACGTTTAACGTTTTATAATTGTGATGAAAAATGTTTATTTTGATTAAATGAAAGATATTTGGATTCATTATGAATTTAATTTTTAAAATTATCAAAGTTAAAATCAGACTTCAAATTTGGTTAAAAATGAAATATAAAAGAAATTAAATATAATCAATAATTATAAATAAGAAAGTTAAATTGATAAATCAGAGTTTTATCAACTTGACTATGAATTATACTAGTTGATTTGAAACGCGTTGACAAAGATCTTTTCTACAGATGATTTACATTGAAATTCTTTTTATAAATCAAAATTTTATCATTAATATCTAAAAAATTTATAACTCCTCGTCATAATGAAAAACAAAAACAATACCGGCTGAAAAGGGATTTCGTTATCCAAAATCAAAATGATTGAACCTACCTAAGTACAATTATGACAGTTAAATATCTACCGGTCAAATTCACAGTTGAATTTTATTTTGAAGAAGTTTTACAATTTTGTTTGACTGTAAAAATGCATACCAAACAAAGAAAAAAATACAGGCCTGCTTGAAAGATAAAATCAGCCAAGGGCCCCACTGCCCTCATCTATCTTCACTGTGCATTGCATTTGCTTCGTGACGTAAGATTTTGATTACCTTTGGAATGTTTTGGTCGGCCACAAAGTTCCAAAAGAGTTTAATACACCCCATGCCCCATGCCTTCTAGATACATCTCCTTTCCACGTCAGCCAAAACATGTTTTTTTGGATTCAGACAAAGGAAAATTAATAAATTGTATGGTAAAACTTCAACTATAATTTTGTATTCAAAATTCAACGAAAAAAAATCAACGTAAGCGTGCAGCTCATTGGCCCACGCTCTCACTCTTCCCGACGAACACGGAACGACAAAATGGTTGAGGCTGGACGATATCGTGGACACAAGCAAGTCACAGAGTATTACATGGTGAAGGAGAGTTGCTACATTTTTTTACCTTTATATTATTATTATTATGCATTACACATTTCACTAATTTACAGAGAATATATATATATACAAGGCAAAGCGCAGTCAGTGGGCCGGGATGTCAGAGAGAGCAGAGCTACAGAGATGCACACACAATCAACTCACAGCTTACTTTCATTCGATGTCTAAACAGATATTTATATACAACAGAGAGATTTCGGGAATTTGGTGGGTTAGTGGCTTCTTCAAGAAGCTTGCTCATTTTGTCAACCATTTCTAGAAACTATGCCTAAAATATCTGTTGAATTATCTAGAACAGTCCAACAACTACATTAATGAGGGTGGTTGGAATTAATGTCTTCCAACACTCCCCCTTAAATCCAACCATATAACAACTATACAATATATAAGACACTGTAAACATACTCCTAATTGACATGCCTGCATCTAAGTCTCAGCTAGGCTTACAACAAAACATTTCCTTTTTGCCTTCTTATTAAAGGGTCCATGCTTGTTCCTTTTCCTTTGCAGGTGCCGTTTCATTTTCACCTTTCTTGTCATAAGATAGTGATTGAGCTTCTCCTTTCTTGATTGCAGGTTAAAATTCTTTGTATTCAACATTGCTTCACGTTCCTGAGACTTATACTTGTCTTTAATGCTTGCAATTTCTTCAATTTTTGTTGTTTTTTCCTGATTGTCAATATATGCACACTCAAAAACAATGTTAGATTCATAAATAGTACCATATTGATTTTTGTCATCGTGCTCTTTGGAAAGAGCTTTGCTTCCTTCATTTTTCTTTGCTGACATAGTTGATTGATTCATGTCTTCAACCTCTTTCGTCAATTCTGTTGCTGCAAATATGTTTTCCTGTATTTGATTTGTGTATGGAGGTAGGCAACTCTTTTCAACAAACAACAACTCATCAATAAGAAGCTTTTCATGCATCATATTTAACCACTCATCATGGGATACATAATTGTCATCAAATTTGACTTCATAAATTTCTGCATCACAAGGTGTTTCCTTAATATCACATACTACTCTATTGTCAGCTAAAGACATACTTTCAGCCTTAATCCTAGCTATGATGCTTTCAATATAATCACTTTTAGCAATGACACCTTCATCAACTTCAGCTTTCTCACTACCCTCCATACTATATTTCATTTCAAGAATATCCCAAAATATTTTTGCATCACATATTTCACCAAATTCATACAAAATATTAGACAAAATATTTTCATCTAACGCTGATATGATGAGAAACAATGCTATTGCACTTCTACACTTATCATCAAAATTTATAGAAGCTTTTTGGACAAATTTCCATAAATCTACTAAATCAAGCAATCCTTCCATTTTAATTGCCCAAAGCTTAAAATTTTTACGTGAGAAAATTGGCAGACTAGCATTAAGCATTTCAGTGTTGCATAAGTATCTTCAAATTCTTCTATCTGATTCAGATCTACTGTTGGTTGAAGCATTTCATATTCTTCTGCAACTATTGCCATTTCATTCTTTCTCTTCACCTGTTTCAATTCTCTCCAAGACTGTCTCCTCTGTTGACCCATCACTCTACCATAGAGTCAAATTCAAAAATAATTTGCAGTTGAGGCTTCGCTACAAGCTCCTATGCTGGCAAAAAACTTTATGCTGGCGACTTCTCACGCTTTCTTGGCCACTATGCACAATTTCACATCACATCTCAAGGGCTGAAGAATGCAGCTCATCTTGAATGCTATCACTGGACAAACTGCATAAATAGAAGGCATCGAACTTCTATAAACTTTATGACAGACAATTCTTGAGCAACCTAAAGTAGTTCTGATATTTGTACTCTATATCACCATACACGACTGGACTTGGCACATTATCAACAACAATCCTCATAAAATTCCTCATTTCAACACTAGCCATACAAACATCACGCACAATCTTCATACCTCAAACTTTCTCAGGCCCACGTGCCTCTCGCTCCAACTTCCATTGGCACTACTCCAAATTGACCTTACAACTCACACTTTCTTTGCACAACCCACGAATAGAAGGACAACAAGCCACAACAGAGGTTGTTGCATTTCCTATCAGGTATGTAGCACATGTAGTCATGGCACTCACTATTTGGTTGCATGTTATCACACCCTCGATACTCGTAACAACCCACACATTCATTACTGCAACTACAACCCGTTCTACGGGTAAGCAGCCACCGTCACATGTGTCTTGTGTCACTGCATGACCCTCACTCCACCACTGAATTTCTCAGAAACAAACAAGACACTTAGCTGCACTTGCGCCGACTTCGGCTCTCCTCGGCCCTCTAGGCTGCACACACGGTGCTTCAATGATGCTCTTTCAACAACATTCTGCAACAAACAACTTAAAAAATATACTCCTAGGTGGCACACAATCCACCACTCTTCAGACACAAATGGGATCTCGCTCCTTGAGACCTTCACACCACTGAGACCTCCTCTAACCAGCTAACCTCAGCGCTCTAACAGCCCAGCAACATAGGACTCAACGCGTCCTCAACACACAAGATTCAACATGGTGATTGACACCCTGGTAGATGCACATCAAGGCTAACCACACCACTCCGCTTCACCTCACATAGTAGACACAACTGAAACCCTCGTCTTTGATACCAAATTAGAGAGAGCAGACTCAAGCTCATAAACACAACAACTTAAAACACTTAGAACTTTAGAACCTCGTAACTTATCTTCATTCAATCATTGAACTGATTTTTATACACAAAGAGGAAGTTTCTGGAGTCGGTGAGACAGTGGCTTCTCTAGGAAGCTATCTAGCTCTTCAAACTTCCGCCGGCTTCTCCAAAAGACATCGACTTCTCTAGAAGACGCTAGGTTCTGCATTAATGTTGGTGGTTGGATTTATCAATGTCTTCCAACACGGGATTCTGCAGACTTTGCAATGAGCTGGGTAGGCTCTGCAATACTCGTGAATTACAAAAAGATTATGCTCAATTGGTGAGGGGTAGAGGTTAATGTTGGAGACCAAAACTTGAGACAATCACCGAAATTGAGAAGAAGATTAATGTGTCCAAACCCATATTCAAATTTACGAAGTAATTAGCAATTAACATCTGACATTGATTCTGGATCAATTGAAGATATGGCGATTATTTTTTGGTAGCGATTTTGGTTAATCCCACCATAGATTAGCGAAGATTCGTGGTGCAATTAAACACCCATTGCCTCCTTGTATAGTTTTTGGTTTTTCCATCGGCCATTATAATCAAACTTTAATGGCATTATACTTGAAATGACCCAGTCGGTGTAAAATTTTGACTACTACATGGTTAAGTGGGTTGTTTATATGGATAAATCTATCCTTGGAACACAGGATTAAACTAGAGGTAAATCAATGAACATATGAATTTTTGTCCAACTAGATTTAGTAATATTTTTCATGGCATAGATAGTAGGTTCAAATCTCTTTCATTTATGTTACAAAATAAAAACAAAATGCTCATCGGCATCCCCACATTTTTATTTGTTTGGGCCATATTACAAAAGTAATAGGAAAAGTACAAGGTAGGTATAACTCACACAAAATAGAGAAGTCATTTAAGGTGGGAGAGTTGAACAAGGAGCCTTTATAATGTCTTACTAAGAAAATCAAGGCTCTACCATATAGTCTTTTCGAGATAATGGAAAATATGGGAGATAATACCTAGACCTAGTCTACCTCATCCATGTGCATTTATTCAGTGGTAAGTACAGACAATTTGAAACTCTAGCAGTCTTCCATGCTGAATCAAGAAGAGAAAAAGGTCATATCTCTTGCCGAGGACTTACCACTAAATTCTTAACTGGAGTTGACAAGGCATACTTTTCTGTAGACCTGATCCAGAACTGAAAGACATAGAAAACACAGCCTATTACAGATTGGGTTGAAAGCACAAAGTGGAGGAAAAATTCCCTCACCTCATTCAAAATATTTGGGGGCGAAAACCTCCTAATATGGGGAGGTATCCATATTAGATAATTTTATTATCGGTTATCCATATCAATGCTTCTAGAGTGGAAAACTGGGAGGTATTAGCTTGTAAGGTCAATTTTATCATTGGTCCCAATTTAGAAAAAATTTGGTGAAAAATCCAAGATCCATTTTGTAGCCCTAATTGACCACTTTTGTGGTCCTAACCCTACTATAGATTCCATAATATACACACCAATAGCTCTCTAGTGACATAAGAATCAACTCAATTGGAGGAGCTCGTATGAGAAAGTTACACGTATGGAAATTTGACCTATTGAAATTGACCACCATAATTGAAGAAGATGCCACATCAACCCTCATTACTAAGGGGAAGGGGCTATCAATTGTGGGAAATATGAAGAACTGTTTAGAATGGTTGAGTTAACTCATATTCAGGGTTGAATGGGTCACATTTAAACCTTAGTAGGCTATTGGGCTATGTTATAGCTCAGACAGTAGGAGGAAAAATGTTTTCATTCTATTAAAGTAAATTGAGTTTCGTAGATGAGAAAAGTAGCTGAGAATGGATAAAGAGAGAGAAAATAAAGGGTGTTTGTGCACTATAGGAACCCACACACCACATGTCTCACACCTTTGTGGTTGCATCCATTTCTATTTAGAGAAACAAAAAAATTATCAACCTGACTTTCTAGTTTGGTTTTCTCCTGAAATGGTTTCCTAGATCATATCTATGTTATTATGGTTGTAAGTGATTGTATTTGTGTGTTTTCTTTATTTTTCATATTAATATATATAATATTATATTATTTTTCATACATTAGATTAGATTATATTATATGATAAAGCATGCATAAAAATAGTAACTTAATAAATCTATAAGTCTAAGGTAAGGTAACTCTCATTGAATATATTTTATATTTTAAGTATAATTTTATGATATATATTATGGTGACTATCTAATGGAATATCCACAATAGTTTACAAATTAGACAAATTTGATGTGAATTTGAGCAATCGAGAGAATTATATTGTTAATTGCAATAATGAAAGGGATCACGGTCGATTGTATGGTCATATATGCATAGAATTGGTTTATGAATTCATCGCATCGACATTCATTAATGTATCAATGTTTCATGATCAATTGCCACTTACCCATTAAGCTAATAGTTTTTCTAAACAACTTAAACACATATCCCTTAGTCAAACTCCTTTTGTCAAATCGTTGGCTCAGTCAACATCAACAAATCCTTTTATAATCTGTTCATTCTCATCCTCAATTCCTTTATGGTAGTATATCACATGATCACTTGTGTCATAAAATACCTTAATACACTTTTAACAGTAAACCAATGTTCTTTTGCAAGTGTTTTCATGTATTTACTCAACACTCCCACTACACAAGCAATATCTAATCGAGATAGATCACTACCTCCAACACTACCATAAGGAAAAAAACTACCTACAACACTTCCATAAGGAAACAAGGCCATGTACACTCTTTCTTCCTATTTCTTTGGACATTGCTCAATAGTTAGTATTTCCCCAACAAGAATTATTATCTTCACCAATTTACAATCTTGCATGTTGAAATTCTTCAAAATTGTTTCAACATACTTCCTCTAACTTATCTGGCATTTCCTAACTACATGGTCTCTCTTGATCTCCACTCGAAGAATGAAATGTGGAACACCAAGATACTTCATGTCAAATTTGGAGGATAGCTACTCTTCACTTCCCCAATTACAACCATGTTACTTTCAATCATCAACATGTCATTATATATAACACCACATATATGAAATAATTTCCTTCTGGCTTGAGATATACATAGTGATAAGCTTCACTTATCATAAATCACAAGCTCTAGATGTATGTGTCAAGCATTTAGTAATACATTATAGGTGACCACTTCATACCACAAAGGGGCTTTATGTGAGGACCCAACTATAGGTCCTTTAACTACTACTACACTCATTCAAATAAATTTCACTAATTTTCATAACAAGGAAAATTTCAGGTTTATAAAATATCATAAGCATGAACATAAATTAATTTAATCTACAACATGTATAACTTGTAACAATTTATCTGCAACATGTATAACTTGTAATAATTTACATAACTAAAATAAATGATTGATAATACCTGTTCCAATAGCTTAGTTGAAATGCTCATGATCTCCATGCTCCTCTTGACTACTCGATTAGATTTGCCTCCCAACCAACTAGGAAGTAACTCCTAGCCCAGGGAACCTCCACAGGTTCCCTAGCTCTCCAAGCCCAAGTCCAACTAGATGTAGTGTGTCCAAGATTAACAAACACTCCCCAGATCCAAGTTTGTATTCCCTCATTTATCTCTCCATTCTCTCCCTTCTCTTTCTACACATTCTTCCTCCAAAACACAATCCTCAAAAACAAAATCAAGACCAAGGATCTCCCCCTCTCCTCTCATCTTTATTCCCCTTTTATGTCTCTTCTTCCCATCCACGTCAACCACCTATCATTAATGTCATGACTACCCCATTATCCTTTCCTTTAGTACCCTTGACATTTCTTACCATAGCTTTTTCAAGTAGATTTGAGAAGACATTTTGGGGATAAGATATGAATATTTAATTTGGAAATTAATTGGAGAAGACCATATATTCTCCCAATTAGATTTTGAGAAGACACTTTGGGATATGGATATTTAATTTGGAATAAATGGAAAGAGACCATATCCTATCCAAGATTAAATCTGAGAAGGCAAGTTGGGAATTGAATAATAACAATAATAAATTTTATATCAGTAAATAAAAATTACAATTTCACAAATGTAGGTATTTACCAATATTTCTTGATACTTATAAGTCAATGTTTTCAGGTAATTTAAACACTAATAAAATTTTCATGATAAGATTAAGTGGGGCATTACATACACCCCTCCCTCAGAAAACTTTGTCCCGAAGTTAGAGTGAAAAACGATACAAGGAGTTCAAAAGCAGTTTGACAATAAGGCATAACAAAATAGAGAGAGAGTTATAGTAGTAACATTTAATAAGTTAGGCAATGATACCACTTCTCATCTAGAGTCTCCAAATAATCTATATCCTCATATCCTTCCTAACCTACTTCCGTTCTCACCCTATCCATCCTCTGTTGTTATATACTAGGGCATCAACTATAACAATATAACCACTAATGAAACCAATATGGCAGAAACGTCGACTATATCAATCTAACTTCCTCAGTAGGCAACTAGAAATTGTCATCACACGTCTAGGGGAGCGTGTCCATCACTTCCCTCTCACGATTCCAGGTTTGAAGGTTACACGGTGGGAAATACCTCCACCCCTCCTTACAACTAGGGTCAACACCCTAATATGGACCACATTACAACGCTGGTTGGATACTTGTCATCGAATAATCCAGTCAGGTAGTATTGCCAACTATCATTTACGTTTTACCCATGTCATAAGGGTGCATATCAAGTAGATACCAAATGTAATAGGACAATGTACATCATACCATTCCTCATTGGATGTCTTGACCTTACTTAATGGAAGAGTAGATCTTGGTTATCATATAGTTCTTTCCAATCTGCAGGTTAGTTATCATTCGTGCAAATATATAACAATAAAATAGATATAGATACGTGGTCTTAAACATCATATTATAAAGTCTAGTATCCACGTGTCAATTTTTTAGTTTATACTAGAAGTAAATCTTACATTAGAAAAAGCATAATATCACTAAGTTATTCATTAGATAAATCATATCCACTTAAGCCATACATGAAACAACCATAACTATGATAAGTCATGCGCTAGATAAATCATAACCAAGTAAGTCATACATTAGGTCTTACATCAAACATTTCAACCATCAATACCTAACCCATCTAATGATTTATATAAGTAGTTTCACCTATCCAACTAAATGCATCAATATTACCTAGCATTCATAAATAAATAACATGGAACTACAAATAGAGCCTTAGCATAGGTAGTTATCTAAGTCAAAATGGACATCATAAATGGTCAAAAGTGAGGGGTAATTGTGACATATAGTCTTTGCGTCCTCCCAGGTAGCAGATCTTGGGTTAGACTTGTCCCATTGTATCTGAACTTGGTCCACCAAGTGATGCCCAAGCTATCAAACCCTATGGTATAATATGCATATTGGTTTGATCGTTATGGTTCCTACGTCTGAGACCTATAATTCCCTCGAGTCGAGTTTGTGGGATTCATCGGAAACACAATGTTATAGGACAGAGAGATAAAAACTTCATGAGTTTTATGCAATTTGTGTGGTAGTACAAGATAATAGGACACTGGACCAATTTTCTCTTTGATTCTAAATGGTCCTATAAATCGAGGTGGTAACTTCATACCTTCCTCAAATTGAATAGTGTCAGGAATAACAAAAAAAAAAAAAAAAACTCGGTCCCCCACTTTAAAACTTCGATCAGTACTGTGTGCATCGACATAACTATTTTTCCTATCTGGTGCTTCCATTAAACTTCGTTGAATCTATCTTACCTATTCCTCCATTTTGAAACAATCCTATCGTGACTATTACTGTGTCTTCCATCCTTTCGTTGACTCAATGGTGTCTTGCATGGTCTCCCATAGAGAGCTTGGTAAGGAGGCATCCTAATTGAATTGTGGTAATTGTTATTATAAGAAAACTCTACCAATGGTAAATACTCTTCCCATTGAGTCTAATTTTCCATGACATACATTATAAGCATATATTCTATAACGTGATTTTCTCTTTCAGCCTTTCCATTTATTTATAGATGATATGCAGTGCTAAGGTTTAACTAAGTCCCCAACACTAACCACAAACTTGTCCAAAATGTATATGTAAAGTGAGAGTCCCTATCAAAATGATATTTGTGGGTAACCCATGTAGCTATATAACTCCACCTATAAATACTGATGCCAAAATGGGAGCAGTCCCTTAGACAAGGTAGTTAGCCACCTAGAGATACCAATATATATGGCAAAAGTAGAAGATGTTAAGGTTGTTTCTCCATGAAGAGAGAAACTCATCCTTCGAGAGTAGTCCATAAAAAAAAATATTTTCAAATAATGGTCATGACCACATTTTCAAGTGGAGTGACTTCAAAGAATATGCCAAGGTAATTAGAGTCTTGTAGAAAAACGACATAACTCCTCCAAATGGAAATAGTATAAAGATGTTAGGGAATTATCTCCTAGGATCAACCAAATTGGCCATAAATAGTAATCACATAGAAACATGTGCCACAATTGTCCATAAAGTTGTTATAACCTCCTCGAAGAAGTATGGTGTCCTCATTCAATGTACTAAAGTGAATAAAGGCACATGTACCAACACCTCTCCTCCAAGGGATATGATAAATAGTTCACCCTAAGAGATTGTGTAATGAGGCTAGGACACTCTCCAATATAGTAGTAAAGAAGCTTCCCAAACAAAGAGAAACTATATGATACAATGTTAAAATAACATACCAAGTGATCAAAACCATGGGTGTCAATGTAAAAGACCACCCAAGAAAGGTCTGAATGCCTCCAAATGCATGAGAAGATGCCAAATAAGGGGAGTGCTTTCCTCTATCAAGAAAATAACTACTCACAACATACCACATCATAGCCAAACTATAAATATCCATTTGCAGTCTTCTAACAAACCACAACCACTTTTCCATGTCATTAAGACATCCACCAAAAGGGATTTCAATTATGCAAAAAAGGGTGGGTGTACTACTTCAAGGTTAACCAATCAAAATCATGAAACAATAATCCAATGAAACCCTATGAACACATGCAAACATGCCCAACAACTAATTCACTATGTCAAAGAGAAATAATTAACCAACAATACATAAGGAAAGCATTAGTTGATGGATATCCCTCATCATAAATGTGTTAAGGGTAAATCAAATGTTTGAGCAATGTTATGCAAGGCCCTCAATCACATTTCAAGCACCATATGTGCTAGACACAAGCCTCCGAACAAGAAATGATGATGCCAACCAAGGACATAATGTGCATTACCTAACATGGGATATCAATGATAAATGATAGTAACAAACCCCCATGGTTATATGATTTCGAGGACAATGATACTAGGTTAGTGCACAAAAGAACAACTTTCCTTAAGACACCTCGACACTCACCAATGTCATGAGGGAAGTGTCAAGGAGAATGTAAGCACAAACCATGACTTCCCTCAATAAAAGCGTTAAGCTCCATCAAATAATCCTACAATTGCAATCTTAGTACAAAGAAGATGTTAATTGATAGTCACTTATATAAGTGCATTTGGTGACAAGATATGCAAAAAAAAAAGATGAATAATCCATGTGAAACATGCTTGGTTAGGTTTTACAAACACCATCTAGCACTCAACCTTGAAAAAGGGATAACTCTTTATTCAATATTGTGAAAAAATTGATATGGATTAGACTAATAAAGCAACTAATGTAATAACATGATGCAAAAAGGCTAGGGAGATGAATGCCATTCACAAAGCTTTATATCTTTTTTATATATAAATCCTTCATCAAGTGTGACTTATGGAACTATGAAGTGTGTTTTTTTTTTAAAGTGTTTAGAAAACGAAAAAAAAAAGGAGAACATTTTTTTTTTTCTTCTGATGTTGATAAATAATGTCCAGAGAACTCCAAACACTCTCACTATAATCAAAACATTGAATTTCACAGCCAAGGTATAGGAATAAATGACATCATGTTGTATCTAGAAGGTTGCTCTACCACAAAATAGAGTTCCGCTTCAAAAATCCAAAGGGAATTTGACTAGTGTCTACAATGGTGAGTCCACCTTATGTTGGGAAGTTTCTGGTTTTAAAATTTATTTATTCGGAATTTTCAAAGACAAAAGTTACAAAATTGTTTGCTGGACCACAATGAGACAGTTCACTAGAAACTCTTCCTAAGAATGAATTATATATTAGAAGAAACTAAAGCTTTAACTTATTTATGTTGTAGCTGCCTATGCTTTAAATTTCTAAGATTTTTATTTTTTTATTTTTTATTTTTATTTATTTATTTTTTCCATTGCATTAATCAACTAACCTCTTTGTACCTTCCCTAATAGAGGATGTTAGTCCAGCCATCATAGATCCCGTGGTTTGATATAAATCTTGAGTATCTTTAGATGCCATTGTTAGAGCCTCTTGTCGGAGTTCTTGAATTCCTCCACTAGCCTTTGCTGGTCTCTGTTGCAAGCTAGTTAGGAGAAAATATGTGGCATGCATTAACTTCTCTATCACTCCTGAAATCTTCTCCTTCATATCATTAGACACTACAAGAAGGCTCTTTACATTTTGTTCTCCCACGAGAACTTCACGCATTGTTGATGACCCTGATTGCTTCCAGTCCTCTTGATGATTCTGCAATTTTGACACTGCAATATTAGCATCATCAAGCTCCTTATCAATGAGAACTTGAATGCCTTTTGGCTTCTTGCAACACTCTAGCATGCATCCTAGCCTAAGCGAAAACGAAACAAGACCACAAACTTTTCAGACAAGAGAATTCCAACAAATCTCAATCATTGCTTTGTGTGAAGGAATTAACCCAAGATCACTACCCAGATAGAGATGAAGAGAGAACACGCATTAAAGTTGTTGGTGGCTCTGTTTTGAAATGGAGAGATGTGCCAAGGTTTAATGTCGAGCTAACCATTTCTAGAGCTATTGGAGATGTATCATTTTAAAAGTATGGGGTGATTTCTGAACCAGAGGTCACATATTGGTAACGTTTATCAAGCAATGATAGTTACCTAGTTGTTCCATCAGATGGAATCTTTGAGAAGATGAATACACAAGATATCTGCAATCTGCTTCTAGAGGCACAACGAGAAAATAATCATTCAACGAATCATTTAGTAGCCAAGGTGCATGCATTAGCTCTAGCTATGGTGAATGCTGCTTTTGACCGAGGAAGCATGGACAATGTAGCAGCCGTTGTACTAGATTTGATTTCCACTACTCATTTTGCTCGGTCCTACTCCCAAAGGGGATCTTCTCTACAAAGGAATCTCAAATTTTGACATTGACAAAGAAGAAAAAGTGGATGATTTAGGTGCAGATGTTGCGAGTTACTACCAAATGACTAAGAAGAAAAAGCATAAGGTTTTAGCTAATATGCCTGGAATGCTGATCCAAGGAAGGTAGAAATTTTTCTACCATTATCGTCTTATAAAGAATCTTGATGACTACAATGGCTACGTTTTCTTGACACCTCAAAAGGATATAATAAAATCGTATATGGGTTCCAAGCTTTCCCTGAAGGGGTTGTGCCTGTGCATAGTATTTTCTGAAAAGAAGATTTGACCATTGATCATTTGAAGAAGTTTTTCCAGCAGTGAATTTGAATTACACTCCCAATGGAGATTGATTCAACTTCTTAACGCATGGAAGACAAGGATGGGAAGGTACATACACCTCAATAAATAACATGAGTGGCGAATTTCGTAATGATCAGGGCAACTCAACAATGTCCTCTTTGAGTGATAGTCATGTTGGTTTCAACAATGATGACACCTTCATTCTCAAGCACATAATGGTACATTGACCTCTACAATTGTGCTATTTGTGGCATGCAATTTTTGCTTCTTTTTTTGTGTAGGTCATGTATCTTAGTGCATAATACTTGAAGTCACTTTATGAGAATATGAGACAATTTCTTTAGAGTTTAGACACAAAACAAATTATCTAGAAATGTTTCAAGATTTAATATGAATCTATTATATAATATAATATTTTTTCTTCATGGCTCGATGAACAGAGAGGGTGATAGAGATTTAGACATCCACATGATCAAATAATCCATGGGACTGAATTTATGCTGGGGTCTGTTGGAGCTTGAATGTAACCATTCAAATATTTAATTGGTAATTTGGGATTGGCCTGATGTAAATTTAACTGAAACTGGAACAACGAAATACAAGAGTACTAGCTCACAAAATATGGAAAATGAGAATGGATAATTCCGCAGTGAAAGCAAGAAATACCCAATCATGGAATTATCCAGTTGATCGTAGAAAGTCTTATGAACGACATGCTACTCAAGGCCTCTCAAATGGTAATTTTCTTCCAAGCACAGTTCAAAGAAATGTGTATGAGGTTCGTGAGACCTTATTGAAGAATTTTAGCAGGGTTTGCAAAGGGAGCATACCGACTCATCTGAATCCATAGTTATCAGAGAAACTCAAGGAGAACCTCTCAAGGGCTTCAGACATGTCTTCTAATAATTCATACAAAGGTTCACCAAATTACGTAAACACCTCAGGTGCTGAATATATTGATTTTATAAATAATGGTGGACAACCCTTTTCTTTTTTCCAATCAAGGTCCACCAGGAATAAAAAGCTTTCAGAAGGGTTTTACTCTAAGAAGCTTGAATAACATACAGGAACTGAGCCTACCAGAGAAGGATACTATGTCATCAAGCTTTGAGCTAAGGCTTGGTCAACCTTCTCAGCAACACATGCACTTCATGGTCCACTGCAACCTTCCTTAGTTCCCCAAGTTTATAATGCGACCATGGAGAGACATAAACCCTTATTTCCTGAGCGTATGGTGTAGAGAGTTTATGATCCAAGTGTGCCAGAGGGAACCCAACAAAGTGGTTGATGCAATCCTCCTTCTTTTTTTGGCAACAAGGATAAACGGAAAGAAAGGTAGTTTGAGAACCATCTATATGGAGTTGGAAGGTCAAATGTGATGGAATCTGGATGCATTCACTGTTTAATGGAGGATTCTATGAGAGGATAAGTTATGTCTATGTTTCCTCAATCTGGTGGGCATTCTGTTGCTAGTGTATGGGAGGTACCATTACAGTCTATGAATATTGTTATGGGGAATCCTGAACAACTCTTAAAGAAGTTGATGCACTTCAATGTTGATTCTCATGTGATGAATCATGATGCACTAGGGGCCTTGAGAAACCAAGTAGCAGGTCTGCCAAATAAGGGTTACATTCAAAGCATGGACTATGGATCTAATCCAAGCCAATCAAAATTTTGTATGCCAATGGGGCCTAGTGCACCCTGTGACATGTATGAAAGCTTGTCTTCTTTAGTTTAGGAAAAGCAGAGCTTTGTTAATAGGCTACTACATGAAGTCATTCTTGAGCAGTTCCTTCCCTTGGAAGTAGCCATGCACAACAAGCAATCTCAAATGAATGAAACAAAAAAAGATACTGTGTCACTAATTGAGATAGATATCAGAAATGGCCCTCATTTGATTATGTTGTCTTCTAGCTTTGGAAATAGTGATCATTCTAATTCCTATTGGAAAAGAGCCATAAATTCTTCTCTTTCAAAGAACAATGGCATTTTATCATTATCAACATTAGCACACTTGAATATACCCAAAGTAGCTAGCGTATCGAGTCTATATAAGGTTATAGACAATGTTGAAAATAAAGTACATGTTGCGGCACACCAAATGCAGCATATGTCTGAGGAACAATTAAGAAGTATGCTTGATTTTGAAGGTGGTATCCAAGCTTGCAAATCAAGTGAAACAACACTGTACATTTTTACCAAGAATCAAAGTCTATGATGAGCTGAGAACAAGGTCAGCTAGCAGTGCTATTTAGTAACATCACTATTTCAGTACAAAGGAGTTGCATTCAAGAAGAATTAAGAAACGAGGCCAACTCCAGTCAAGGAATGAGCCACACAGATAAACATTCTCTAGGTAATGCTTGTGGAATTTTGCTAGAATCAATCAAGTTTACAATGATCAAGATATAATGGATGCTCCGGAAAAGTAAAATATCCATAGTGGTCCAAGAAAGTTTTCGATTGCAAATGATGACGATGCCTCTCATCAGGAAGCAAATGTAAATGAAAATGTCGTTGAAGAGGTTGTAGATTTTCCTAATAACACAAAGAAAGAGAGAATAACTAATGCAAATATGAAAAGAAATTCCTCTGAATTTAGTTGCAATGTGACTTCAAATATTGGGGATGGAGAGTACCCAAAAGAAGAAGAGCAGGAGAGTAACCAAAAGAATGCAAAGGGAATAGGTAGATTTAAGCAATTATCTAGCTAAAGAATCTATAACCGTGGCCATGTGCGGCGACGCAAGGATTGATCCATGCTACGACAACGACATTGGAAGCTAAAAATCTGCGACGGACTTTTAATGGTTTTTACAGCTTTTGCACTATTTTTCTGGAGAATTTGGAGAAAATTTGGCTAAGGATAAAAATGTGGATGGTTTTAGGTTTTGAAAGAGCAAATTCGGACTGTAACGGCTCCCTGGCCAATGATGAGCTTTTACAGGACTACTTGTATGGAAATGACAGACTGCCTATACCCGATTCGGCCGGACAGATGCTCACGGTATCAACATCCTCTAAATATGACGGTAAGAGTAAGAGGAAAGGCTTTAGGTGATTGATTTTGGAGGTGGACGAGTTCTTGAATCTATTGCACGGGCCTGATCCTGTCAAAGTTGAGCTCAATCGCCTCAAAAACGAAGTAAGAGATAAGGCTAGAGAGTTAAGTGAAGATCAAGCCGAAATCAAGGCCTTGAAGCTGTCAAGAGTGCTCGAAAGAGAAGGCTGTGGAAGAGATTATAGAGGAACTTGGGAAATTGGATGAAAAACTAAAGGCTAACGAGATCCTTCTTGAAAATAGGAACCTTGATATAAAGAAAATAACTTATGAGAAGAAAGTTACATTGGCTATACAATTTGCAGTAGAAGCCACTCTTCTAAGGGTGCATGCTGCTAAAAAAGATGATGACATGCTACCAATTGAAGCTATTCTTGCACTAGTGGAGGTAGAACTTAAACTTGCCCGACAAGGATTATGAAATTGCAGGAAGAGAATAGGGCTTTGGGACGACTTAGCAAGTCAAAGGAAGTACCTTTGCTCGATGCAGAGAGGATAGTACAAATCTCTTTAGCAAAATCTTTAATTGTCGATGACGTGTGAGGCTCCAACTTTTGAATTTGAAATTGCAATTTTTTTCTTTAGTAAGGTACGATTCAAGGTCCAGATTTTGAGCCTAAGCTCTGATACCACGTGTGAGGACTCAACTATATGTCCTTTAACTACTACTACACTCATTCAAATAAGTTTCACTAATTTTCATAACAAGGAAGATTTCAAGTTTATAAAACATCATAAGCATGAACATAAATTAATTTAATCTACAACATGTATAACTTGTAATAATTTACATAAATAAAATAAATGACTGATAATAGTTGTTCCAATAGCTTAGTTGAGATGCTCTTGAGCTTCACGCTCCTCTTGACTACCCGATTGGATTTGCCTCCTAGCCAACTAGGAAGTAACTCCTAGCCCAAGGAACCTCCACAGATTCCCTAGCCCTCTGAGCCCAAGTCCAACCAAATGTAGTGTGTCCAAGTTTAACAAACACTCCCCATATCCAAGTTTGTATTCCCTCATTTATCTCTCCATTCTCTCCCTTCTCTTTCTCCACATTCTTCCCCCAAAACACAATCCTCCAAAACAAAATCAAGACAAAGGATCTGCCCCTCTCCTCTCATCTTCCTTCGCCTTTTATGTCTCTTCTTCCCATCCACCTCAACCACCTGTCATTAATGTCATGACCACGCCCTCATCCTTTCATTTAGTACCCTTGAATTTTCTTACCATATCTTGTTGAAGTAGATTTGAGAAGACATTTTGGGGATAAGATATGAATATTTAATTTGGAAATTAATTGGAGAAGACCATATCTTCTCCCAAGTATATTTTGAGAAGACAGCTTGGGATATGGATATTTAATTTGGAATACATGGAAGGATATCATATACTATCCAAGATTAAATTTGTGAAGACAAGTTGGGAATTGAATAATAACAATAATAAATTTTATATCAGTAAATAAAAATTATAGTTTCACAAATGTAGGTATTTACGAATATTTCTTGATAATTATAAGTCAATATTTTCAAGTAATTTAAACACTAATAAAATTTTCATGTCAATATTAAGTGGGGCATTATACTTTATATGCTTCAAGGCCAACTTCTCCTTTCACTTTACTACAAATCCTTTAGGTTATTTCATGTAGAAGTCTTCTTCTGAATCATCATGTAAAAATATTATATTTACATCCAATTTCTCTATCTCCATATCAAATGTTGTAGCAAGAGACATTAGTACCCTAACGGAAGTTAATTTTTCAATAACAGAAAATATATCACCAAAGTCGACTCCCTCAACTTAGGAATAACCTTTCACCACCAATCAAGTGTTGTACTTCTTGACTTGATCTATTGCATTCAACGTTTCCTTGAACACTCACTTACAACTAACAAACTTCATTCCTTTAGGGAATTTGACAAATTCCCATGTCTCGTTCTTGTACAAATAATCCATTTCATCTTTCGGGGTTTTCGACTATAGTTTACTCCCTATTGAGTCAATTACTTCCATAACTGACGTACATTTTTTTTAGTGACAACTAACACAAAAACATGAAATTTAAGTGGTGTATTCCTATTATGTCCTTCCCTTACTTGGCTTGACCTCCTCATAAATGTAATATGTTGTTCCACCTCTTCATCTGACTCACTCAGCTCATTTAAGTCACTTTATTCTAACCTCAATTCAAATATCAGATTTAGTTTTCCTTTCTCCTTTCCTAGATTCTCTTCTATCTTGGAAGTACACCTAACTTCCCTGAAAATCACATATCAAATATAATGTTTCATCCTTTTCAGTGGATCCCACAACTTACATCCTTCCATTTCATCCTTGTAGTTGATGAAAATAAACTTAAGTTCTTTGTTGTCCATATGTGTCCTCTCCTCCTTTAGGATATGGACAGAATAATCATAACCAAAGACTCTAAGATGTGCAAGTGATGTATTTTTACCAAACCATACTTCATATAGATTTTTGTCAACCAACATTGATAACAAATACCTATTCACATGGCAACATGAAATTTTGATTGTCTATGCTCAAAACTCTTATGCCAATCATACACTACTAAGCATGCTTCATGCCTTTTCCAGTAATGTTTATTAATTCTTTATACGACTCCTTTCTACAGAGGAGTGTATCGAGTAGTTGTTTGGCATACTATATAATGATTTTTGTAGAATTGTTTAAAACCTTTAAAACAAAATTCAGGCCCATTATCTGTTCGTAGCACATTTATCTTCTTATCTGTTTGGTCCTCCTCAAGGGATTTGAAATCCTATTTTTTTTTTGCAACCAATGAAGAAGAAAATATAGGCACAATCTTAGAGAAATAATCATTGAAGGATACATAAGATATGGAGTCACATAGTGACTACACCAGTACTAGCCCAAATACACAACTATAAATTGCCTCTATATATATTTTTCTCTTGTAGCATTGGATGGGAATTTGACATGATTTTGTTTCCCATAAACATAATTTCCACAAAAATAACTTCTAAAAAGTTACGAAGAAAGATTTTGGCCATACCTTTGTCTTACATAGCTCAAAGTCCTTTCTCTCCAATGTGTCCCATCCTTTTAATGCCATAACATGGTTTCGTTGACTAGACATGAGGCTAACTTGTCAATTTCAAGAATGATGGCGTTATAGAAACTACTCAAGTAATCACACCCCGACAACTTATATTATGTTCCAATTCAAGTATCCATAATAAATACCATCACTCCATGAACCATATTAAATTAACCCTTCTTGAATATAGTACATCACATATTGGACTAATAGATACCAAGCTTTTATCCAAACCTTGAATATGTAATGCCATTGGAAATGTCCTACTCCAGTGATCCTTTAGCACTACATGGACATGACCTTGATTAATATCTTAGTTTTTGAATAATCCCCGATATAGACATCCTCTCCATCATATTCTTGGTATTCATATATTAGCCACTCCTTATTGGGTATTATATTATAAGAGGCTCCCGTGTCAATAAACCATGCCTTGTTATTTAACTATGTACTTGTTGAAGCTAAATACACATCTCCTCATACATTTGAGGAATTTCCCCCTTTGGTCAACTTCTCATCATATCCCTTACTTTGGTAAATAATAATTTACTCATAGTCTCTTTTGTAATTCCTTTGTTTAACAAATTTCTAGCATTTTGTTGTCGACTTAGCCGAAGATCTAGATCTACATTTGAAGAATTTTCCTTTTCCTCTATTTATTAGTCGACCTCTTGCTAATAGCACATCTTTGGTCAACCCTTCCATGTTTGTTCACTCCATCTCTTCTAATAATATAGATGCTACCACATTATCAAGAGTCAATGTGGTTGTGTTATTCATAATAGCCATGACTAGACTCTCCCATGAGTCTAATAAAGAACACACCATACTAATACACTTTTGTTCTTATATAACTGAGATATCTGCACTCAATAGCTAACATATCACAATATTGAATTCTTGTAGGTGTTTGATGACTGAATCACCCTCATTCATCCTAAAAAACTAAAGTTTCTTCTGAAATAACAAATTATATATATGTTTATGAACTTATCCTATAGTTTCTTGGTAGCTTCATAATTCAAGCTCTACCATAACAAACCATAAAGAACATGGTTAACCATTTTCAAACCATGGCCAACCATTGCAAATGCAGTTAACCATAGTTAGCACGATCAAATATCATCAACTCTTGTCAAACATGGTCAACCATGGTTAGCATTGTCAGCCATAGTCAACATTAGTTAACCATGGTCAATGATAGTCAACCCTAATCTATCATAAACAACTATATTTAAGTGGAAAACTATGATCGGCTATGGTCACCTATAGTCAAATATAATAAATATTTGTCAACCATAACTTGACCACTGTTAACCATAATTAACAAATTTCAACGATAGTTTAATAATCCTCTCCAAAGACATTGACAATCGATTAGCATAATAATATTATTAAAAGTGATTGATATACATCAATCAACACCATTAATTTTTAGAAATAAAAAGTAACATTTATCAACCTTTAATAAATATTAATATATTTTTTTAAATACATAATACATTATAAAGTGCCTAAAAATTAGGCTAAATTTCACATGTTAAAAAAGAGTGACGCACAACTCCTTTTCTCAAACTAAGCAAACCCCATATGATTGCACACTATAGTGATATTTAGATAACTTTCTAATTTTGGTAAGTTTTTCAAAAATATATTTCATTGTTGGGAAAACACCCATCACTACGTTTTGGTTTTAATAGTTAAATTGATGAAAAACAATGTTTAGATAATCAAATATATTACCTTAAGCTTACCAAGAATTATTAGTTAGTGATTCAAAGATAGGCAAATGAATATGCAGGAAGTTTACATGTTTTGTTCACCTACCACTAGATTACATTGGCTTATAATGTGGTACAATGACAAACATCCATATAATTTGTACAAAACTTTCAATGCCTAATAAGTCATATAAAGAGTTGCTAATGGAAATTACCTAAGAATAAGAAGGGTTTGCTAGTGCCCCTTAATAGAAAGTTTACAAAATAGAGTTATTTGTAACACATTTACTCTTGTTTATGGAACTAATAAATATTTTTAATTCTCTCTCTACAATTTTATAATATAATTGGGGCATTAAGTTTATCCATGTAAAACACTAAAAGTGAAAATTACTGAAGTGTATGGAATTATAATTATATGGTATGTTGAGAAATGGAACGAGAAAGTCTCAATTCGATTTAGCTTTGGTCAAACTAAGAAAATTTGAATTTCCACATCAACAGACAATTTGGAGGTAGTTACTTGTGTGACCTGGCTTGTGTCACTCAGTTTACTAAGTAAATTCGAGTTAGAGGGCTTGGATTTCAATTAAGCATGTGTGATTGCTAATTTGTAGCAATCAAGGTCAGTTATATCTAGTTGTATTCAATTAAACTAATTTTAACTATTGATAGAACTAGTGGAAGGTCAATTGTGCAGTGGGACGACAGTCTAACTTTGTGATAATCCAGTTAACTGTATCAACCTAAAATAGCTAGTGCATGCCGAGAATTTGAGTTCCCCAGTTGTGGTGCAGATTTAAAAGTAGTGTAACATCAGTTGTAAACTATTCTTGTGTGTACAAGTGTTGCATGCAACCAAATGAGAAACCTTGGGAATTGTGCAATCAATTGGAGGAGAATTCCTATATAATATCGACCTAATTCCTTAGGAATTGCGCAAGGAAATAGGGGCTCAAGCTGAGGCAGAATTTGACTAAGTCTAGGTCAGATCTTTTCATTAGGCAGAGAGATAGGTTATTCACTTGTAGGTTGTGCTAAGAGAGAGAAAGAAATTGTAATACATTCTTTATTCATATGATTAATACAAGTAGTCATAAAGGGAGTTTTAGCAGTTACTTTCCCTTAGAAAAATATTGTGCGTGTATGGTTTCTCTTATTGCATGTGTGTGATTGTTGTTCTAAATTATGAATTAAATTTTGAAAATTAGTAGAGTAGGATTGTGTCTCTTGATTTTAGATCAAACTTCTTAAAGAGTTGTAATTCTATCACCATATGTAGAAACATGGTGAAACAAGGGAATGTTAAAATGTGTTATACAATGTTAACAAAATTAATATTAAATTGTTCGAATTATTCGAATTTGAAATTTATTAAAAGCTAAATATAAATAATAACAAGTGTTACGTAGTAGCTAGTATCTAGATAATTAGAGTTTGAATTGTTGACAAGTTGTGAGCTTATCAATTAAAGCCTTTTTAAAATAATAGAAATCAAAGTGAAAGTGTTGTTCTAAAATGGTGTTTTTTGGTGAGCACACTACCTCATTGGTTGTAATGAAGCTTTATAACTTTATTTATTTGTCAATGTTTCATTCATATTGATATGGAAAAGCTTAATTTCAAGTGAATGAGGTTTCAATTCCAAGAAACTTGTTTGGCACAACCATTTGTCACCTACAAAGTTCATGGGCATTTTACATGATTGATATCGAGTTGAATGCAATTATGCTTGTGGCACTGAAGGCAAGGAAATATGGAAAACACAGTTGGCCTTGGAAAGCATGATAAGCTTGGATTAACTAGAAAATTGAATTTAAAAAAAAAATGATTATAATGTAACATGATTGCTTTCTTTTGGAGAACAAAATGGAGTTCTGAAAATCTATAATTTGTGATTTAGTATTAAATTAATTTTAAAGAAAAATTAATTAATATTTATGAATAATACACAATAACAATTATTTTACTATTAATTTAACAACTAAATTATAACTAGCACAATTATATAAATTAAATCACTAGTAACTATGCATAGATATCCAAACACTTAGTTTCTAATCAAAATACTTAGTTCATAGAACATCCAAATTATAAGTAGCATGATTATATAAATTAAATCCCTAGTAGTTATAGATATATATCCAAACACTTAGTTTGTAATCAAAATACTTAGTTCCTAAAATATTTTGTATCGTCAAAAAAAAAAAAATCATTAAGAAAATTAAGTATTAAAATAAATAAAATATATCATTAACAAAATTCACACATTGACTTTTTGCATGGTAATTAAGACCAATCCTCTATGTTTGGTTAAAGGAAAGAACATAACTTTAAAAAACCAATTGAAACAAATGAGAAAATGAAGAATAACCTCCAAATAAATGTCTAGCAATATCTTTTTCTGCACTCACTTGAAGCTGAATATGGAACTTCAAAGTGTGAATCCTCTATGTTTGGTTAAAGGAAAGAAAGCAACTTTAACAAACCAATTGAAACAAATGATAAAATGAAGAATAACCTCCCAATAAATGTCTAGCAATCTTTTTTTTCTGCACTCACTTGAAGCGGAATATGGAACTTCAAAGTGTGATTGTCATAATACCCTCGTTGTTGTGCCCTCGTAGAATTAGTTTGGATCCCATACCCCAACCTTTGCATCGTAGAATTTGAATCCCCTACAATGAAATGGAGAGATCTAGTGCATTGCATAGATTTATAGCCAACCAAGTGTCTACCTTTGGAGCTTCAAATCCTTTGACCTAGAGAATTGACAAAAGGAGGAAAAAAAAAGAAACTTCTTGAATTCAAGAAGACCAATTTCTTGAATTCTTGAATTGAATTTCTTGTAATAAGATCAATTTTTTGAATTCTTGATATACCTTGGAGACATGAATTATAAAAACTGTGCATAAATAAAACAAATTCAACAATGTTAGGAAATAAATGTTCATGACATCCTAAAAAATAGTATTTATATATCAATAAAACTTTCTTAATAAAATTAGGAAATAAATCCTTGCAAATTCTAAAAACTAATTGCTTTTTACTAATTTAATTATATTGATTGAAATAGAAACTTTATTGTATTGTTTTTAAAGTCAAATTAAAAATTAATTAGAAAACAAAAACTATGATTAATGGTATTGGAATTGGAAATAGGAAAAAAGACAAAAAAGAATATAAGTGAAATTAAAAAGTAATAAAACTAGGATATTTAAGGAGGTATAGTTAAGGACGCTGCTCCCATGGCCGCCCTGCAACCCTCCACCACAACCTGCAAGAAGTTGAAAAGGTCATCCCAGGTAAGTAGGAAACGAATCACGGTGCACGGGACAACACCTCGATCTCACATGAGGCAATAACTGCGGTATATCTCAGCCATGGTGGAAGGGGGGTACCAAATCAGGGGAAAATCAAAGAAAATGCAGCGCACATGCCAACTGCAAAAGAGGGCAGGACGAGCCACCCCCGGAAACGCATAGGGAAGTCGATTGCACGGAGCAACGACATGGGGGAAAAAGGAAGGGGATCTTAGGAGCGGTAGGTTTTGGATCTGCAGGTCTTTCCATTGAATCTCTCGCTGAAGTCAACAAAGGGGGGTTGCATGGTGCAGATCTGCTCTCTCCCACAGTGGATAGGCTCAAACATTCGAGATCTGGCCTAGATCTAATCGATTTGGCCAATAATCGAAAGATACACCAAGATCCAAAAGCCCTGGATCTTTGGTGTGGGAAATGCACTGGAACAGGGATGCGTTATGCTTCCACAACCCGGGATATCTCGCATATAACAACAAGCATTGACTGGTAGCTGTGATGAGATCCGCCTTGGCATTCATCACCGACCCCCCTGTCGGGACAAAATCCAATCGATTTCAAATCCTCGTCAGAACGCCCACAGGAAATACAATCTTGATTTGGACACATGACACAGATAGGGCAATAGATCTGAAAAATAACATAGCTAACCAGATTGGCTATCCAACAGGCGAGCAAAACCTAGTAACAGGGGGCAGGTCGCTACAGGATCATAGAACCTTGAAGGAGTACAACATCAAGCCAGGATCTACAATCATTATTAATATGAGAATACAAGGAGGTGCAACAACCAACAAAACAATAGAAGGAGGCAGTGGATCCAAATCGAATCACAATCTAGCTCAGCACCAGCAATACAGAAGCGAAGGAGCGTCCTACAAGCATATTTTACAAAGTGGGAAAGCTCCTCCGACAGTCCCAAAGCAGGTCGGAACAGAACCAAGTCCATACATAGTGGAACAACTACAGCAAATACCAGAACTAATAATCGATACAACAGAAGCAGAGAAGGTATGTGACAGCTATGAAAAGCAAGCTATCATTTACTGATTTAACGGGTTTTGGCCCAAACCCTTGGATATGTTTCATTGGATACTCACAAAGTGGTCTCTGAACTGTGAGATCCACCTTTGTTCAAAAGGAGTTTTCATAGTTAAATTTTAGTCGTCAGAAATCAGAGAGCTTGTGATTCAGCAAGGACCGTGGTTTTGGGGCTCTTCGGGTCTCTTTATTACTCCATGGTTCCCGGAGTTTGACGCAAAAGCTTATGTTGTATCTCGGATGCCTATATGGGTATGCCTTCATAACCTCCCCATCCATTTCTGGGACCAAAAGATACTTGCATGTATAGGCAACTTCATAGGCAGATTTATCAAAATGGATACACAAAGAATTGAAGAAAGAACTTTTACTTTCGCACGCATATGTGTGGAAGTAGACCTTAGTAAATGATTACCGGGAAACATTAAATTGAAATACAAAGACCGTAGCTAGTTGTAGTCATTAGATTATGAAAATACAGCTTTTAGGTGCAGAATATGTCGACAAACTAGACATTTGCAAAATGCATGTCCAGAATACAAAAAGAACAGCTGCAGAAAGAAGAAAACAGGTAACCATCAAAAGGGATGGAAATTCTCTTATACAGATTCGGATGAGGAGGAAGATAATGAGGAGGAAGAACCAGTCCCGAATGAAAGCAACCAAACAGAAACTCAGAAGACATCCCCACAAGAACCTATGGAAGCACAATCGGGAAAAAACTCAAATTCATTGGAAATCAGTGGAACCAAAAGGCAGCACTCTCTAGAAGCCTCTGATTCAGACAAGGAAAATCCTCGACCCGGCGAAGAAAATCCTCTTCAACTTGTTCCCATAATTCCATCCCAAGGAGAATGGAAAAAAGTGGAGAAGAAAAAGGGGAGAAAGTCATGATTTCTCTCAATTCTCCTTTTTGTACTCGCTGCGGTCTTTCCTCATAATTCTTGTTTTTTTTTTTTTTTTTTTTAAGCTCTCCAACTGGATGGGCACTGGCCCAAGCATTCCTCATATGAGGAGGCCGTGTATCTGTTCAATGGTTTTCCCTACATGTCTAGTTGGACGGGGCTTAGTTTCCTCTTCCATCGAGCTCTATGATTCTAAATTATAGAGCCAAATGAATGCTGTAGCATATACTTGTAACTTTTTATCCTCGTAATAAAACGTTCGAATTTTTCTTTTGGAAAAAAAAAAGTAATAAAACTAAAAACTTATGTATGTATGTATGTATGTATGTATGTGTGTGTATATATATATATATATATATATATATATATATATATATATATATATATATATATATATATATATATATATATATAGGAAAATCCTTTATTATCTTTTCCTCTTTAAAATTTTTCACCTTAAATTGAAATAAGGAGAAAAAACTATAATTCATGAAAATGGAAGTAATAGAAAAAAAGAAAAAAAAAAGTTAAAAAAAAACTAAAACTAAAAAAAATAGCAAAAAATAGAAAAATGGAAATTATTAAACAAGACCTATAATAATACCTCAAGCAATCACCTTACAATTACATAAATTTAAATAATAATAAAAAATAATAAAAATTGAATTCCTAGTGTTAAATTATGGATAAGGGGCATAAATATTTGGTAAAAGGCAAAATTGAATGAATAATACCATGTGACGATATAATTAAAAGAGAAAAAAACAAAACATAAATAAAAATTAAAAATGTATAAATAAACCATTAAAAACATATTAAAGGAATATAAATAAACAGCAAAAATATGTCAAATAACAATACTAAAACCGTAAGAATACAATTGTAAAAACAAGAGCAATAAATTTATTAAAAGGATAATATTATTTTAAAGTTTTTAATAAATTTATTTAAGTCAAGTTTTCTAATAAAGACTTTTTATTTATTTTTAATAATTTGTTAATAAAAGTTTATTTTTCAGATATCCTAAAACTTTAACATAAAAATGTTGTTGCTTTTACTTTTAAATCAATAAACAAAATTTCATCTTACTTTACTTTTTGCAACTTCTCCAAATCAATCATTTAAAAGTTCTAACAATGTTATAAAACTAACATTTCAGTCCTTACTTTTAGTATTAATTTTGTTGTACTTGACTCATTTAACAATATTTCATGTCTTCCAACCTCTGCTGGCAGTTATGGCTAGCCAGAAACTCCAGCATTTTCAAAGATAAAAAGCCTAGTGTCCAAAGTATTCTGGCAAAAACTATTGCGCTCACTACTGAAACCATCGAAGCAAATGGGATCCAACATGCAGACCCTGACTACACAGTAGAGCAGGTGAAGGATTGGGTACAAAAATTCAATTACAAGGTAATTCCAAAACGCAAGCTAATCACAAGATCTGCACAGAAGGAATGGAAGATCAGAGGTACAAAAGAGGAAGTAAACAATTGGATACAAAGGCAAAAGCTGCACACGCTCCTTTTTGATGGGGCTTCTAAAAACAACCCAGGCATAGCTGGAGCAGGGGGAGTAATAAGGGACCCCCAAGGGAGAACGATGGCCACTTATGAATGGAGCTTGGGGAACTTGTCAAACAACAAAGCAGAGGCATATAGCCTCTTTCTGGGGGTCTCCATCGCATGGAAGATGGGCATTCACGACCTTCTCGTGTTGGGGGATTCAGCCATCCTTATAGCAGCCATGAACACAGGGAACAACTTCAAGCAATGCGCACTGAACAGAATAAAGGAAAGAATACTGGAACAAGTCAGGGGTATGAGCAAGGTGACATATAAACACATCCTCAGAATTCACAACACGACAGCAGATGAGTTGGCCAACAAAGCCATAAGCAGACCCACGGGCCAGGTGAGGGAGAACGAAGAAATCTATGTGCACGATATCCCTTAGTCATTTCTTGTCCTTCATTTTTCTGACTACAGGTCACCTCAGGCATCCAACTCGAGATAATCGATCAGGGCAACAACGATCCTCTGCTCTCATAATGTTTCTCGACTGCCACAACTGGATAATCAGGACGGGGAATCGGTCTAAGGATCCGAGCAGGGATGCAATCCAAAGGGGCTCCTCAAGACACACAACAGGATTTGACAGAAGAAGGGATCGCACCCATGCCTGCGGCAGACTTCAAGGACTGAGAAACATCATCACAAATCCTTCCTCGACAGACACGATCAGATCCTCCTCTCCCAAGCACGAGTGGGAGAAAGCCCGCTTCAGCCTTTATAATCTCAGTAGGCACACCAAGGTCCTCACATTTCTTCATAACCTCAGAGACATACAGAGAGCTCTTTTGAACCGGTGGAAGGGCCAAGGCGGTCTCCTTCACAGCAGCAAGGCCAGCATTCAGGACCAAAGAAACTTCGAGACCCTCTCAGCGGACAACATCAGTCGACAGTCCTCAGCACAGTGTAGCAGTCATCAGCGGCACTTCTCTTCGAAGGGAGACACAACCGGCCTCTCGCTGCGCAGGGTATACTCTCCTTCTTTTAGCTGTGGTTTTTATAAAACTAAGCACCAGCGCACGCATCTACACTCTACCTCAGACAATCAGTCCAGCCATATAATCGGCAAGCTGCCCAACTCACCAGCATTTGACAAAGCAGACTTAGCTCTTAGCAAGATGGCTGAACAGAATAACCAGAAAGCTAATCAGCAGCAACCAAGGAACCCAATGGACAACATCTTCAACAACAGAGATTGTCACATGTGCAAGGCTCACGTGGTTATGATAAATGCCCTGAAGAAACAGGTGCAAGAACTAACTGAAGACTTTCATGCGGACAGAAACTCCAAAAGAAAGAAGTTGGAGAAGAGGAAAAAAGACATTGAAGACCTCAAGGATCGCTGCATTCACATGGAAGCAGTAATAGATCATCTCCGCACCTTAACAGAAAGTCAGCAAGGAGAAGCTTCAACAAGAGCGAGCAGGAGGGAACCCCTCCCAGACGACTCGGTTACCCTACACTCTCCCTAATCCTCATGCACTGCAGATATAGCTGGATAGGAGGATCTTTTGTAAGGAACTATAGTCGTTTATGTTCAGATTTAAGTGTAGTTAAGAGGAGTCTAGAGATCTACGGGTCTGCGAACCCAATTTTGAATATCATCTCTCGGAACTCCCCCCGTCTTGTAATAGAGATTTGAATCACAAGTTTTATAATATACAAGTAGACGATGTTGTTAAAAAAAAAAAAAACAATATTTCATGTCTGTCCAAAAAAAATATTTAATTTAATTTTATATAAATAAAAAATATTAATTTGTCATTTAATTATTAAATTTTAATATTCTAAAATATTTACACTAAAAAATCTTAATAAATTAATTATACACTTTTTAAAATAAATTTTATATAAAAATATTAAATTTATTTATATTCTTTTATTAAGGAATTTTAAATGTCATATATTAATTTTATGTTGAATGGAAAAATAATTACACATATGGCATCTTTGAATTTTTTTAAAACTCAATTTCTTTGTAAATAAAATATATATATAATTTTATTTATTTATTTAACACACACACATATATATTTAAATTTACTTTAAATGAAGAAGAAATGATTATTATCTTTTCAAAACGATTCAATTCTCAAAACTAACATCAAAAATAAAATTATTTAAATTGGTTAAACAAATTTATAAAAATAAAAAAATCGAGTAAGCAATTAATTTTTTACATAAAATTATATTTTATATAATTTAGAATCCATATAAACAATTGATTTTATTAAAATTTATATTAACTTAAATAAAATTTAGATTTATTTTAAATTATTGAAATAGATTAATAAAAATCATAAGTGAAGAAGTGAAAAATTCATGGCTAACTAGGTAGGTTATCAAATATAAGTGAAGAAGTGAAAAATTCATGGCTAACTGGGTAGGTTATCATATTAGTTGAGGTCGGAGTGTTACCTCCTCACACAAACATGATCAATATAGCTCACACGCACTACTTCGGATTAGTCGTGGTCGAGGGTCCCATGTCCTCAAGCAAACAACAAGCCTGAATTCCTTGAACCCGACTAGTCCTATTGGCTAGCATATGGCCCGACTCCGGACATACACATTTCACTTCCAAAACTGTGATTACAAATAAAAACAAAATTAGTTAACATGGGCTTACAAATAAACCCATGTTAACAACCTTAGATCAAATATTATTTAAAAGTTTTGAGTGTTCGACAATTATATAAAGAATATTTGAATAGTGGTACACTTAAAATATTCCAAAGACAATAATGTGATTAATCCGTAAGACAATCTCATTATCAATATAGATCACAAAAATAAAAGATCTAATAAGTAGTACATTTATTTATCAATTATTTTATACCAAATAAACTGTATAAAAAAACATTAATGAGAATTCATCAAAATTCTTAATTTTCTTTGCATTTTTTTGAGCTGTTGTATTATGTAAAATTTTGCTGGAAATAAATGATTCGGGGCTTTCCATTTGACTTATAGATGCGGTGAGAATGAAAGAAGCTCCACCTACAAGGTGTTTAAACATATATTTAACCTTATATTAACATTGACAGTAATTTATTTTTAAAATTAAAAACACATTTTAATTAAAATTACATCTCAAGGCTGACAAGTTTAATAGTGGTCATTTTAAATTTATCAAAGGTTTTATACATGAAACTTCTGCTTTAGTATCCCATAATAACTTTCCGAAAGGAAAATTAATCGATCCGACATAAAATGAAGTGAATGTTCGAAATGTTCGAAAAATCTAAGTTGGGCTCTTTATTAAAACGATGTCATCCATTTTATTTCAATAAAAAATAAGTTCCATTTTAAAGTATCTTTCACATTGGTTCCGATACATTAATATAATTGTTTGATGCATGTGATCTCAATATGCATTTGCTTTATAAATTTAAACGGATTCATTATTATTCTTCACATAGGAGAAAGTGTGCTTTCACTTTGTAAGCTTTGCTGCCCTAAGCTTGGTTCTGATTTAGAGGGTAGAACATTTAGAGAAGTATTGATGGAAAAGCATGTAGTTAGAAGTGTTGGAGTCTGCGTATCCAGAAGTGTTGGAAGTTGGAATTTCATTATGAAATGAAGAAGGACCAAGGCCTGACACCGACCTCCTGACTTTGCCATTGGGATCTACTACTCCAACGTTAATAATTAATTCCTGGGGTCTCTCAATTCTCAAATGTGCTCTTTGGATTCTCAAATTGAGGTCGGTTTACGCATAGTAAGTATGATTCAACTAAAAGCAGGTTTACGCATATTAATTCAAGTTGGACTTCGTTTTAGCATGAAATTGAATTATTCCTTCATTGAAATCTTCATGGGTAACCTACAAGTAAAATACATAATTAACATTTAGAACTGCGACCCTTCTTAATGATAAGACCGACAATAATTCTAAATTTGTTAACAACATGTGTTTTGTATAGTTATCATTTAACGATTACCCATGAAAAAAAATGAAAACAACTCAAGAAGGCATGGTAAACATGATTTTTTTAACATTCAACAGAAAGATGTTTGTAATTAGTGATCAACTTCCAGAGCATCATACTGACTAGCTCTTAATGTTATTATTTCTTTAAAGATAAAACGTGAAAATATATCTCAGTACGAGCATAGTGGCGAGAATATTTTGCAGTGTGTTGCAGATATATATATACAAAATGAAAGGAAATATCAACCTAACATTGAAAAAAATTTCATGTTGATGATCAATAAACCTTTACCTCTGTTTCATCTTGACGAAGCGCAAGCATACCAACTTCTACACAAACAACTTTCAAATGTGCACCATTCAAATCATCGATAGAATGTGCAAGAATAACATATATGGTTACCAATATAAATTCTTTTTATTTATTTTACATCTACCTATAAAATTCGTGCACGTGCATCCTCTGTTGGGTGAGGAAATTCTATCTTCTGGTCTAGATGACCTATACGCATAAGAGTTGGATCTAATATATATGCACGATTTGTTTCTACTATGACCTATACATGGTATCGAGTTTCATCTCGGTGAGTTATCCTAGATCGTGTTATACATGAAATAAAAACTGCAAAATGAACATGAGATGAGTGACGAATAAACATACAAAGAGAAATAGTTGTGCCCATAAATTAAAAATACAATTTCTGATATTTTTCTCAAAATACAAACATAGTACTAATATTCGATTTTATGAAAGAAAAAGTTCTTTGCATATGGTAATTACGAATTTGAATAATAGATGCTAAGATCGCTATCACACTTGTAATATGGATATCACAATCACATATGTTATGTATATCACAATTGATAACATACAAACAATTTTAGGAGAGTATTATCTATGAAAAGATGCAATTCAGTTGTCTCGATTGTGGTCTAATGTCAACTTGGAGTGGTTGTCATGACAATGAGCAAGGTTCTAATCTTGGTCAACATACACCCTCCCAACATAGCGTTTACAAGATGTGACTAATGATATTGACGTAATCTTCAGGAAACTATTGAGATCTCAAAATGTGTCATTACTCGAAGTGTGGGAGGGTTTTTAGTAGATCTAACGCATTTGAATTTAACTACTAGAAATTATGGGGAAGAAATGGATCACATGGGAAAATCCATGGCTAGGGTGTTCATTTATGACCATATGGGTACAAGATCTAAATTTTTTCAATAGAACTTAGAGCCATTTTGTTATGAAACGAACTCACAAAAATATAGAAAAGATAGATCAATGCCTTATAATTACGCCTCTTCGAGGGGAAACCTCCTTCACATTACACAAATGAACAATTCTTGGATGATACAAATGACAAGACCTCCTTTCTATATATAGGAGTCTAAGGGGTCATAATATAATCAGAGCCGACAATAGTGGGCTTCTAAGGGGCAGAATAATAACAATATGGGGACTACATGGGCACAACAATATAATAAGGGGGTTGTACTAATAACAATAAGGGGTTACACTAGTAGTATAGGGACCTAACATGCCCCTCTCCTTCAAAAAGTGTTGTCCTCAACACTTGAGTAGTTCTTTGATGCTTTTGTATAAAATTCTCATCCTTCCACGTGGAATCTTCAATGGGCAAGTTCTTCCACTTGATGAGATGCTCTAAAATTGATTGATTTCATAGCTGTCGACTTCTTGGTTTTGTGAATGCTTCAGGTTCCAATATGATTTTTCCTTCCTTGTCAAGTTCTGGTAATATTGTTGGAACTGGGATCTTCGACAACTTTTGAATGACTTCCCACCCTGCTTCGCCATTCTTCCATTCATCCCTTGCTTTGTTTATCCAATTTGGTTGGATAATTATACCAACCTCTACTATTTTCGCAACCATATGTTCAATTTCACTCTTTTCGGCATATGGATATCTATAAGGCCTGATGTTTGGAGAAACACTTCCTGGAATAAAATGAATACCATGATCATGACCATGAATAAATGGGAGACCTTTGGGAGTCTCAAATACCTTGGAATGATTGTTCAAGGCTTTTTGGAGATCTGGAGAAATACATGATTTCGATGTGGGAACCATTAGCAAACATAATTGTGCAATTATGCCTCGTTGTTATTTCTTTAGAAGCTTTGTCATTCCATCAGAGTTGAATATCTTTCTTGGTTTCCCTATGATACCCCTTAATTCAACTTCCTTTCCTTCCAAAGAAAATTTCATGAAAAGTTCTTGAAAATTAAAAGCTATTGCACCCAAGGATTGTAGCCATTGGACTCCTAGTACAACATCAGTACCACCCATTGGAATAGAAACCATTGGGCTATTCAATACATATTTTCCCATGGATAACTTGATATTATGGCACTTTGCAGAGCAATTTATGGTTCCTCCACTTACAACCATCACTTGACACTCTGGTGCTAGATATAGGAAGGAATTCATTTCTTTGGCTATCTTACAATTAATAAAACTATGGGTACTACCCTAATCAATCAACACTATTAGCTTTTTCTTCTTGATATGTCCTTCTATCTTTATAGTTTGAGGAGTGGTAATTTCGACCAATGCATTACAAGATATGGTCGGATTCATTTCTTCTTTCTCTGGGGTTGGCTCCTAGTGAGTATCCTTTTCTTTTGATGTTTCTTGATACTTTTGTTCATGATATTTCATGGATGTAACCTTCTTCTTCTTGATATGTCCTTCTATTTTGAGAGTTTGAGGAGTGGTAATTCTTGCCATTGCAATACAAGATATGGTTGGATTCATTTTTTCTTTCTCTAGGGTTAGTTATCGATGTATATCCTCTTCTTTTGATATTTTTTTATCCTTTTCTTCATTAGGAGGCCTTTTTTGTAGTAGCTTTGTCCCACCTTCCTTCAAACCTTCCATGTCTTTCTTCAAATCTTCCACACCTTTCTTCTAATATGCTTTCATACCATTGATATCAGCTTCGATGTCATAGATAATACTATTTATCTTTTGCTTCTCTATAATATCATTTAACCTTATATTCAATTTTTGAAAGTCCTCAGTGTGCTTTTCCATTGAACCCTTTTGTTTGAGATTTATCAATTAGCTAAAGAAGGTGTTTCTCTTTGTATCCTCATAATGTTCTATCATTTCCTCCGTGAAAATTGACCACGTAACAAGTGGTTTACGAGAGCAAAGCCCTTTATACCATAAAAATTGATCTAGTTCTAAATATAAAGATGCAATGCCTACCTTTTGCAACAGTGGTACACCATGTAGATCAAAATATTTCTCCATCTGTAGTATCCAATTTACCGGATCCTTTCCATCAAACTTCCTCATCTCGTTTTTTCTTGATTTTAGGAGTTCAATTTTGAAACGACTATAACTTTGTAATTTCGAATCTTTAGGTTTTGCAATTTTAGCCTGTAATAACCCTCTAATTCCTCTTTCTAACTCTGTAATTCTAATCGCAATTGGATTCTCCAAGGAAGAGTTATGTCAAATCTCCCTCGATGACTTGATTAGAGACTGTTTTAGAAGAGCGAACTTGTGGGAAGTGCCACGTGTCACAGATTTGACCTTCGGATCAGAAAAATATACACAGGAAACTAAAGTCTGTCCTTTTTCTGGAACTTCTGATGAAATTTAAATCTGATGCTCAGAACCAAAGTTATGACGATTTTTCGCAAGTCACCTGTTTGGAACGTAATTCAGGAGTCTGCAAAAACCCTAACTTCCTCAAGTCATATCTCCGAAAATAGAGTGGGACAAGCTCTGAAATTTGGATGCGAGCTTCAGTGCGATTTCGGCTCAAATGGGTTTTTGGTTTAGCTTATGAAACGTTAGAGACAAAAAGATATAGCAAAACTTCCACGATGACCTATTTGGAGCAACGAAACCCTAGAATCTAAAGCTCTGATACCAAATGTTATGAAACCAACTCACAAAAAGATAGAAAATATAGATCAATGCCTTATAATTAAGCCTCTTCAAGGGGAAAACCTCCTTTACATTACACAAATGAACAATTCTTGGATGATACAAATGACCTGACCTCCTTTCTATATATAGGAGTCTAAGGGGTCATAATATAATCATAGCCGACATAACAATAATAATCTAAGGGCACAATAATAAAAATAGTGGGCTTTTATGGGGCATAATAATAACAATATGGGGTCTACACGGGCACAACAATATAATAAGGGGGTTCTACTAATAACAATAAGGGGTTACACTAGTAGTATAGGGACCTTACACATTTCAAATAACATCGTGCAGGCAATTAAATTTACTCCACGAGAAGGGTGTGTAGTCAGACGTCTTGGAGTCTGGATTTCATTATGAAATGAAGGAAGACCAAGGCCCGACCCCGACCTCTTGACTACTCCATTGGGACCCACTTCTCCAATGTTAATAATTTATTCTAGAGGGTTTCTCAATTCTCAAATTTGCTCTCTTGATTCTCAAATTTCGGGCACCTAAACACAAATTTGAGGTCCGTTTTCAATTTAAATTAAGAGGAATGTGTCAGAGCATAGTTTCAAAAATACGAAAATTCATAAGAAGTAGTATTTTCTTCTTTCCAGACCTTACACGAACATTCCAAAGAGAGCCTTCATTTTCATTTGTCCAATACCATTTGCATTCTTGCATAAATAAAAAGATTGAGACAAATTGTAGTTATGTAGTTGATAAACATAAATTGCAAAAACTAGTTGTGTAGCTGATAAACATAGATTGTATAACCCATTCTACTCACAGATACACCACATTGATTACGTGATCCATTTTACTCTTTGATACACACAAGGAACAAATTAATTATGCCAAAATAAAAAGGTTATTTAAAATAGAAGTAAAGAGAACAATGGTAAGTGCCACATGTTAATACATATACTCTTAAGGTTTTAAATTTTTTCGATAGTTCTTTAATACGATGACTGTATTTTAAAGAGGTAAAATCATAGGAGCTTCACTCAATGAACCTTTGACATATCATTTTCGTTCGTGGCATACTAAACAATACCCTTAATTTGACTACATATTGGAAACTACCTCTAAAAATCACATTATTTAATCCCCTACTAATAGGAACTCAATACGCCTTCCCAATTTAAAAACCACTACTTTTAGTAGGTATTGTAGGTATCCATTTTTTCATTACCATTTTTTACACCCCTTTATATTTTTTCATTAATTTAGAGCTCCATTTTTTATACTTTCTAATATAAAAGACCTTTACGCCCCTTTATATGCTCAATATATTATGTCATTTTTTCCTCAATATATATCCCCCAATATGAATGCACGTGGTATGGTATTTCTCCCCTAGTGAAGGCTCCGTGGGTAAAATTAGTCGGTTTTTTTTTATTCAAATAGGAATATAACTTTTAGAAAAAAAATAAATCTTATAATCATTAAATAGTTTATTTAATATTTACATATTTTAAAACCATTGTAAAATTTTGACAAAATTATTATATTTCAAGCTTCCATATACACCTTAAAATCACAACTTGCAAAGAAATAATTTAGTTGGGCCCGACCCCAACATTAAGACTAAGGCCCGACCCCGACCTCAAGTTGGGCTTGACCTCCTGACTTCTCCATTGGGATTCACTACTCCAACGTTAATAATTTATTCTAGAGGGTCACTCAATTCTTAAATTTTCTCTCTCAATTCTCAAATTTCGGGCTTCTCGACATAGATTTGAGGTCGGTTTTCAATTTAAATAAAGAGGAATGTGTCAAAGCATAGTTTCAAAAATGACAAATTCGTAAGAAGCGGCCAGTTCTTCTTTCCAGATCTTCTATGAATGTTCTAGAGAAAGCCTTTGTTTCCATTTGTCGAATAACATTTTTGGTTCTTGTAGAAATAAAAAGATTGAGACAAAATATAGTTGTGTAGATTATAAACATAGATTGTATAACCCATTCTACTTCAGATACCCATTCTATGTTGATAAACATAGATTGTCATATGTAAAACACTTTACATATGACAGGGTATCACATAGATGATTTGGTGTAGCACATTGAACGAGGCAAAGTTGTATAATCTGCATTGGATAATTAATTTTTGAAACAAAAAAATTTCAGAGGAATAGATAATGTTAATGGCATGCCGTATAGGATGACATTCATCCTCGAAATCAGTAGTCCAGGATGTGGTGGCGCGTTGATGTCACCACTTATAAAAAGATCAAAGGCAATAGTTAACTTAGGAAATTTGAAAAAAAAATCATGGTACAAACTAAAAATTCCACAGTACGGACTCGATTAATATGTTGAAAGAGAACATATATGTCACTGCATAAGAAATGACATAACAAGTAGAATTATCTTATGGAGTTTCACTTCCTTCATAAGGTGTGTTGTTTTCTTTCATGAGACAATTGTGCATATGCATTTTCCATCCTTCCATATGGTAAGAGGGGTAATGCAATAATTGTGACCATATTCCATGAGGAGGCTTGTACCTTTTGGGGTCCACAATGTTATAATAGTGATCCTCTTTATGAGGGGGTAATGAATAGATAGTCTATGGGGTTCTTTAAATAAGCATGAGAAAATAACCTTTTCATTTTCATTATAAGGGTGATTTATAGAATTTTAAAGTTTTAGTAATATTTTATTAAAAAAATTTATGTTGAGAGAAGTGTTTATTTTGGGATATGGTTTGCAGAATTTTAATTTATTATCAATAATTATTAGGTGGATGGCAGGGTTTTAACCTTATTCATGGAATATTTTAGAATATTCATAATAATATACATAAATCAAAGGTTGATATCTATCTCCAAAGTAATTAGGCAATTTTTTCCCTTTTAATTACATTGATTTATTTAGAAAAATGTCATATGAACAAATGTTATATGAAGTGAGTTATGGTTTTTTGGATATGTGGTATTAATAAGCCATGATATTACCCCATAGTATTGTAACAAAACATATTTACAAATTAAGCATCTCATTGATAAAGTGGGATATATTTCCATGGTTAAGAATTATGTTACACAATTTTTTTATTTTTATTTTTACATTTATATATGTTTAATATATATATTCTTTATATAATTAATGATAATAATAATAATATAAAATAAATTTATAATGTAGTTAGTTTTTATGATCTTTTTTAAAGCTTAGCAATGCGAGATGTGTCATGAAGTAAGTTTTTTGATACTTATGATGAATTGATGTCTATTGGATTTTACTAGCAAATTAATGTATATGGCTACACCAATATACTTTATAAATTGTATTGAGAGGTGAATTCTACAATGGATTATGAGGGAGACACCCCGATAGACAATATATTAGCATGTCCAATCATATAGGGGTCATAAAAGGAGAAAAAGAACAAAATAATATATTGCATAGTATTATGAGGCAAAAAGGTATTTTTTATTATACATATCAATATATGTATTTTTTTGGGGGGGGGGGGAGGGAGAGAGGGGTAGGGAATTCTTTGGTGATTGGGGGGGTTAAATACATGTAGTTAACATTTTATTGTTTGCACCTGTAAAATCATAGTTTGAACCTTTTTGCCCGCTCTCATTTCTGATGATGATGCACGAAATAATTTACATAAGCCATTTTAATCTAGCCTAATTAAGGCATTAAAGCTAGCATGCATAGATTGTGGTAGGATTTAATTTAATGGTACTTGTGCTATTAATGCTAGTTGGTTGCATGGTGTGGGTAATTTTATTAGTGGTTTCACCCACAACCTCAAGTGTTTTCAAACATTTAGCAATCGGGGAAAAATGCACTTGTTTGGTCCATCACAGTGGAGGGTGGTTTGAACATTTTTCTGCAACCCTTTGAATTAAATGTTGAGCGAGTAGGGGGGATCAGGGGTTAAATTTGATGGGTGCCCTTGCCCATTAGAGAATTTTTTTTTTACGGTTTTATTTTTAAATTTCCTATCGTATGACCTGTAATATTTATTTTTACCCGTTTTATTTAACCTTTACAAATTATATTCACCAACCTAAATCCATTTCAACTCAGTATCAAATCACCCAACTATAAATCCTTATAAAATCTCCCAATTATAAAACTAAGAACATTGTAAATTTAGTTTCAAATTTAGAAATGCCTATATTATCAAAAGAATATATCAATATAACTGTTGAAACTCCCAACTGTAAAAGTAAAAACACTATAAATCCAGTTTCAAAATCAGAGACACTTATATTATCAAAAGAATAAAGTTACCATCTACTAAGAAAAGCTAATAAATCCATCTAACCCAAGTGAGATTGCCAACAACATTCCTTCCTACTAGCAGTAGAGAAAGCATTCCCACTAGTAGCACTTCTTTGTTGTTCTCTTCTTCACTTACCTGGTTTACTGAATATGTTATCTTCATGGAGTGGGGTTATTCCCGATATGTTCAATTCAGTGGGGGTGGTTATTCCCACTTTGTTTCTTTCTTCGCTGACAAGGTTTGACCAATATGGTTGATTCATTGATGGTAAAGTACAAGTTGTGAGAAAATTGGTTGTCCCTTTATTTTTTACTAGAAGGAAAGATATTGATTACAACAACGGACTAACAGGGCTCACCAAATCCCCAAAACTTCTCAATATGTTCTTATCTATGAATTTCCCTACCACTTTAGCAATTGCTTGCTCAGTAGGGCCCAACCATGAACTAGATTTCAATGGAAAAATTAAAACTAAGGCTCAAGATGGAGAATGAAGTCGAATTGTCTAAGTTATTCTTATAGAAAATTCTGTAGAGATGATAAGTCTAATGCAAATTATACAACTCAGAATCAGTTTATCAATATAAATGTTGAAACTTGATTCTGAAATAGTGAAAGGCAAGGCATACCTATTCTTGTTCAAGAATGGCAGACATGTCTAAATTCAGTTTCAAAATCAGAGATACCTATATTATCAAAAGAATATATCAATATAAGTTGAAACTTGATTCTGAAATAGTGAAAGGCAGGGCATACCCGTTCTTGTTCAAAAGCTGAAGACAGGTCTTTTGTGGTTGTGATTTGGAGGCTTTTACAAACCTTATGACTGATCCCTGTGGGCGTATAGCACACCCTTACTCTATCAATGTCCCTAGTCATGAGATGAATGTCTACTAGCCTCCAAGCAATGGAGTTGTACTTCTACTACAATAGAAGCTACAGTTTCCCACTCCCAACCGCTAAAAAACCAAGAAATATCCCTAAAATCCTTTTGGGCACTTTCTGTAAGACCCTCATAAGCCACTAACATCATTTTTTCATTCCTTTCTAGTGCACCATAACTTATTTGGTGTTTGAGCTTTATGTCTGTATTAGGCACTTCAAACAACTTATGCTGTTGCGACTCCCATTCATACATGTCATATTTCCCATGAATAAGTGTGCCACACATTTTCAGCGACAGAGGTAAACCTTCACAGACTCTCAAGAAGCCTTCCACTATGTTTTCAAATCCATTAATTGGGTGGTAATTTGAACGACCTTCATGCTCTCTGGAGTCTAGACCAACCCGACAGTCAAAATTTGGAAAAGGTAGCACAATAGCATAGTGTTGCATATTCTTTTTGTTTTTTTTTTCGATATGTAGATTTTCACATCTTTATCACTTGTAAGTTACCCGAGTGTAGATTCAGATAATCAAGCCAAAAACTTGATTGTAATTTGGATCATCGAAAACTACTTTGTGGTTTGGCCTCTCATAACTCGAATCTACAATTAGGTTAAACCCAGAGAAAATTCGAACCCCCGTTGACTAGTAAATTGGACACCAAACATGTAGGTTCTTGTCTCGAGCCTTATGCAATCCCTGCTTAGTTTCTTGTGTACAATTCCTTTCGAGAGAATCGATCTCATGACGATTAGAGTTGATCAAACCCAAACCCATCAACACCCTGGGCATAAAGAATGCAGGGGTAGCCACGCAACTGTTCGTTCAAATATACAAATAAAAATAAGTCTCAACCGATTTTGAAGTCAAGACTAGGTCTGCTAAACTAGCCTCGCCAATTAATCATAATTCAAACTGTGCCATTATATCTATGATATTTCATTCTCCATAAAACTCATTCACACTATGGCATTATATCTCTGATATCATTTGGCTATCAGTTTTGTAACTGTTGAAATTATAAGCTTGGCTACAAATTTGATTTGAAAAGAATTTGACATCAAGTTTAGGGATTAAACTCTCATCCAGTGGAGTTCATAAGGAAACAATATTGTTTGCCTCATTTGATATCAATCCAAATCCAAAGCGATTCAAATCTCCAATTTCTTGTATTACTCATATCCAAATCCAATGACTCAGAGTTTCAAATCCATCCAAACTCTAACTTAACTTATAGTATTACAGGAATCCAAGAAATCAATGGAAATTCTCCATACGATTAAATAATTTATTTGTGACATGGAAAAGTAATACATTATTTAGAGCCAAAATTAATTATTAAAATACAAAGTCTACAAAACAGATAGAGTTACCAAAAACCAATAAAGTTGTCTTGCAAAAAATTATAAGATTTTCACCACCGTGTTATGTTTGTTGAACAATAAATACATATCTTGTGTATCAGTGTCTGGTAAACCAAAATTTTGGAAAAAGAATGGAAAGATAACACAGTTAGTTTAGGTCTTGGTGTCCAGCACTGATGGGTATAATCTTGCCAAATCTTACAGGACCACCACATAGGATTTGATATTATCAATGATCACAGAAGAAATGGGACGAAATCTGTGGTAAATTGATGTGAGATGGAAAAATTGTTTAAAAAACTTGTACAATCCATAATTTTCATAAATACTTGACAGTCCATCCACTAGGGGAAGTAAAGAAATTCACCAACCCATGGTACCGATTAATTATTGAAATGAGTTAAGCCTGACGGCTACATACTCTTGAACATCAATTTTAAGTTAATAAAGGTTGAAACTTGACATGAACCATATGCGCGCACACACACACACACACACACACACACATATATATATATAAGAAATTGAAACTGTTCATTTTTTAACATGCTCGTCAATATGACAGTTTTTAGAATTATTGACCAGTAAAAAATAATGTGTATATTTTGAAGTAACAAGTATTTGACGTCTAAAACAACCGAAAACGTGTAAACGAGGTCAAATTTAACCCTTTGGGGGATAATATGGTTGTGTATCATCAAATGCATAGAGTATCCAATATTCTGATTGCAGCACAACAGATTGGTCCCAAGTCACACATTAGGATATGCGCCAAAGTGAGATTGCCTCGAATTGGTGGTTTTGCCCATAACCTTGGGTGGTTTCAAGCCTTCAACAATAGGAGATAAACACACCTAATTGGCCCATCAGGATGGATGGTGGTTTGAACATTTCTCCATGACTATCGACATTAAACGCCAAGTAGGTGGGTAGGCAAAATGGTCGTGGATCATCAGATGTGTAGTGTATCCGATCATGTGATTGTGGTGCAACAGATTGGTCCCAAGATCCACAGTAGGATACGTTTTAGATTGGGTTTACTTGGCATTGTGTTATGTCTTACGATGAGAATCTAAGGTTGAATTGTCAACGTGAAAATTAGAAGACTCTCATGGCAATGTGTCGTGAAAAAATAGAGGCTTGGATACCTTCCTTGTTCTCTTGGCTCTATGTTAGTGTCTTAATTTTGGGGGAAATTCCCTTCACGTAAAACCATTTGTCTCAATCTTTCAAGGAGAATTTGTTGGAAATGTTTTTTCATTTGATTCCCCAAAAGAAAAATTATACAAGATTATTGTGAATAACTTATAAGAAAAATACTCTTCTTCATTTTCCATCTCTGGATGTATGAAGTTGGTTGCATATTAATGCATTTTTCTAGTTGGTTACATGATATAGCTGATAAAATAGGAGCTCCCCACTCCCTATTTTTTTGTTATCCATGAACCCAAAATTATTTTGGTTGTTACAATTAGTGGTTTTTCGTTTAAGTACTTCATATAAAAAACTTTGAATAAATCTAATTGTAAGGAATGACATTATGTTCATGGTTCATTTCCTAAAATTCAACTATAAGGTTCTTTTGTAAGAAGTTAGTGACAACGATGTGGCATGATTTGATGTTCTTTTTCATATAAAGATGCAAAGCATGTTTTGTCCTAGGAGTTTTTGTAGTTAAATAAACCCCCTTCTTCAAAAAATGAACAACCATGTATTAGAATAAAGATAGGGGTGAAAGTAGTATAACACCAAGCCTGAACTCAAGGTTATATTATTACATTGGCATATCCCTATGTTGACATATTAATGCCCTTATTACTTATTTTTGGATCATTTTTGTGATTTTTAGGTATATAAGAGATCCATCATGTTTCCATACTAGGGGTACAAATAAAAAGGGGTGTTAAAACTACCACGGGAAAAATGGATACTTAGCATATTTGGTAAAAATAAGGATTTTAAAAATCGTAAGTATGTATTGGAAAGGTGGTGGGGAGGGGGGGAAGGGGGCAAACAAAAGGACTTTTAGTGCTATGTTGATGAGCCAAAATGTAATTCCAATGTAAAGGGGATCTTTGCAATGAAAAATCCCAATTAGAATTTACATCGTTTGAGATAGGAGTCCCATCCATTACGTGGGCTCAACTGCCACCATGTTTGTTCAAAAATAATTTTGGATGAGATGAGAAAGAGTAAATAAAATCAATAAAATTTTCGACAGAAAACAAGTAGAACATTTTCATGAATTACTTTAAGAGCAATATATAATGAAGGTGTGGGGGGGGGGGGGGGGGTGTGAAGCAAAAGGAAATTTAGGGGTATGTTGATGAGCCAAAATGTACTGCCAACGTAAAGGGAATCTCTGCGGTGAAAAATCCCAATTAGACTTTACATCATTTGAAATAGGAGTCCCATCCATTAAGTGGGCTCAACTGCCACCATGTTTGTTCAAAAATAATTTTGGATGAGATGAGCAAGAGTAAAGAAACTTCATAAAATTTCTGACAGAAAACAAGTTAGAACATTTTTATGGATTACTTTAAGAGAAAGATATAATGAATATGTTAGTAGCTAAAGGTGAATGACATTAATCTTAAATAAATATTGTAAGAAAACTTCAATTAAGGTTCATGAATAGAAATGAAGTACACGTATTTAATTGTGAATTAGCTCTCAACTAACAATGATCATGAAAGAATAAATCAATAAACAATCTCAACAAAGACGTGAGTTTCAAATAAATTAAAGAGTTCATTAAATGTCAACACATGAATAAAAATCACATACCATTCAACCACCACAAGATAAGTCTTACAATGCTCAATATGTTATGAAACCAGCTCAAGAAAAGATAGAAAAGATAGATCAACGCCTTAGAATTCAGCCTCTTCGAGGGGGCAACCTCCTTTATATTACATAAATGAACAATTCTTCGATGATTCAAATGACAAAACCTCCTTTCTATATATAGGAATCTAAGGAGTCACAATATAACCCAGCCGACCTAACAATAATAATATAAAGCCACAAAAATAACATTAGAAGGATTCTATGGGCCACAGTAATAACAATATGGGGATAATAGGGGCACAACAATATTAATAAGGGATGCAACTACAATAGTAATGGGGTAATTACTAGTATTATAGGGACCCAACATGCCCCTCTCCTTCAAAAAAATTGTTGTCCTCAACACTTGAGTAGTTCTAGATGCTTCTGTATAAAATTCTCATCCTCCCATGTGGAATCTTCAGCGGATAAGTTCTTCCACTTGATAAGATACTCTGAAATTGATCGATTTCGTAGCTGTCGAGTTCTTGTTTCTGTGACTTCTTCTGGTTCCAATATAATTTTTGCTTCCTCGTCAAGTTCTGGTAATATTGTTTGAACTGGGAGCTTGTCGCCTATAACCTTCTTTAAACATGAAACATGGAAAACTGGGTGCAATCGAGAAGCTGCGGGAAGCTCCAATTTGTATGCCATAGTACCAATCTTTTGCAACACCTTGTACAGACCATAATACTTTGGTGATAATTTATTATCCTTCTTAGCTTGCTTGAGGGACATTTGTTGAAAGAACTCCAAAACATTTGGTTATATGGTTGTAGCTATAGGAATACCCAATCACCTACATCAAAACTTCTTTCGCTGTGATGTTGATCTGCCTGTTGTTTCATTCTATTCTGTGCTAACACGAGGTTATCCTTTAAGAGTTGGAGGACTTGTTGTTGATGTTTGATGTGATGTTCCACTGCTTGAACCTTAGGATTTTCTCTTAAATATGATGTGATGGATGGTGGCTGATATCCATAAAGTGCCATAAATGGGGTCATTTTTGTTGTTGTATGGAAGGAAGTGTTATACCACCATTCAGCCAGAGGCAACCATTTGACCCATTGTGTCTATTTATTAGATACAAAGCAACGAAGATATCCTTCCAAACATTCTTTTACTATCTCAGTTTTCCCATCAGATTGAGGATGATAAGATGAGCTATGAGCTAACTAAGTACCAAGACAAGAAAATAATTCTGTCCAAAAATGTCCAGTGAAAATGGGATCTCTGTCACTTACAATAATCTTTGGGTTTCCATGTAGCTTTTGAATTGTTTCCATAAATGCAGTAGAAACCGTACTGGCTTTAAATGGATGTGATAATGCACAAAAGTGTGCATACTTGGTAAGTCTATCAACTACCACCATGATGAAACTCTTTCCCTCAGACTTGGGTAAACCTGTGATAAAATCCATTGAAACCTCCTCCCAACGTTGGCTTGGAATGGATAAAGGTTGTAATAGACCTGGTGTCTTAATTGTTTCAACTTTATTTTGTTGGCAAACCAAACATTCTGCCACAAATTTTTGAATATCCGATTTAAGGTCATCCCAAAAAAATTCCTTCTTAACCCTGTGGTAAGTTTTTAAAAATCCTGAGTGCCCTCCTAAGGGAGAAGTGTGCAATTCCATAAGAATATTTTGTTTTAGTTGGGAATTCTTATAGAGGTATAAGCGATCTTTGTACCATAAAGAATCATTTTGCTAGCTAAATGTATCAGACGTGCTGGAATATTGTTGTAACTTTCGAATAAGTGCCCATACTTCTTCGTCATTCTTCCATTCCTCCCTTGCTTCATTTATCCAATCTTGTTGGATAATAGAAATGGCGCACAACAATGCTTCCACATCCTCATCCTTTCTTGGGAGTGCATCTGCCACCACATTTTGCTTCCCTTTTATGTAGATGATTTCAAAGTCATAACCCAACATCTTTGTGACCCACTTTTGTTGCTCTTCAAAGGATGATCTATGTTCTAAAAAGTATTTAAGGCTATCATGATCCGTTTTTACCTTGAAGTGTCTTCCCATTAGGTAGGGTTGCCATTTCTTAAGTGCATGGAGTATTGCCAACATTTCCTTCTCATAAATAGCTTTGTGTAAAAAATTTCCCTTGATTGGACGACTTTCAAAAGAAATGGGTCTTTCATCTTGCATTAAAACAACACCAATTCCATTTCGTGAAGCATCGCATTCCACAATAAATGTTTTTTTGAAGTCTGGTGTAGCTAAGACTGGTGCTTGGCACATTGCCTCTTTAAGATGTTTGAAGGCCTTCGTTGCTTCTGGAGTCCATGAAAATGCATCTTTCTTCAATAATGTTGTTAGAGGTGTTGCTATTCTCCCATAATTCCTATTCTCCCATAATTCTTAACAAACTTGCGATAATACCCTGTCAACCCGAGAAATCATCGTAGATGCTTTATGGATGTGGGGATTTTCCATTCCTTAATGGATTTAATTTTTCTAGGGTCTACCTTAACTCCTTCATGAGATACAATATGACCCAGATATTCCACCTCTTGTACTCCAAAGAAACATTTGGATCTTTTTGCATATAATTGTTTCTCCACCAATAGTTGTAGCACCCTGTCAACATGTTCAACATGATCCTTCCAAGACTTGCTATAGATTAGTATATCATCAAAAAATACTAACACAAATTTTCTAAGGAATGGTTTGAAAATGGAATTCATCAAACCTTGAAATGTTGAAGGTGCATTGGTAAGGCCAAAAGGCATGACCAAAAATTCATAATGACCCTCATGAGTTCTAAATGTTGTTTTCAGAATGTCTTCAGTCTTCATTCTGATTTGATGATATCCTGAATGAAGATCCAACTTGGTGAAGTAAATTGATCCATGCAATTCATCCAGTAATTCATCAATGACGGGAATGGGAAACTTATCTTTAATAGTGAGCTTGTTGAGCTCCCTATAATCCGGACACATGCTCCATGATCCATCCTTCTTGTGCACTAATACTACTGGAGCAGAGAAAGAACTTTGACTCGGTTGAATTATACCAGCCTCTAGCATTTCTGCAACCATACATTCAATTTCACTCTTTTGGGCATAGGGATATCTGTATGGCCTGATGTTTGGAGGAACACTTCATGGAATCAAATGAATAGCATGATCATGATCATGAATAGGTGGGAGACCTTTGGGAGTCTCAAATACCTTGGAATGATTGTCCAAGACTTTTTGGAGATCTGGAGAAATAGATGATTGCAATGTGGAAACATCTAGCGAACATAATTGTGCAATTACACCCCTTTGTTCCTTTTTTAGAAGCTTTGTCATACCATTAGAGCTAATTATCTTTCCCTGTTTCCCTGCAATAACCCTTAATTCAACTTCCTTTCCTTCCATGGAAAATTTCATCAAAAGTTCTTGAATATTGAAAGCTATTGTACCCAAGGATTGTAGCCATTGTACTCCTAGTACAACATCAGCACCTCCCATTGGAATGGAAATCATTGGGCTAGTCAATACATATTCTCCCATCGATAGCTTGATATTATGGTACTTTCCAGAGAAATTTATTGTTCCTCCATTTACAACCATCACTTGACACTCTGGTACTGGGTATAAGAATCAATTCAATTCTCTTGCTACCTTACAATGAACAAAATTGTGGGTACTTCCTGAATCAATCAGCACTAGTACCTTTTTCTTCTTGATTTGTCCTTCTATCTTGATGGTTTGAGGAGTGGTAATTCCCACCAATGCATTACATGATATATCAAAATTACATAGAACAAGTGCAACAAATGTCACTGTCACAAAAGCTAACATAAGCTAAGATAAATGGCATGGAAGCTAAGATGGACAACTTGAAGATAGATTTGAACACAAATTTGAAGACAGGCATGGCAGATTTGAAGACAGATTTGACAAATTTTCTACAGGAAATACTTACCAGTGGTGAAAAGGTAGTAAAGGAAACTCATGATGCAAACAAAAGAAATGCTAATCATGATTTCTTAGACTCTAATGTGGGATTGAAAACCCACCATATTCCAAAAATTGATATGAGGAAGTTTGATGGCAAGGATCCCGCAATATGGATATTACAAATGGAGCAATTTTTCGATCTCAATAATGTGCAAAACACACAATCCAAAGCTCTGATTCCAAATGTTATGAAACCAGCTCAGGAAAGGATAGATCAACGCCTTAGAATTCAGCCTCTTTGAGGGGAAACCTCCTTTACATTACATAAATGAACAATTCTTCGATGATTCAAATGACAAAACCTCCTTTCTACATATAGGAGTCTAAGGAGTCACAATATAACCCAACCGACCTAACAATAATAATATAAAGCCACAAAAATAACAATAGAGGGATTCTATGGGGCACAGTAATAACAATATGGGGATAATAGGGGCACAACAATATTAATAAGGGATGCAACTACAATAGTAATGGGGTAGTTACTAGTATTATAGGGACCCAAGACAATAATACCTGAGTGAACCTTCTTGTCATGGCTCAAAGAGATTAATAGAATTAGCTAAAATATTTAATACACCATTATGTTAAGCATTCATGAGATCAAATAGTAGAAATAACGAACTATCGCTTGATCTCTCAAAGGAATGTACGAGCTTTTCTCTAAAAGGTGCATAAAGTGTCTAAAAACTAAATTCCCTTCAAACTAGCAATGATTGTATATTTATACAAAATGGGGTGACTCTTCACCTCCCATGACCTTTTATCTTCCATCATGACTTTTCATATCCTATGTGAATTTTTTTATTTTTTTTTGTCAACAGTGGAATTGGCAACTAGAGCAGCCTCGCAACTCACGTTACACGGGGTCGATTCTGACTGCTACCACTATAACCCTTGGGAAACTGCGCCTGCCCCTCTCCACAGCTCGGGGTTAGTCCAGGGGAATTGAACTCGTGAACTTCAATACGGAGCCCGCCTTTATAACGAACTTCACCACATTGTGATTACCAACTCGCCTACCCATGTGGGGCTATATCCTATGTGAATTTTCATTTTCTATTTCATTTCTAATTACAAATTACATGAAAACTAAAATAAAGACAAAACTTTCTAATGTCACTAATATTATGATGGCCAAATGAGGACCACCAAGTTTTAGTTCTTTTGCGATGTATGTATGCCATGCCTTGTACTTGGAGGCAAGAGATCATACTTTGCTTGATAATATCCTCTTGGATATGATTTCACAATCATGAATGTCGATGGTACAATCTTATCATCTGTTTGTATTTGGCTCAAAAGCACATAGAGAATGGTCTAGAGTTTTTTAATCTCCACAATATCATTTGTAATTTCTTCTTTTGTGGGTTCCAAATCTTCACCTGAAGCCGCTTGTTTCATCGCGTTTACCATTTCTAGATCTTCTTAATGAATTTCTTGTCCAGGTCTCATTACTCTTAGTGCACCAATGGAGGCTCTCCTGAAATACTTACCCAAAGACTTCAATATTCTATCCACATCCCTTGCCATCTTTACATGCAATTTAAAAACCATTCTAACCTTTTCCTTCTATCGCTTTGTACCCATCCTATCTTTCCTTAATAAATAAACATGTGCATAAGGGTATTGAGAGCTTCATCAATGCACGTGATCTATTAATATTAAGGCTTTTTCTACCAACACCCCTTTTATTTTGAGTTCTCTTTGAATTACTGCTAGTGAAACAACTAGCTTATGGGGGATGATCATTTGTCCATAAACTTGTTTCGTGGATATTTCCACCACTCCTATCTCCTTCAAAGTAGTTGCTTGGAAATATCCTTAGTGGTAACTTGTGGTTGACAAGGTTTCGGATATTTGAATTCAACCAATCATTCTCCTATTGTGTAGTGGCCAAGCTCTCTTTCAACTATTTCACTTCATTTACTAAATGTTCCACGTTCCTCTCTATAGCAGCAAAGAATGTGGATCCTGCAAAAGACATTACTATGGGATTTAATGTGGTGTCCATCACTATGTGCCTCTCCATAGTGACTAATATTGGCTTTCCTAACTATCTTCAATTAGCATTTCGACCTTTATTGAGATATTATGTTTTTGAATTGGTGAAATCTAAAACTTGAGACGTCGAGTACTAATTATTCTTCTTCAAATGTGTCTCCCATTTATCCAAGTGGGAAATTCCCACCAATGATAGGTGTGGGAGGAGCAACATCTAGACTAGGTAGTATAATTTCTATTTCATCCTATTCTAGCTCATTTATTGTGGCATATTCTGCTTCTTTTTCTACTAGTTCTTTGGTAATCCTTTCTTCTTCAAGTTTCTTGTTCATTTCCTCTTGTTCTCTTTTCTTCATTTCCTCCTCTTTTTTTCTCTTTGTTTCCTATTCCTTTCTCTTCCTTGCAGTGTCTAGATTTTTCTTTCTTGTTGCCTCTCAATTTTTATTTTCTTCTTATTCTTTCCTTTTTGCTCCCTCATCCTCTGCATTCCTTTTGTCTTCCTCTTCTTCTTCTTTCTTTTTGGATGCCTCTTCTTCTACTTGGATTTGTTATTCTTCCTCCCCTGCTTTCCTTTTTGCTTCTTCCTCCTCTGCTTGCCTTTTGGTTGCCTCTTCCTTTGATTGTCATTTGGCTTCCTATTCATATTTTTTTTTCTTTAGCCTTCCCTTCCTTGTAGCTTATTGTTTTTCCTTCCTCTTCAATGTGGCTTTCTTCTCTTTTGTATTGATACTTTGTGAATATTATGCTTCGATCATTTCTAGGTTATGAGTAGGCTTAGAGTGATTGATTCCTAGGGCTTCCGCAACTACTTTGGTGGCACTGAAGAAGTTTTTCACTTTATCTTCATCAGTGTCAATACTTGGAGTATATGACCAACCATACTTGATTGATTTACAGTGTTGGGTCACAATACCTTTTGAATCATTCTTGATGTGGAAGTTGAGTTCGCCAAACCTGAAATGTTATAAGTCCTTTTCTTTTGCTTTTGCCTCTTTGAAAAACTTCATACAATAAAATCTTATACATAAAGAGAAGGTAGAACATCGAAGCTTTCATTGCCTTTACCAATGTCCCAATCAATCCTATAGTAAGATGATATGCCACCTCTTGTGATATTATTTTATCAGTGACAAAAGAAGGAAATAGATGAGGTGGTTTATAAGCTCTAAATACCCTTATGTACATTGTATCCTTGGGAGTAAACCAATCAAAAACATCTTGTAATGTCATCTTTCTCTGTCTAACATGCATGGCAGCTTTGTATCAAAGAGCTTATAGTGTATTGAGAAGATAAAATTCTCAATAATGTGATCATACATTCCCCTGTATCATGTTGATGAGCCAAAATGTACATCCAACGTAGAGGGGATCTCTGCAGTGCAAAATACCAATTAGACTTTACATCGTTTGAGATAGGAGTCCCATCCGGTATGTGGGCTCAACTGCCACCATGTTTGTTCAAAAATAGTTTTGGATGAGATGATGAAGAGTAAAGAAACTCGATAAAATTTCTAACAGAAAACAAGTTAGAACATTTTTATGAATTACTTTAAGAACAAGATATAATGAATATATTAGTAGCTAAATGTGAAGGACATTAATCTTAAAGAAATATTGAAAGAAAACTTCAATTAAGATGCATTAATTTAAATGAAATACACATATTTAATTGTGAATTAGTTCTCAACGAACAATGATCATGAAAGCATAAATGAACAAATAATCTCAACAAAGATGTGAGTTTCAAATAAACGAAAGAGTTCGTCAAGTGTCAACACATGAATAGCAATCACATATCTTTCAATCACCACAAGATAAGCCTTACAATGGTCAATAATACATGAGTGAACTTTCTTGTCATGGTTCAAAAAGCTTAATAAAATTAGTTAAAATATTTAATACACCATTGTGCTAAGCATTCATGAGATCCAATAGCATAAATAACGAATTGTCTCTTGATCTCTCAAAAGAATGTACTAGATTTTCTCTACAAAGTGCTCAAAGAGTCTAAAAACTAAATTCCCTTCAAACTAGCCATGATTGTATATTTATACAAAATGGGGTGACTCTTCACCTCCCATGACCTTTTATCTTCCATCATGACTTTTCATATCCTATGTGAATTTTTATTTTCTATTTCATTTCTAATTACAAATTACATGAAAACTAAAATAAATACAAAACTTTCTAATGTCACTAATCTTATGATGGCCAAATGAGGAACACCAACTTTTTGTTCTTCTATTATGTATGTATGCCATTCCTTGTATTTGGAGGCAAGAGATCGAACTTTACTTGATAATATCCTTTTGGATCTAATTTCACACCCATGACTTTCCGACATTATTGTCTTATCATTTGTTTTTATTTGGCACAAAAAGCACATAGATCATGGTTTGGAGTTTTTTAATATCCATAATATGATTTGTAATTTCTTCTTTTGTGGGTTCCAAATCTTCAGAAGCCGCCTTTTTCATTTCATTTACCATTTCTAGATCTTATTAATGAATTTCTTGTCCAAGTCTCATTACCCCTAGTGCACCAATGGAGGCTATCCTAAAATACTTAACCAAGGACTCCAATGCAATGTGAAGAGGCTTATATATGTTGAATATTATATCCACATCGCTTGCCATCTTTACACGCGATTTCAAAATCGTTCTAACCTTTTCCTTGTATAATTTTGTACCCATCCTATCTTTCTTTACTAAATAAATAACTGCATAAGGGTATTGAGAGATTCATCCATGCATGCGATCTATTAATATTAAGGCTTTTTTACCAACACCCATTTTATTTTGAGTTATCTTTGAATTACTGCTAGTGAAACTATTGGCTTATGGAGGATGATCATTTTTCCATAAACTTGTTTCGTGGATCTTTCCACCACTCCTATCTCCTTCAAAGTAGTTGCTTGGAAGTCTCCTTAGTGGGAACTTGTGGTTGAAAAGGTTTTGGATATTTGAATTCAACCTATCACTTTCCTATTGTGTACTGGCCGAGCTCTCTTTCAACTCTTTCACTTCATTTACTATATGTTCTGTGTTCTTCTCTATAGTAGCAAAGAATGTGGATCCTGTAGAAGTTATTACTATGGGATTTATTGTGGCGTCCATCACTATGTGCCTCTCCATAGTGATTAATATTGGCTTGCCTGACTATCTTTAATTGGCACTTCCACCTTTCTTGAGATATTATGTTTTTGAACTAATCGAATCTAAAACTTGAGAGGTACAATACTAATTATTGTTCTTCAAATGTGTTTCCCATTTATCCAAGCGGGAAATTCCCACCAGTGATAGGTGTGGGAGGAGCAACATCTAGATTAGGTAATATAATTTCTATTTCATCCTATTCTAGCTCATTTATTGTGGCATATTCTGCTTCCTTTTCTGTTAGTTTTTTAGTAATCCTTTCTTCTTCAAGTTTCTTGGCCATTTCTTCTTGTTCTCTTTTCTTCATTTCCTCCTCTTCTTTTCTATTTGTTTCCTCTTCCTTTTTATTCCTTGCAACTTCTACCTTTTGGTTTCTTGTTAGACAGTTAAGAGGCATGTAGCCACCACATCTCTGCTCAGAGATAAGCTACCATCGCCCTAGCTGGTTTATTTCCATTACTTTTTGTAAGCATATTTCAGTATTTTACATTAATGAAATGAAGTATTATTTCCGCTGCATATATGTGTTTATGGTTATCTCTGTAATTTGTTGCGTTCCTGTTTAAGTTCAGATCATCGACAGAGTCACTCAAGAGATCACAAGCATTTCTTCATTGTCGTTGAGCATCCATAGCCCTAACAAAGTTGATTGCATCACCTATCCATGTAGGAATCCTTTCTCAAGTCTTTGCTCTTTATTACTATTTTTTTTTATGCACTTTTGCATTATTTGGGCATTCATTACATGAGGGTGGATGAGGCATCCCAACATATATTATTACCAGAGAGGTTGTTCTTTGTCTTTCAGAGACTAAGATTTTTGAAATGGGTTTTTTCACTTTGATATTTTCTCTTTATCCCTTCTCTAACAATTTGGCTAACACATTTAGCATACTATTCATTAATTCAAGACTAATTTAAGTGACGGAGATCCTACGAAAGATGTGGGACATTGCAACTTTTTAGAGTTCCCTCACTAGCCAATTCATATTTTCCATTTAGATAACATTGATTCATTAAAATTTTCAAGATAGAAATATTAAATTGAATATTTTGCAAATTAAAAATAATTTTTGAAATTTATATTTATATATTTCTATTCGTTCATATACACCAGATGACTAATTTTATGAAGTTATAAACAAAATTTATTTTAATAATAAAAAAATATATAAAATTATATTCCACTAAATGTCTTAGTACACACATCCATTCCAATATTTATAAAGATTTAGTACACACCTCACCTCAGCCATATGAAATAATTTCAATAGATGATTAAAAAATTAATAAACCTGCCTATTCATAAAACCCTATTAACGTGTCTATTAGCTCAACTACACAACATCATGGTACGTTAGGATTTGAAATCAATTCAACTATCCCTATTTGAAAAAAATCTACTCATGAGATCTCCTTACGACCCTAATTCTTGTCATTGAAAACATATGCCAGTTGTTTGTTTCTCTTCGCGCATCTGTTGGGGCCTCGTCTGAGTAAATCTTTATGAACGTCATCAAACTCACTTGGATTTTCTTTTTTATTTCCTAATATTTATACTCGCAGAACAAAGTAACCTATTCTGTAAATCAACGTGTAAGATAATTTATTTTCAATCATATAGATAAGATTAAATAAATTATCAGTGTATATTTATTTAATAATAGATTTAGTATTATTCCAATACAAATGAAAAATAAATTTCATCAACAATTATTATAATATTATTGAATCATAATTGATCATTACTAATTGTATTGGCTAATATAATATATCTAGTCTAGTATGCTAAGTCATAGGACACGTTCTCCAAGGTCTCGTGTACCGTATTTAACGTGTCGAACATGAAAAACGTCCGAAAACGTGCCGAAAACATTTTTGAACATGTCTTGGAAAACATAAAACGTACTTTGTCATTTTCTTCATGTCCTAGTAATGGAAAATGAGTTTTCTGAGTCTAAAAAATGTTTCCCTAACGTTTTTCCTCGAGTTGAATATGTACCCCACGAAATCAATAGCTTTAAAGCCCATGTAATTATTTTTTCGAGGTTCTTTTGCTATTTTCCTCCGATTTCGATGTTGTATAATCGTCGTGTGGAGCTACGTCATCTCCTTGGAGCTGTTTGGTCGCTAGAAAGTTTGGCAACTTGGCAGCATGTGTGAGGTTTAGGGAAGTCGTAGACCATATGGCATAGATGTAGTTAAGACTTAAGTGGCAAGCCCGTTAAAAATGTGTTTGATTCGTAACAATGACTAGCTAAGGGCTTTTGGCTATAATAAAATAAGATGTCCATTGTCACCATTCTCTACACACAAGATTTTCCCTCTTCTTTCGTATCTAGCAAACCAGTTCTAGTTAAACAATATATATAGTTGAGGGAAACTATATATCTGGTTTTGCGAGAAAATGTGTGTTCCCAAAGGGTTCTCCACAAGGCAGGCTTTGCCCGAGAAGGTTTCCTCAAAAATTATGTAAACATAAAAGGAAACATCTGAGATTGCATACTGTATGGCTATGTATCACCTGCCTGATTACTGCACTATTTCTCTCTCTATTTAAAATACCTGAACTATTATGGTGTCTTAATACCATTCTGTGTGCAACTTATGCTGTCGAATACCGGGGCCACTATACAAATATAAATAAGTCTACTCAGACACACTGTCACCTAATCAAATGTTACAATAATATAATAATGAATATGTCCTCACGATTTTCAACCCACTAGGTTTTCATTCGAGCTATTAATTTTCTTTGGTTTTTGAAATCAAATTTGTTCTGGTTATGATTATATCAAAAGTGCTAGCATGCAGTGTACCTACTGCTTAACTGTTTAATATCAAAGTACATATCTATAAATTTATAATCTGTGTTTCATTATTGACTCCCAAAAACACAGTTGGATCTGAATCAAGACCAAGCATATCACATTCTAATTTCTAAATTCTGATTCTATTTATTTTTTTAAAATGAACTATGAACTTTGAAGTAATTATATTTTCATTTGATTAGATAAGTTGCAGCTTGTAATTTAATATGGATCAAAAACTATATATATATATATATATATATATATATATATATATATATATATATATATATATATATATATATATATATATATATATAACATGTCCCTCGTGTCCTGTTTGCGGGTCGCTGCATTTTGCATTGAATACTCGTATTTACGTGTCCTCTATATCTCGTCCTCGTGTCATGTGACTTAGCTAGTATGTTTATTCCACTTAATTCAATTTTAAAGAGAGTTTCACTAGTACACAAGTTTTCTTTTAAAGAAACACATGTCTTATACATACTTTCTCTTCATGTAAGGTATGTACATAAATATTGCAAAATTTAAATCTGCATTAATTTGCACTCCAATGTAACAATTATGGGTTTCTTACAATTGTAAAGTCTTATTTGCCATTTCCAATGAACTTCACTAACTTCTAAGAATATAAATAATGTTTATATGTTGGATAAGGGGTCATTAACCATTCTCATACCCTTATATTAAAGTATTGATTGAGATCCAAACTTTCTAATTTATAATTACTTTACATAAAAAAATGAGTACTAAACAACAACCCTACATATTACACTTATTTTATATTAAATATCATTTAAAAAATAAAAAAAATAGAAAAATTAGTCAATTCTTTTTATTGTTACTTTTATAAGTAAAAAAATTTAAATATTAAAAAACATTAACATTTAAAATAGTACACTCACTTGAATTTTATTTAAAAATTAATTTTTTCTTAATACGCAAAAAGATATAAAATATTATGATAAAAGACGTAGTCTTTAACGCGACTTTTTGAAAGCCTTTACGGCGACTTTTTCCGGTGAAAATCTGGCAGTGATTTATTGGAATCCAAGTTTGATAGCTAATTTCTGCACAATGAAACCCTCCCAGGGGTTTTTCAGGTTGCTGAATCCGAATATGCAGTTAAAAAACCATTTTAACTGCAACAAATCATGATTTCATCTCAATTTCTTCCGCCGGATTCCGTAATCTCAAAAAGTCGCATTATAGACAACTCCATGATAAAATCCCTAAAGCACTTTTTCTTTTTAAAACGAAACTTTTTTAGCTTAATACTAATTAATACTAATCGCAATCGCAAAATATATATATATGAATATATATGACGAGCACTCGTCAATAATTTTTTTTTTTTCTTCTTTTTCTTCTCTTGAATGAAAAAATGAGTGAAATTATTAATTTTTTTATTACTTCTAAAAATAAGAATTTTTAAATATATATAAAAAAATAGCATTTAAAATAGTACATTCCTGAATTTAATTTTTTCATATCTGAATTTAATTTAAAAGTTAATTTTTTCATAGTACATAAAAATATATATAATATTATGATAAAATCCCTAAACTAGTCACTTCACCTCAATATTTGCAAACACTTTTTCTTCTTAAAATGATTTTTTTTACGTTAATATTAATCGCAGTATATAAATTTGACGGGCACTGGTCAATAATTTTTTTTTTTTTAATTTCTTTTAAAATGATGTTTGATTTTTTAGTCATTATTTAAATTAAATATTTTCTCATAAATATAAACCTATAATTTTAGTAGTATAAGTTTTATGTTTTGTTTTGGTAAATTTTTAATTATGGTTTGACCATAAAAATATATGTCCATACTTCATATTATTTTAAAAATATTAAATAGGTTATTATTATTATAGAAAATTATTTTTTTTACTATTTATTTAATTGTGTGAATTGTGAGGAGATCACTTCATTTTGAAAATTTTCTTCCTGGTATTAAGAGGAGAAAAATAGAATCCCACATTAAAAACTAATTATTTTAATTAATTAAATAATAATAAAAAGTAAATTAAAATTATGATTTAATTGAATAATCATTTTTATCTTATTAGATTATTTACTATGATTTTAAAACATATGTCTTTGTTTAACCATTTTTTTTATATAATCCCAACCTATGGTATGAGACTAGAAGAGCTAATTTTTTTTATTAATTAAATATTTAAAAAAATTATGATTTAAATTTGATTATTGAATAATCATTTTTATCTTATTAGATTATTTACCATGATTTTAAAGAATACTTTAATTTTTACATAACCATTAAATTTTTATGAATAAACGTGTCTTTAGAAATAAATAAATTCAAATTAAAACTAAATCATTGCATGATTGTAAAACATATTTTGAGTCTTAGACAACCATTAAAATTTATGAATAAACGTGATTTAAAATAAATAAATTCAAATTATACCTCTCCTCTCCTTTGGCTACAACTTTCCCATTGAACATACATTAATAAAATTCATTAATATCAATTCAAATCAAAATAAATGAATCCTTGAGAAAACAAACTATGTTACAGAAAATCTAAACTAGTTGAAATGATTAAAACTTACATATTTTGTGACACAGGAATCAATTGTTTCAAATAAATCTCAACAATCGGCCCCGCGTTTTAATTCCCTTTACAGTGCAACCTTTTACAACTCTAGTTGGATTTCCTTTGTAAAATCCCGAACACTGGTATTTCCCCTTTGTATAGAGATCGCTTGGTGGTACACCGTAGATCGCAACACATTGATCCAACGATCCACGTTATATCACTATCGCAAGTCGCAAGGGTTCAGGGCCTGGTGCTTTCCTCTTTAAATCGTTGCGATGCGAATTAATTCAACGACCGCATCGCGCCATCGCATATTGCACTTCCCTAATGCTCAAGGCCCATTCACATACCACGAAATATTTGCAATGCAATGGATCGGCGATCGCATGCCGCATGGTATTAAGGCATGAGGTCTATTCAACTACCATGGAATGTTGCGATGTGATGCGACGTGGGATAATCCAACAGTTGGGATTTAAGTGGGCATCAACCACTGTTATTAACACTAAGGACTACGATCTTCGTTGAACTCTGAGTTTATAACATAAAGCATAAAAACAGAGAAGTGTTTGATTTCGTCGTGAATACAAGTAAACAAAGTCCAACATGAAATTTCACACAGAATCGATATATAATCACACACGCATCAATTTATAAATACTATCAATGTTACAGAGTCTCGGCCCTTTGGCTTGATTACAGTGATTTAAAAGACCTCCATTTCAATATGGAAATATACGCTCTATTACTTGACTCTCACTTCGCTCAATCATCTCTCCTCTCTAACCATCACTTTTGCATTACATTTTTCTTCTTTTTATCAATCCAATCCTGCCTAACAACTCAATCTCTATTTTTAAACATTTTAACAATCAATCTCTATTTTCAAGCTCTATCACACACGTATGCTAACAACTTATCCTTGAATCTAAAATAAGACAATTTTTACTTATTACAACAATGAAATACAACTCAGTTCTTGAGAGATCCAACCCTCTCAGTAAAAGTTGAATTTTGACCACTCAGGTCAGTGAAATTCAACTTGTTTAGCCACAACATGTGAACAGACTTTCACATTGCTGGCTAAGTCTAGATGCTTCTGCATCAAACTCCCGAGGAAGAAAAGAATAATCCTTTAGACTTTCAAGGCTTACTCCATACTTCTGCAACTCGGCTGTTGTTAACTAGCTAGCATCCTCCACTAGCTGTCCTTTCCATTTGGCTAGATATTGAAAATAAATCTGTCCTCTGGTTCTTTTGGATACTCTTTTCTCTAAAACAGCTTCCACTTCTTTCTTATCGGCCCTTGGCATTTGTTCTTCCCAGTTCAAGGTTTGAACTTCATCTTCTATAGTTTCCTCCTGTAGCTCTGTCTCTGTCCCTTTGTATGGATACAAATCTACAATAGTGAAAATAGGCAATATTCCAATCCCTTCTGGCAATTCAATTTCATATGCATTAGCTGAAAACTTTCTTATAATTCTACATAGTCCTATCTTTTCCATTTTTAGTCTATTGTAATTCTTAGCAAGAAATCTTTCTTTTCTCAATATACCATCACTAAATCTCCCACTTGAAATTCTTTCTCTCTTCTTTTCATATCCACTCTATGTTTGTATTTACCACTACTTTCCTACAATCTACCTTTGACATCTTCTTGTAGTCTTTGCATCTCTTCTGCAAACTCTTCAGCTTTTGCACTTCTTGTCTCCTGTTTTCCAAAATTTCTAAACTCATACACATGTCTTGGATTCATTCCAAAAACAATCTGAAATGAACTCATTCCAATACTTTGGTTTGGAGTGTCATTATAAGCAAATTTAGCCTGAGCTAGTGCTAAATCCCACTGCTTAGGATTTTGATACACTAAACTTCTCAATATGTCTCCCAAGCTCTTGTTTACTACTTCAGTCTATCCATCTGTTTGAGGGTGGTATGCTGAACTGAAACTTAGGTTAGCTCCTAATTTCTTCCAAAGAGTTCTCTAGAAATGTCCCACAAATTTTGTATCCCTATCAGACACAATACTTACAGGAAATTCATGTAATCTTACAATTTCTGAAAAAAAATAGATTAGCTATATGTGTTGCATCACTAGTCTTATTACAAGCAATGAAATGTGCCATCTTGGAAAATATATCTACCACAACATAAATGGAATCATTCTCTCTTTGAGTTTTTGGTAATCCCAAAACAAAATCCATGCTAAATGCATCCCATCGTCAGTCTGGTGTTGGAAATGGCTGATACAATCTTGTATTCTGACTTCTCCCCTTAGCATGCTGACATATCCTGCACTTCTCAACAAATATTTTAACATCGGTTTGTATTTTTGGAAAATAATAAAAAGTATTCACCTGAGCAAGGGTTTTATCTTGTCCAAAGTGACCAGATAATCCTCCATTATGTTTTTCCTTTATTATGTTTTCCCTCATAGAACATTTGGGAATACACAACTTGTTGCCTTTAAACACTAAGCCTCCTTGGATGAGATAATCTAACCATTGACTTCTGTTATGGACTATTGGATTTCTAACTATTGTATAGATATCTTTGAAACCTGCATCATCTTTATACATTTCAATCATTTCTTCAAATCCTACAACACCAACTTTGAATTCTTGCACAATAAAACTAACCCTGCTCAACGCATCAGCGACTTTATTCAACTTACCATCACAAAAGTAAAGCTCTGCAAAAATTCTACCCACTTGGCATGCTTCTAGTTCAATTTCGGTTGGTTATTTATGAACTGTAATACATGATTGTCTGAATATAATATGAATTCCTTTGGTAGAAAATAATGTCTCCATTTTTTCAAGGCTTGCACAATAGCGTAAAACTATTTATCATAAGAAGAATACTTCTTCTTCGCTTCATTCAATTTCTCATTGAAGTACACTATTGGTCTTTGTTCCTGACTCAGAATTGTGCCAACTGCAACTCCTCTATCATCTGTTTCAACTTGAAATACTTTTTCAAAATCAGTCAAAGCTAAAATCGGTTCCTCTGTGATTTTCCTCTTCAGCAATTTCAAATTCCTGACTGCTTCTTCTGTCCACTTGAACGATTGATTAGGCTCCTTAATTGTTTCAAGAATTAGTGCACAAATCTGACTAAAACCTCTGATAAAATTCTTGTGAAACCTTGCAAGACCATGGAAGCTTCTTACCTCAAATATATTTCTGGGAATAGGCTAGTTCCAAATGGCTTGGACTTTCTCTAGATCCATTTTCAATCCCTCTTTAGAAACTACAAATCCCAAGTAAATTAATTCTTCTTTCATGAAACTACATTTCTTCAGATTTATCAGTAGTTTCTCTTTCTACAAAGTTATTAAAACCAATTTAAGATGCTCTAGATGTTCTTCCTTACTTTTACGAAAAACTAGAATATCATCAATATAAACAATCACAAACTTGCCTGCATATTCCTTCAAGACTTCGTTCATCAATCTCATGAAAATGCTAGGTGCATTAGTGAGTCCAAAAGGCATCACTAACCATTCATACAACCCACTGTTTGTTTTAAATGTAGTCTTCCACTCATCTCCTTCTCGAATTCTTGTTTGATGATATCCACTCTTTAGATCTATTTTAGTAAAATACTTTGATCCACTCAAACAATCCATTAAATAATCCATGCGTGGAAAAGGAAATCTATACCTGATTGTGATCTTGTTTATGGCTCTGGAATCTGTGCACATATGCCATTCACCTCCTTTCTTTGGACCGAGTACTGTTGGTACATCACATGGACGAAGACTCTCTCTGATTAGTTCCTTGTCCATTAGTTCTTGCACTTGTCTTCTAACTTCTGCATTCTCTTGAGGAGTTAATATGTAAGCTGCTTTATTTGGAAAACTCGCTCTTAGTATTAGATCAATATGATGACTAATACTCCTTATCGATGGCAATGCATTTGGCAACTCATCCACAATAATATCAGCGAAAACATTTAACAGAGTTTTGATTTCTTCAGGTAAATCATCTAAATTTGTGGAATTTAAAATTACCTTCGGTCTCCCTATGACAACAAAATGCATTTCTTCACCTTTTCCAATCTCTTGCAACAGCTCCTTTCCACTCATCAACATAACACTATTTCGAGGTGCTCCTTTGTCAGCATCATCCTTCAATGACAACAGTGTATGTTCATTTCCATCCTTCTCCAGAGTATAAGCGTTTCTCCTCCCATCATGAATAGCTTTCTGATCAAACTACCATGGTCTTCCCAGCAGTACATGACATACATCCATTGGCATTACATCACATAATATTTCATCCTTACACATACCAATCTGTGTTTCAACCTTGCATTGTTCTGTTACAATAATCTGACGCCCCTTCTGCAACCATGACACTTTGTAAGGAGTAGGGTGCACTGTATTTTCTAATCCTAGCTTGTCCACCATCTCTGTAGAAACAAGGTTATTAGTGCTTCCATTGTCAATTATTACTTTACAACACTTACCTTGTGATTTACAGGCAGTTTTGAATAAATTCTTCCTCTGCGCTGGTTCTTCAATCTCTTTCTCTGTCTTAAGCAATGTCCTTCTCAACAATAGGGATTCTCCTACTTCAGGGGGTTCTTCCTTTTCCATAAGTCGAGGTGTTTCTGGCTTTGCCTCAACCATATTCACATTCCTTTGACTTGCTGGTTTATTATGAGGACAGTCCCATGACACATGTCCCCATTCTCCACAAGTGTAACATCGAATATCTCTTCCTCGGCCTCTTCCTCTAGGTGCAAATCTTCCTCTATTAAGATCCCCTCTCTATGGTGGTTTGCTACTTGAACTACATGCTTCATGCTGATGTTGTTGTCCCCTTGGTCTGGTAGTTCCTCTACCTCTTACTGAGCTTCTTCCTCTATTCCTCTGATTTTGTTTTCTCAACATCTTCTCTTTTGCCTTCAAACTTGCTTGATAGGCATCCTCAATAGTCTTCAGACTTAACAAGTTGATCTCGTCTTGTATGTCATATCATAAGCCATTGATATATCTGCTACCTTCTCCATGTCATCCTCTGCATGTCCTGCTCTAATAATCAATCTATAAAACTCTTCTGTGTATTCTTTAACAGACATTCCTTTTTGCCTTAAATTCTACAACTATTTAAAAAGATTTAACTGATAATCTTTAGGCATAAATTTGGCTTTCATCTTACTTACCATTTTGTCCCATTGCTTGATCTTAGACTTTCCTTTCCTCGTTCTGGATGTCTGTAGCTCATCCCACCAAATAGCTGCATGACCCTTCAATCTGGTAACTGCAAATTTCACCTTCTTCTTGTCGTCAGCTTCCTCTTCATAGTCAAAATATTTGTCTAATGACCTGATCCAATCCATTAGCTCTTCTGCATTGAGACTCCCTTCATACGTAGGAATTTCCACCTTTGGTTTTCCTCCTACTTTCACCAACATCTTAACAACTCTGATAGTTTCATTTTCCTCCTCTTCTTCTTCCTCCTCAGAAGATTCTTCTTTAGCATTGTTATCCCCTTCAACAGGTGTTCTTCTCTAAGCAGTCTCAATTGTTTCAATCCTTGTATGCAGACTTCGGATCTCCTCCAGCAGAACTGCATTTGCTTCTGGTCTTCCTCGACCAATGCCAGCTCCTCTCCTTGGCAGCATGTTTACTATAATCAACCTTAATCTCTCTGTGCTCTGATACCACAAATGATGCAAGAATCAATTGTTTCAAATAAATCTTAACAATCGGCCCCTCATTTTAATTCCCTTTACATTCCAACCTTTTACTACTCTGGTTGGATTTCCTTTGTAAAAGCCGGAACACTGGTATTTCCCCTTTGTATAGAGATCGCTTGGTGGTACACCGTAGATCGCAACACATTGATCCAACGATCCACGTTATATCACTATCGCAAGTCGCAAGGGTTCAGGGCCTGGTGCTTTCCTCTTTAAATCATTGTGATGCAATTTAATTCAACGACCGCATTGCGCCATCAAATATCACACTTCCCTAATGCTCAAGGCCCGTTCACATACCATGAAATTTTTGCGATGTGATGGATCGGTGATCACACATTGCATGGTCTTAAGGCCTGAGGTCTATTCAACTACCGATGGAATGTTGCGATGTGATGCGATGCAGGATAATCCAACGGTTGGGATTTAAGCAGGCATCAACCACTATTATTAAGACTAAAGATTGCGATCTCCGTTTAAAGTTTATAACAGAAAGCATAAAAACAGGGAAGTGTTTGATTTCATCGTGAATACAAATAAACAAAGGCCAACATGAAATTTCACACATAATCGATATATAATCACACACGCATCAATTTATAAATACTATCAATGTTACAGAGTCTCGGCCCTTTGGCTCAATTACAGCGATTTAAAAGACCTCTGTTTTAATATGGAAATCTATGCTCTATTACTTGACTTTCACTTTGTTTAATCCTCTCTCCTCTCTAACCATCCATTTTTCATTACATTTTTCTTCTTTTTATCAATCCAATCCTGCCTAACAACTCAATCTCTATTTTTAAACATTCTAACACTCAATCTCGATTTTCAACCTCTATCACACACCTAGTCTAACAACTTATCTTTGAATATAAAATAAGACAATTTCTACTTATTACAATAATGAAATACAACTCATTTCTTGAGAGATCTAACCCTCTCAGTAAAAATTGGCTTTTGACCACTCAGGTCAACGAAATTCAACTTGTTTAGCCACAACATTTGAAGAGACTTTCACATTGCTAGCTAAGTCCAGATGCTCCTGCATGATTTTGCATCAAGTGGGTGTGTTGTGCTTGACTTGATTGATATATAGAAATGAATTACACTACTCTTACGTTCCATAATGGATATCGTCAAGCCTTTAAATAGGCTCCATCATAACAAATATGATGGGAAAAACCATAGGTTGTAAAAACCTAGAGTTAAAAAATCCTCATGTTAAATTATTAATTTTATTAAGTTAGTTTACATAACAAGACATTACAACATTTCTTCCAAACTGAACCTGAAAAGCATCTATATCAGTGAAATTAATGTTTTAAAAAATTAATCAAATTTCATTAAAATCGCAATCAATACTCTGGCGGTGTCAATTCTTTTGAACATTGCGATTCAACGGATGCGATATTTCAATAGATCATATTATAATGTTGCAGTGGGTCCGCATACATATCACAATCGGTGATTTGGGGGTGACAACCCTTTATAACTTGCGCTATGGAAGTTCCAATAGATGGATGCGATATAACAATAGGGCAATTTATAATGGTGCAACGGATCCGCATATAACACATTCCCATCAAAATTAATGTTTTGAAAAAGTAATAACATGCAAATTTTAAAAATGCAATGGTGATATAAAAAGTAAAATACAAACAAATTTCCATCAAATTTAACTAATGACTACTCGTACTTTTTATCCGGACACAAGTTCCAATGAAATTCCTTAAATGACATGCCGTCGTTAGTGTCGAAACCATTAATATTGAATGAAGGCCAACCAAAAGGGCAAGTGCTATTTCATGGACTATAGCATTATAAATGCACTCTTAAGAGACCTTAAGTACAGTGTTGGGAAGCGGGTTCTGACATCGGCTTTGGCGGTCAGCGGTGTGCATCATTTCTCCGGCGAACGAATTCCGATTTCGTATGTATTCTCATTCGCATTCATCCACCCGCATACCATCCATACATCACTCATTTTGAATTTGGAAACCCGCCGTCCCATGTCATACCATCGCCCGCATACCATCCATACATCACTCATTTTGAATTTGGAAACCCGCCTAAATACTGACTCGCGCCTTTCTCTGCTCGGCATTTACCTGCAACGATCCACCGTCCTTCTCATGGCGACGGCCATACCTCTCACACTCATCTACGTCTTCTCCAAGTCCCTACTATTGCTCTTGCGGGAGTCGGAGGAAATAGCCACCGCGGCCGCTATATTCGTCTACGGCCTAATTCCCCAGATATACGCATATGCCGCCAATTTTCCGATCCAGAAGTTCCTGCAGGCTCAGAGCATCGTCATGCCCAGCGCCTTCATATCATTCTGCACGATATTCGTCCACCTGTTGCTCAGCTGGCTCGCCATTTACAAACTCGGCTGGGGAATCTTCGGGGCGGCGTTTGTGCTGAGTCTGTCGTGGTGGATCGTCGTCATTGCTCAGTTTGTATATATCCTAAAAACCCCAAAATGCAAGCACACATGGACAGGCTTCTCACTTCAGGCCTTCTCCGGCCTGCCGTCGTTCTTGAAGCTTTCTATCGCTTCGGCCATCATGTTATGGTAAGATTTACACTCCACCTTCCTACTTATGTTAGCATGAGTCCATTCATTGATCACATTTTTTGGTTTTCTTGAACAGGGTTGTGAATTATGTTATTTTCTAACATTTCTTGATTTTCTTGATTAGGTTTTGTGAATTATGCTATTTTCAACATTGATTTCAGCTTTTGAATTCACGGTTAAAATTTACTGGTTTTATTGATTTAGGTTCATAAATTACGCCATTGCTAGCATTTTAAATATTTTCTTGATTCCTATTTTGAGTTCACATTTCACTGACCGACTGGTTTTCTATGACATTAGTTTGGAGACCTGGTATCTCCAGATATTGGTTCTGTTGGCCGGTCTTCTGGAGAATCCAGAAATTGCATTGGACTCACTATCTATCTGGTATTCTTCCTTTTTAGTTAAATTTCTTTCTATATTTTAAAACAAAATTGCCTTTACCAAATTGGTGCAGATCAATCTACAGACACGATTCTCTTTACCGATCTTTAATAACTTTATCATTACATCATTTTCTTTCTTTACTGTTTAAAGCTTTAAATTTCCTCTCACTGTTTAAAGCTTTAAATTTTTGTGTACAGTATGACAGTATTGGGATTGTTGTTCATGATCTCAGTCGGCTTCAACGCAGCAGCAAGGTCAGTGATCCATGATTCAATCTTCTCCTCTTCACATAAATTTTATGTTGAATACAGTCTTTTGGCATCTGTTAAAGATTTTTTGGGCGAATATACTTGCCATTTTGTTTTGTCCAGTGTTAGAGTAAGCAATGAGCTCGGCGCAGGAAATCCCAGAGCAGCGGCATTTTCAGTGATAGTGGTGACGACAATCTCTTTCATCATCTCGATTATTTTCGCCATTGCCATTCTCTTGCTACGCAACATCATTAGCTATGCATTTACCGAAGGGGAGGAAGTCTCGGATGCTGTGGCAGAACTTTGCCCTTTCTTGGCTGTCTCAGTTATTCTCAATGGCATACAACCCGTGCTTTCAGGTTAATTAAATTTTATTCAAATATATATTTTTTTATTAAATTTTGAGAAAATTACAAGGTTTGGCAGTTTTGGATGCTTTTATGTTTGAAATTACTCTACATAATTTAATTTATAATTGGAATTAATTAATTAATTTATATATATATATGAGATAAAGATAAAAGGTTGCTTTATTATAAAACAATATAAGGGTTTGGAGTATGTTTTAAAAGTTTATTTTTTTCAATATAGATTTTGTTGTTTTTACTGATAGTTATAAGTGGTTTGATTTTGATTGTATAAGGATGACAGATTAACCAGCATGTGAGGATAACAATCACTGTCTCCATTACTCATTTGACAACTTATGATAAGTGTTCTTTGTGTAATAAAAAAGGAAAAAAACAACACAATAATAAAATATTGATCATTTTATTTGAATTATAAATTTTGAAAATATTTTAAAATCAATAAACATACCATTAATATCACTTTTGTCGATTAAATTTCAAAATATTTGAAGCTTTGATGTATGTTTCTTGGCTTATCATGCAGGTGTAGCTGTTGGTTGCGGATGGCAAGCTCTTGTGGCTTACATTAATGTGGGTTGCTACTATATTGTTGGGATTCCTACAGGTCTTTTATTGGGTTTTAAATTTGGATTTGGAGTGAAGGTAAGTTTAATAAATATATATATATATATATATATTTTAAAACTTGGTAGGGCTATATTTTCATGTTGAATATATCACACTTTGATCTAGACAAGAAATTGAACGAATGATTTCACATCAAAAAATATTAACACCTAATCCTAACTAGTAAACATTTATATTTTTCATATTAAATAAATTAATTTAAAAAAATAAAATATTAAAATTATAAATAAAAATTTATATATATATATATATATATATATTAATTTTTTTAATTAAAAATATCTTTTATTAATCTTATTTCAATTTATTTTTACATATTTATTGTTTGATATAACAATAATGTTATTATTCATTTAAAAAATTAAATATTATAAAATAAAAAATTAAATGTTTTAAAAATTAAATAATTTTCTTATTTATTTATATTTTTTAAAATAGTTAGTTTAAGTTCTAAAGTGGTTTCAAAATGTGCTCTTAAGAAGTGTAAGCATAGCAAGTCATGGCTAGTTCAATTAGCCATTGGAACCAAGATAGAAGTTAGTGAAATGAGTGAGCCATTCTTCCTCAATAAAACGCTCACTTTCAATGCCCTAATGAGAATTCTCTGCCTTGTCCCCTATTTTTTAATTTACCTCTTAGTTTAGATTTATTTTTTAATTTACCAAACACAATTTTTTTGGTATTAGATTTATATTTATGAAAAATAATAATATAGTTTTTATAATTTTAAATTTTAAATTTTATTAAGTATCATACTTAATTCAAATTTATTTACATATTTTTTTAGTAATAATGAGAATATTTGTATTTTATATTTATATTTTTGAAAATGATAATAGCAATTTCTATAAATTTTAATTTTTGAACTTTATTAAGTTAAATAATATTATAATTAATTAAATATCTATATAATATTAAAATTTATTATTATTTTTTTAGCAAAAATGACAATAATTGTATTGATTTCAAATTCTTTGCTAATTTCATAATTTTATATCAAGGTTATAATTCAAATTTGTCATATATTTCAAGGATACCTAGTATAATTTGTATCAAAATTATCCTTTGTTTAGGGACGCTAAACTGAGAGACAAAGAACATGTATTTGGATGTGAAAACATTCCAAAAGGATCCCAAAATAAAGGAAAGAATTCAAAACATCCAACTTATTTGAGAATAAAATCTTTCATTACATTGTACTTTTCGAGATCCATAGGTTTATTTCCCAGATCCATAGGTTTATTCAGATCTAGGGAATTATTTATAGTCAGACCACTTGAGCTAGTAGAATCATTCATGTCCATAACCAAGATGTTACCAACAAGATTAGTTCCTCAACCTAATGACATATTTCATCCTCCTTTTTAAATAATTCTTAACAAGGTATTCAGTGGAATTGAAACTTAAGGAACAAAGGACGGTGTTAATTAGTCATCTAACTTTTCTCCAAACTTTAGGATGCAACCTTCATTGGCACATTCATTTGCTTCTTTATTTTTCTCATGTAAAACATGGAAATAATTAATTGAAGGGATTTTTTTTGTGACCTTTATAATTTGATTTAATAGATTTTCCAATATCTTATCCCTTGGAAAGGATCCTTTTAACATGTGTTGAATAGTTAGAAGAGAGGGGACATTATTTTCTTTAGCTATAAGGAGGCCTTGTAGAAGACCATAGGCTTCTTCATGATTATTTGTCATCTTTCCTAATCCCCATAACTACTTCAATACTTTAATTCCATTGGGGCCATAGAGTACCCCTCCTCCTCTTGCCACTATTGGATTCATTTTTGAGGCATCGTCAAAGCTAAGGACAAAGCTTGAGAGATGTGCCTTCCAATCCTTGAAGGCTTCCCAAGAGAGGCAAAGTTTCCATTTTTTTGTGATAGATTTTGTAGCAGCCTTGGGGCAAAATTGATTTCCTTTGGAAGGGAGAGCTTTGAAAGCCAAACAAGTTCCAAGGGATCCAAAAGTTGAGGAGAGGATACTTTACAAGGACTTTGGACCCACAATTAGGAGCACAAATGCAAAGCTTTAATTGTTGTCAATTGAGGATGCACTTGAGTATTGTTAAAAATAAATTCGCTCCTTGCTAATCAGAATTAACAACAAATGAACTTGTGTTAGGCTTCCTAAACTGGTTAAAAAAATTGATTTTGAATGAATCGACCTGAGTATTGAAATTTCCGGGAAGAAAAGAGATATTAGAGCGAACATGGCCATATCAGTTAGTTTTTCAAATGGGTGATAATTGTAATCCATACAATTTTTATATAGGAGCACTCCAAAAAAATGTGTTGGATATATTCTTCACTGTTCTTGCATAATTAGCATCGAGAAGGGCCATGGATTCCCTTTTTCTGAAGATTTTATGTGGTCAAAATCTACTTATGCACCAATAACCAACAAAAGAAATTAATCTTGGGAAGGCTATTAGGATGCCAATTTTTTTCACAACAACATGATTTTGGAGGAGAACCACGTGAGAAAAGAAAATCCCAAACTGTATACACCGAATTATCCCATCCTTGTTCGTTAGGAACATCATGACTCCAATGGGAACATCTAGCGAGAGCATTACAAAGTTTATGAGCAACATGGACCAGGTTGGGGGGTTATGAAATCAAATTTTCTGCCACACCACTTTCCTCTACCATCCTAAGAAGAAATATCGGCGAAGGAGAATTTCCAATTTGCAACAAATACATTCTTGAGTGACATCGAGTCTCTATCCTTTTCTAAAGGAGAATTGTTCATAATCCTTTCTTCACATATATTAATACTTTCTCCATTATTAGGATTCCAAAAAAAATCCCTAATTTCATAATGGGAGTTGAATTCACACTATAGATCCGAGAAGGGAGACAACCAAGTAGGAATCACACCCAAAAGGGAAGTATTTTGAGCACAACACCACCTTCCACCATTCATCTTTTAGGGAGAGAAAGCATGGACAATTTTAGCTCCAATTTCTTTATTCATGAGCACTAGATCTCTAATATTGAGCCCCTCGTGTGCTTAGGTTGTTGAACAGTGGCCCATTTTACTAGATGAAACATTTTAGTGTTGGTTATACCTCCTTCCCATAGGAATTTCAAAAAAAAAATTAGCCACTAAAGAGATGATATTTTGAGGATCCAAGAGCGCATAACACTGATAGAGGGGTAGTGTTGAAAGAACAACCTTAACCAAGACTATACGATTAATAAAATTTAACGAACATGATCCCCATTGAGAAAACTTTGATTTGAATTTTGAAACTATACTCACCAAAGTCTACACATAGTGTCATTTTAGGCATATAAGGATGCCAAGATATTTAAACACTTTCCGAGTTTCCATATGTTGAAATCCTAGAACCTTGCAATCTGCATTTATTTTCTAACACTAATATTCAAAGAATAGATATGTGATTTCCTAGAGTTTATCATGCCCCTTGAGGCCTCCAAAAAATGGTCTAAGATTGACTTAAACCTTCTGGCCATAATGGTAGAATCTCCTCCCATACATAAAGTGTCATCTACAAATTGTGAAGAATTTATAATCTTAATTTCCCTTGCAAATTGAATTCCTAGAAGCCTTTCACTTCTTCTCTCAAAATCCAATCTCGAAATTAGATAATCTGCAACTATGATATATAAAAAATGGGAGATAGGGCAGCCTTGGTGGAGGCCCCTTGAAAGTTTGAAAAATCTAGAATATTTTCCATTAACGAATGGCAAGATCCAAGGAGCTTAAATGCATAGAGATATCCAGTGAATAAATTTGCTATCAAAACCAAATTTTGAGAATACCTTAAAGAGAAAGCTATGGTGCATTTTATCAAAGGAATTTACAATATCTAACTTGATACTTTCGTTTATCACCCCTTTTTTGGATGGAATGTATTGCTTCTTGAACCAAAATAATATTGTCAAAGTTTTTTCTTTAAAAGACAAATCCTATGTTTTCTGAAATAATTTTTGGAAGGAGAAGTTTGAGCCTTACAACCAAGATCTTGGAAATGACTTTGTAAGATACACTGTAGAGTAAAGTAGGCCCGAACTATACAAATGATGATGGATTAATAGTCTCTTTCACTAAAAATAGGTTGAGAGGCCATTAAGTCTCGAAGATTTATTTTGATTGAAAGAAAAACGTATGCTCTTGATCTCCTCCTTTGTAATATCCTTTTGTAAGGAATTGTTATCTTCTTACGAAATTATTTCTAAAACATTATCCAACATAATCTCCTTTAAGTCTGCATTTGTGAGGTCCATCACGCTATAGAACTTGTGAAAATGATAAATTTCCTCATCTTGGATTAGTCCAAAATCATTGATTTTGTTCCCTCTCATTGTGATCTCTTTGATTTTGTTCTTCAAAGTTCAATTTTGAGCTCAATTATGAAAGACTTTAGAATTTATATTTCCTTCCTGAAGCGAGAAGTCACAATATTTGAGCCTCCAAAATTCCTCATCTTCTTTCAAAGCAGAGTGAGAGGCTTCAAATTTTTTATTTTCTTTCATAATAATTTCTTGAGTAATTAATCCATGCTCCATAACTCTTTGAAGAGATTCCAGATTAATTTGTAGTTGGGTAATCAAAGCTTGCCTAATTTCCTTTTGTCTTTTAGCCCATGTCTTTATTGCCTCTTTGAAATTTTAACTTTTTTTCTCACAAATGTGAATTGGGATTCTTGTAATCCATTGCCTCCAAACTTGTTTGATCAAATCATAGAAACCCTTTGATCCAATCCAAATCAGGAATAACTTGAAGGGGAGAGGACCATAATTACCTTTGTCCTATATTTCTAACAAGATAGGTAAGTTGCATCATGGGAGAATTTTGAAAGAGAACAATAAGTCTTTCTCCAAGAAGGAATCAATAATAAAGAAATGATCAAGACAAGCAACAATGTGACCAAGGATTGATTGCTTATTGCTCAAAGTGAACTTATTTAAATAATTTATATCAAGGAGATTTAGCTTCCTATTTAAATCTTCCATATTTTCTTGGATCTAATCTTTGAATTTATCTCTTCCTTATTTTTGTTTGCTAAGTTGTGTGAGTCCTAAGATGACTGCATGCTTAACCTTTGGCTTGAGAAACCACGATCTAGGGGCATCTAATCTGTCAAAATCAATCGAGGATCACACCCAGCTTGGGCTACACTAGCCCTTAACATGATTGGATTTTTTCCCATTATATGCCCAGTTTCCGTATATGCCCAGTTTCCGAAAATGAAAGTGTCAAGAGAAAGGGCATTGGGATACGTCAGCACCAACAGGCAACAATGATGGCCAATGGGGAGCGTTTCGGGCGGTCCCCATGGGACATGTCAACTCGGAAGGCAAACCCCGATGAGTTTGTTAACATGCACAAGAGGGAAGTGCGTGGATAAGGAAGATGTGCGCATATACGGAAACTGGGCATATACGGAAGATGTGTGCATATACGGAAACTGGGCATATACAGAAGATGTGCGCATATACGGAAGATGGCATATATGGAAGATGTGTGCATATACGGAAACTGGGCATATACGGAAGATGTGCGCATATACGGAAACTGGGCATATACGAAAGATGTGTGCATATACGGAAACTGGGCATATACAGAAGATGTGCGCATATACGGAAACTGGGCATATACGGAAGATGTGCGCATATACGGAAACTGGGCATATACGGAAGATGTGTGCATATACGGAAACTGGGCATATACGGAAGATGTGTGCATATACAGAAATTGGGCATATACGAAAACTGGGCATATACGGAAGATGTGCGCATATACGGAAACTGGGCATATACGGAAGATGTGGGCATATACGGAAACTGGGCATATACGGAAGATGTGGGCATATACGGAAACTGGGCATATACGGAAGATGTGTGCATATACGGAAGATATGCGCATATACGGAAACTGGGCATATACAGAAGATGTGTGCATATACGGAAACTGGGCATATACGGAAACTGGGCATATACGGAAGATGTGCGCATATACGGAAACTGGGCATATACGGAAGATGTGCGCATATACGGAAGATGTGTGCATATACGGAAACTGGGCATATACGGAAGATGTGCGCATATACGGAAGATGTGCGCATATACGGAAACTGGGCATATACGGAAGATGTGAGCATATACGGAAACTGGGCATATACGGAAACTGGGCATATACGGAAGATGTGCGCATATACGGAAACTGGGCATATACGGAAGATGTGCGCATATACGGAAACTGGGCATATACGGAAGATGTGCGCATATACGGAAACTAGGCATATACGGAAGATGTGCGCATATACAAAAACTGGGCATATACGGAAGATGTGGGCATATACGGAAGATGTGCGCATATACGGAAACTGGGCATATACGAAAGATGTGTGCATATACGGAAACTGGGCATATACGGACGATGTGCGCATATACGGAAACTGGGCATATACGGAAGATGTGGCATATATGGAAGATGTGCGCATATACGGAAACTGGGCATATACGGAAGATGTGTGCATATACGGAAACTGGGCATATACGGAAGATGTGTGCATATACGGAAACTGGGCATATACGGAAACTGGGCATATACGGAAGATTGGGCATATACGGAAATTGGGCATATACGGAAGATGTGTGCATATACGGAAACTGGGCATATACGGAAGATGTGCGCACATCTTCCGTATATGCCCAGTTTCCGTATATGCACACATCTTCCGTATATGCCCATCTTCCGTATATGCGCACATCTTCCGTATATGCCCAGTTTCCGTATATGCGCACATCTTCCGTATATGCCCAGTTTCCCAATTTCCGTATATGCACACATCTTCCGTATATGCCCAGTTTCTGTATATGCGCACATCTTCCGTATATGCCCACATCTTCCATATATGCCCAGTTTCCGTATATGCCCAGTTTCTATATATGCGCACATCTTCCGTATATGCCCAGTTTCCGTATATGCGCACATCTTCCGTATATGCCCAGTTTCCGTATATGCTCACATCTTCCGTATATGCCGAATTTCCGTATATGCACACATCTTCCGTATATGCCTAGTTTCCGTATATGCGCACATCTTCCGTATATGCCCAGTTTCCGTATACGCCCAGTTTCCGTATATGCACACATCTTCCGTATACGCCCAGTTTCCGTATATGCACACATCTTCCGTATATGCGCACATCTTCCGTATATGCCCAGTTTCCGTATATGCGCACATCTTCCATATATGCCCAGTTTCCGTATATGCACACATCTTCCGTATATGCCCAGTTTCCGTATATGCCCAGTTTCCGTATATGCGCACATCTTCTGTATATGCCCAGTTTCCGTATATGCGCACATCTTCCGTATATGCCCAGTTTCCGTATATGCGCACATCTTCCGTATATGCCCAGTTTCCGTATATGCGCACATCTTCCGTATATGCGAACATCTTCCGTATATGCCCAGTTTCCGTATATGCGCACATTTTTCGTATATGCCCAGTTTCCGTATATGCACACATCTTCCGTATATGCCCAGTTTCCGTATATGCGCACATCTTCCGTATATGCCCACATCTTCCGTATATGCCCAGTTTCCGTATATGCCCAGTTTCCGTATATGCGCACATCTTCCGTATATGCCCAGTTTCCGTATATGCACACATCTTCCGTATACGCCCAGTTTCCGTATATGCACACATCTTCCGTATATGCGCACATCTTCCGTATATGCCCAGTTTCCGTATATGCGCACATCTTCCGTATATGCCCAGTTTCCGTATATGCACACATCTTCCGTATATGCCCAGTTTCCGTATATGCGCACATCTTCCGTATATGCCCAGTTTCCGTATACGCCCAGTTTCCGTATATGCACACATCTTCCGTATATGCGCACATCTTCCGTATATGCCCAGTTTCCGTATATGCGCACATCTTCCGTATATGCCCAGTTTCCGTATATGCACACATCTTCCGTATATGCCCAGTTTCCGTATATGCGCACATCTTCTGTATATGCCCAGTTTCCGTATATGCCCACATCTTCCGTATATGCCCAGTTTCCGTATATGCACACATCTTCCGTATATGCCCAGTTTCCGTATATGCGCACATCTTCCGTATATGCCCAGTTTTCGTATATGCCCAGTTTCCGTATATGCGCACATCTTCCGTATATGCCCAGTTTCCGTATATGCGCACATCTTCCGTATATGCCCAGTTTCCGTATATGCGCACATCTTCCATATATGCCCAGTTTCCGTATATGCGCACATCTTCCATATATGCCATCTTCCGTATATGCCCAGTTTCCGTATATGCGCACATCTTCTGTATATGCCCAGTTTCCGTATATGCACACATCTTCCGTATATGCCCAGTTTCCGTATATGCACACATCTTCTGTATATGCCATCTTCCGTATATGCCCAGTTTCCGTATATGCGCACATCTTCTGTATATGCCCAGTTTCCGTATATGCACACATCTTCCGTATATGCCCAGTTTCCGTATATGCGCACATCTTCCGTATATGCCCAGTTTCCTTATATGCACACACCTTCCGTATATGCCCAGTTTCCGTATATGCACACATCTTCCGTATATGCCCAGTTTCCGTATATGCGCACATCTTCCGTATATGCCCAGTTTCCGTATATGCACACATCTTCCGTATATGCCCAGTTTCCGTATATGCGCACATCTTCCGTATATGCCCAGTTTCCGTATATGCCCAGTTTCCGTATATGCACACATCTTCCGTATATGCCCAGTTTCCGTATATGCGCACACATCTTCCGTATATGCCCAGTTTCCGTATATGCACACATCTTCCGTATATGCCCACATCTTCCGTATATGCCCAGTTTCCGTATATGCGCACATTTCCGTATATGCTCAGTTTCCGTATATGCGCACATCTTCCGTATATGCCCAGTTTTCGTATATGCGCACATCTTCCGTATATGCACACATCTTCCGTATATACCCAGGTTCCGTATATGCGCACATCTTCCGTATATGCACCCTATTCCTTTCACCATAAATCCAATGTATGATACTAATTACCAATTAGAATGATATCATAATAGTCAATTGATTCATATGCAACAAACACCATTAGCCTCTATCATGCAAAGCATAACTTATACTAGTTAATGATACCAATTCTCAATGCATAATCTCATACTCAAATATTGACTTGAGTATACTCCCCTTGTGGTCATGCTCCCTCTTTGTGTTAGGAATAAGACCTCTTTGTGTTAGGTCCCTTTTGTTGGCACCTTTCCTGTTATCCACCATAAGACCGAGTCATGGCGAGCATTGGCTTAGGCCCTAGGCACTAAGCCCTTTTAAGTCCTATAGGAGGCCTTTTTCCTTTGTTAATGGCTCCACGTCATTGGTCACGTTTTTAGGCGAATGACCACCCATCAACCCAAAGGACGGAGCTCCCTATTTGATAGCCCCTTTGTTTATTATGTGTTTCACTCCTTCCTTTCTACGCGAAACAATCCAAGGAGCTAGTGCTTAGATGCTCCTAGAGCCTCTGCGACTCTTTTCTCTATGCCCAAGATATTATTTCTATGTGAAACAAGTCGAGGGTAGTGTCCAGGTGCTAAGCTCGAAACTCCCTTATCCACGCACTTCCCTCTTGTGCATGTTAACAAACTCATCGGGGTTTGCCTTCCGAGTTGACATGTCCCATGGGGACCGCCCGAAACGCTCCCCATTGGCCATCATTGTTGCCTGTTGGTGCTGACGTATCCCAATGCCCTTTCTCTTGACACTTTCATTTTCATGACCTCCATACCTCCCTTGGGGTCGATCTGTGGGTCGATGTGTCCAATGGAGACCGCTTGGTGATATGTGATTGGTTGTCTCCCTCCGTATATGTCAATTGTCGTGTTTGGTTATTCTACCAACTTTGGCTATGCGCTAAAGGATCCTCCATTCTTGGAAAAACTCAGTCTTGGAAAAAAATCATGTAAACAGTACTCTAAATTAGATGTACCATAAACTAAAGTTTTGAAGAGAAATGATAAAGAGCTGAACATAGTGATTTTATAATCACAGCCCTCAACGCAAATTCTAAATAAACAAATAGTCGTTTCATAATTTTTATAATTTAATGTTTTGGAAAGAAATGATAAGGAATTGACAACATTGATTTTAGAATCTTAATGCAATTTTTGAATAAACAAATAGCCATTTCATAATTTAAATTATAAAGCGCTGAACATAGTGATTTTATAATCACAACCCTCAACGCAATTTTTGAATAAACAAATAGTAGTTTCATAATTTTTATAATTTAATGTTTTGGAAATTTTATAATCACAACCCTCAACGCAATTTTTGAATAAACAATAGTCGTTTCATAATTTTTATAATCTAATGTTTTGGAAAAAAATGATTAGGAGCTGAGTACAGTGATTTTACCAACCCTTGGTGATCTTTTTGAATAGGTAAATGGGTGTTTCATAAACTAGTTTCAACCGTCTATAATCAGGAACATGATGTCATTTATATCCCTACGACTGTAAGGCAATGATCAGAAATCAACTGCAAATTATCCGGACGATCACTTCGTTCCGGCGCAGACAACAGCCCAGTCTTCTACTCCTCAAGGAGTCGGTCTATGCTGGCAAGTTATAACACGGAAACCAGAATGCTGGTTATTCAAGAAAAATATATTGCGATTGCGCCATTGGGTATTAAGCATGGTAGTGCAGAAGATAAATCTATGGTTTACAAAAGTCAAGTATTTCTGTTATGTGTCTTCTCTGGCAATAATTTTAATGGGGTGCCTTCCTCTGTTTTCTTGCGGTTATGACAAGAAAATCCCTGCTGGTGGGCAATGGGATTTTTTCACTCCACACGGCTTACAGTTTTCATCGAATGAAGTAGCTATACCTCATGGTGAGACACTTTCATACTCTGTCCGAAATTATCCCCCTTATGACAAAGTGATGTATTTGATTATGGAGGCCTTTCGACAATGGAAGAATTACATTCTGGGGAAGGAAATGGTCATCCACACATACCAACGACCCCTGCAGTTCGTAGAGACACAAGGGAAGTTGGAGAACGATCGTCATCAGAAATGGTCCACATATTTGCAACAATTCCATTTGAACATTAATTATAAGAAGGGAACAACAACAATTTTGCAAACTTCATCAGCTAACCACCGACAATGGAGCTGACCACTGTGCTTGAAACTTGTGGGAATGATACTGTGGGGTGGTCGCATCTTTACAAGAGCTATCCAAAATTTGGCAACACACACCAGACACTTCTGGAAGGAAAGAAATTTCCAAAATTTCACCTCCAGGATTCATTTTTAAGCCACCTGGGACACTTTGTGTTCCTTCAAGAGAGCGTGCCAAGATGATTTGGGAGGCACACTACAGCCGGGGTGTTGGACATTTCGGGGTAGAGATAATTATGGTAGTGCTATGGAAGTATTTTTATTAGCCGAAGCTTCAACATGATGTTGGAAAGTACATGAGATGCTGCATTACTCACACTATTTCTAAAGCAAACATCAAGAAGAAAGGCTTATATACTCCTCTTCCTAGTCCTAGTTGACCTTGGGAGTCCATCTCCATGGATTACATGTCAGGCCTTCTTTCTACTAAGCATGGAAATGACTACATTTTCGTGGTCATCGACAAATTCTCTAAGATGGCCATTTTGGTGGCCTACAAGAAGAGTATCATAATAGAAGCCACCACTAATCTCTTCTTTGAACGAGTGTGGGTACATTTTGGGATCCCACAGTCCATTCTCTCAGATTGGGAGAGCAGGTTCCTAAGTACATTTTGGTCAAGTCTCTGTTCGATGTTGTTTACCAAGCTCACTAAGTCCACAAATTTCCACCCCCATACTGATGGCCAAATAGAGGTTGTCAACAACAAGATCATACACATTTTGTGTATGTACAATTTGAAGCATCCAAGAACATGGGATGAAAGCCTCACCTATGTCCAACACAACTACAACATAGCTCTCTATAGCTCAACTGGTGACAACCCCTTTCAGGTGGGGTTGGGATTATAGCCACTGTGTCCAATTGATGTGGCCATACCATTTGCAACTACTTAGGCATATTCAACTCATGTCCAGTCTGAAGCTCACAGGGCTAACAACTTCATTGAGCAAATTCATCACATCCACCAACAAGTCCACGAAATCTTGGACAAAGCCAATGCTAAACACAAGTACCGTCATGATCAACATTAGGTGCCACACAAGTTCCGGGTGGGTGACCAATTTTGGTTACATTTGTAGAAGGAACGCCTTTCTTGGTCCCACCACAAGCTTCGCCTGCTACAATATAGACCTTACACCATCACTAAGGTTGTAGGGAATAATGCTTTCGAGCTCAGAATTCCACCAATCCTTAGACTGCACCCAATGTTCAATGTGGACCACCTTTGACAATACTTTCCACCATTACTACACACATATACATTGTTGAACAACTCACACCAACAGAGTTAAACCGAGACTGCATGGAAAAAGCCACAATTGATTGGATCATGGACACGCAAATCAAGAAAAATCACCAGCAGAAGATCCAATTGTATCATGTTTTCAAAGCTAACTAACTCCTACACCAAGGTAAGTGGCTTATCAGGGACCAAGTTTAGCAAAAGTTTTCCCATTTCATGAAGGCACTCAACGCAATGGGTACCATTGCTTCCTTTGGGGGGGGGGATTGATCTAGGTGGATATGGGTGGCCACCCACCTATTCCACTTGGGTGACCATTGTTGTTTCCTTTCAGTTTCCTTAGTTGTAACACAACTTACTATTTTTGGAAGTTTTTTGGGTCCTAAAATTCCAGAACCATTTTGAGGGACTAAAAACCGTTTTTAGGGTAAATAGAGAGACTGAAAAAGCTATAAATTGATTGGCTTAATTATTTTTCGGCTTCCTCTTTGCGATCCTTGAAAATAGCTATTATGATAACCAAATGGAGATTGTATCTCAAAGTTACGACCACGAGAATTTGATGTACCAATTTACTCAAACTAGGCCCACAGTTTTGGTGCTTCATCTCCTAGGGTTAGGTTTTTGGATTTTTATGGTCTTCCATTGTTTCTAAATAATAAATAGGCCTTTGAGCCTCATTGTAACATAGTTCAGAGGCATGTAGCCGCCACATCTCTTCTAAGAGATAAGCTACCATCGCTCAGGCTAGTTTATTTCCATTTATGTATGTAAACATATTTCAGTTGTTTGATATTAATGAAATGAAGTTTTATTTCTACTGCATCTCTATGTTTATGTGTATATCTATATTTTGTTGCATTTCTGCATAAGTCTAGGTAACTCTTAAGCTTGAATCTTCAAATCTTGATTTTGGGACAAATCCTTTTGTCACAATCTTTGCTTCGTTCTTCCACTTCTTCTCCCTTTGTTTCCAAAGCCATTGAAAATTGTCAACACGTACCTGCAATCGTCACTAGGAGGCAATCGAAGAACAACTTTTGAGAAGAATGTTAGCTCCCTCTTGATTTTAGCCTTCTTGAATCACCTTCATCCACAATGTCATCATGATGTCATATCTTCCTTACATGAGCTCAGATCTCTATCTGCAGTGGAAACGACCAATTCAAGATTTTGTTGCCTGTTATGGCCTACAAACCCTAGATTTTCAATTTCATAATGAAATGTCAGAATCCTAGAGTCACATGCCTTTCACATATCCAACATTGTCAACAATCAATTGAGAGAGTCCAATGATGATTAGATCTTTCTAAATCAATGTAGCAATACTATTTTGTACATAAGAGCTTGGCCTTCATTTCAGTGTACAACGAATAAGTTCAACATTCTTAAACAGTAGATGGAAGATATATTTCCTATCATCAATACTTTATCTACAATAAATCCTTAGATGTCATGTGCATCCTTGATCTATCATAGTGAAGGGTTTAAAAATGAATTTATCAAGAAATCCTTAGAACTTCTACTATTGAAGAGGGGCCCAACCTTTCCTTCCAAACTCAAGATATTTGAGCCAACTAAGTGACCTTAAAAAATCATCTTTAGATGGAACATATCTTTCTTGGCATCATTACTTTCTTTACAATAAAAACTTTAATGTCTCTAGTCTTTTGTGTCCTTGACCTACCATAGTGTAGGGTTTGCAAATGACATTATCAAGAAAGCATTAGAACTTCTAAGCTTGAAGAGGGGCCCATCCTTTCCTTTTCAACTCAAGATATTTGAGCCAACTAAGTGATCTTTAAAAAATCATCTTTAGATTCTAGTAGTGTTATGAAACCAGCTCACAAAAAGATAGAAAAGATAGATCAACACCTTAGAAATAAGCGTCTTTGAGGGGGAAACCTCCTTTACATTACACAAATGAACAATTCTTCGATGATACAAATGACAAGACCTCCTTTCTATATATAGGAGTCTAAGGGGTCGTAATATAATCAGAGTCGACATAACAATAATAATGTAAGGGCACAATAATAACAATAGTGGACTTCTATGGGGCACAATAATAACAATATGGGGACTACATAGGCACAAAAATATAATAAGTGGGTTGTACTAATAACAATAAGGGGTTACATGAGTAGTATAGGGACCTAACGTGCCCCTCTCCTTCAAAAAGTGTTGTCCTCAATGCTCGAGTAATTCTTGATACTTCTATATAAAACTCTTGTCCCCCCATGTGGAATATTCAACGGGTAAGTTCTTCCACTTGATGAGATGCTCTGAAATTGATCGATTTCGTAGCTGTCGGGTTTTTTTTTTTTTTTTTTTTTTTTTTTTTTTTTTTTTTTTTTTTCTGAAACTTTGTGCGAAAGATTTATAGCGCAATTCTACGATGACCTATTTTAGATGAAATTCTGGAGCTTGAAAAATCCCTAACTTCCTCAGATCATATCTCCAAAAATATAGCGAGACAAGATATGAAATTCGGATCCGAGGTTTAGCGAGATTTCTTCTCAACTGGGTTTTATTTTTAGCTTCTGAAACGTCACAGAAAAAAATTTATAGCGAAAATGTCACGATGACGTGTTTGGAGTAGCAAAACCCTAGAATCCAAAGCTCTGATACCAAATGTTATGAAACTAGCTCACAAAAAGATAGAAAAGATAGATCGACGCCTTATAAATAAGCCTCTTCGAGGGGGAAACCTCCTTTACATTACACAAATGAACAATTCTTCAATGATACAAATGACAAGACCTCCTTTCTATATATAAGAGTCTAAGGGGTGATAATAGAATCAAAGCCGACATAACAACAATAATGGAATGGCACAATAATAACAATAGTGGACTTCTATGGGGCACAATAATAACAATATGGGGACTACATGGGCAACAATAAGGGGTTACACTAGTAGTATAGGTACCTAACAGCAGGGCTTCTTCAATTCAACAACAATATAATAAGGGGGTTGTACTAATAACAATAAGGGGCTACACTAGTAGTATAGGTACCTAACAGCTAGGCTTCTTCAATTCAACAACTTCATATTTTGGGCTCTGATAATCTTATGGTAACTTCTCCTTCTGTTTCCAAATATATCATCATGATTCTTAAGAGATATTACACCATTTTTTCACTATAAGTAGGCTTTATTCAAAGGTATACTCCAACTACACTTTCATGAATCAATTGCAACGTAGGGTTTATGACATAGTAACATTTTTCAAAGAAAGCATATGTTCAATACTTCAATCTGAGAAAAGGTAACAAATTTGCTTAATACCTGCCTCTTATGCGAAATGTAATTGATAGCAGACTAATCCCCTTGAGAATAATTATAGGATACTATAATATAGAGTTTCTATATTAAAAGAACATAGAACATTCAATCAATTAAAATGGTCATCTACATTCTTATGGGCGTAAAGTAGACAGTAACTGGGTGTTCTGTTAAGGCACTTCAAGGTGAAAAGGTTGCTGGTTTGAAACCCTATAGGTAAAAATACAACCATGTTAGGGATTGGCGTGACCCATTCCAGTCGTGACCCCAAGTGATTATCATTAATTTATCGAAATAGTTATTGAAATGATATAAACATATGCATTATCATGAAACACACTCTCATCAATATAGACAATGTTATTTGAAAAACCCTAGTAAGAATGAGGAATTAGATAATGTCAATATAGGACATAGAACACACTCCAAAAAACATGTCTATTTCTTGAAGAGTTCCATGCTAAAGGTCTAATTTGTTTGGATTTCAATATCTTACTTATTCTTGCAATTTACAAAGGTGGAATATTTAACTTAGATTAATAACATTATTATTTATTCTTTGCAATTTACCATATTAAATAGTAAATATACATAGTTCTAATTATACAAGTAACTTGTTGCATCATATTGATAATTAAGTATATCTAAGCCAAATGGAATTTGAAGCTTTGATTTCATTAAAAATATTTAAATTATGGTTGTTTTTTTCTTTTAACTTATCATTTTTATAAAATAATTAAGATGTGATATTTTCAAATTTATCAATATATTTATATTTTACTTATTTTTTACAATTTATAGAAAGTCAAATATTAATCTTAAATTAATAATGAGTTAATATTTTTCATATATAGTTTTACATATATGAATAACTTTGTTATATTATGTTGATTAGTATATTTAAAACAAATAAAACTTTCATTAAAATATCATATGATTGATTTTTTTGGAAAGCATTTGAATTTGGGTTATTTTTTAATTTTCTTATAAATCAGAAAAAAAAAATATATTCTTTTCATAAAATAATTAAAATGTAATATGTTTAAACTTATTCATATGTTTATGTAATAATAGTTTATGATTTATAAAACTAGTGTTTTTTAAATTAGTCATTATATATAGAATAAACTAATTTGCTAATTTTTTTATAAAAATAAAATATTTATATGAATAATAAAATATCAATTTATCAAATTTGTCGGTAAATTTAAATTTATAAATAATAAGTATTTTTAAAACTAATTAATAGTTAGTATATATTTATTTATTAAATAATTTTTTTTAAAAATATTTTACGCACATTATTTTGATTATGTCAATTAGCACCATTTATATGTAATGTAATATTAAATATATATGTGTGTGTTTTATATAATAATGTTATTATGATTCGTTACCGTAAATTGAAATTAAAAAAAAAAAAATCTATTTATCAAATATATTAAAAACTAATTAAAAAATATTTATTTACCACACATTAAAAACTACTAACTAGTCTGACGTGATCGATGATCAGTGCTTGAGAACAAGAATGAAGTAGGGTTCACAACAATAATAAAGTATGAGGAATATGCCATGGATCTCATGAGATATATATTTTAATATAGGTGGAGTAGAGCTTGTTATATATTAAAAATAATCATGAATTTAAAAAAAAATATTAATTTTAAAATTATAAAAAATATAAATATTTATTAATTGATTTGATGGAAGTACTATTGTTGGTGTTAAATTGGTGGCCGTCTATAGATACTTAGTGATATTATATATATATATTTTTAACTTTATTTTTTATAAATAATAATTTTTATTCTAACAATTATATTTAAAACTTCACGAAATTAATTACATCTTATGCATTTATAAATTGAAACAAGTGAATTTAAATTTTTAAAAATAAAGAATTGAGTTTTAATTTTCAGAATATTTAATTTAATATTATAATTTTGAAAAGTTGTATCAAACTTTATAGATTTAAAAAAAAAACCATAAATTAATTACAATATAACACCTTTTTTACATGTATAAAAATAAATATCTTTAATTTGCCTCTTCCACATGTAAAAAAAAACAGAAAAATGAAGTGAGAATTAAAATACTTTTTAAATTAAATTAGAAAAACTATAAGAAAGCGTCATATACCTTACGATAAATAAATACTTAAACCGTATGATTTATTCAAAGTAAAATGTTTATTAGCATTTTTCTTTACAAAAAGTTATTAAAGAATAGCTATATTATTGTTATATTATATAATAATATTAATAAATATTTATTTTATAATGATCACTTTAATGGTATATATTTAATTCAAATTTATTATTACAATATATTTCATTAGTAAAAGGTAATAAAATACTTTATGCATTAAAATTAAAATGAGAATTAATTTATTATTGTTTTTTAATTATTTAAAAATTCAACTGCGAAACTTCCGTGCAATGACCCACCCTCTGTCCAAAGTAATAAACTAAACGACCCAAGTCAGGAAAGCAGTCCAAACTCCAAATACAATAAGCCAAGCCTAAAACGCTTTTATGTTCATATGTGTATTACACATGACATTATAACTATTCACAAATTTAAGGTATCATTTCAAATTTCCCATCCTATTCTCCATCAAATTTAACCTCTGTATTTTACTTCCATTGAAAAAAAGTCGAAATTTGCAACAGCCCTTCTCCTATTAGCTATTAAATGGGAGAGAAGAGACCCTCGAAGCGTTACACAGCGAAACAAAATAATCAATTGCATCGCCTGTCATCCGAACGATATCCATATTGGCCAAGAAATCCCCAGCCCAACATCCTACAATAACACAACAAACTACAAGTACGCTAAACCGTATGCTCCTCTTCTTCCACTCCCGCCAGAAGTAAACGATATTACTAAGCGAAACAATTTGCTTGTTTTATGATGTCAAAAACCATTTCAGTATTCGAGATCAAATAACTTGAGCAGATTTACTGCAGTAACTGTCTACAATATACTCTCACGTTTGAGACACGATAATGTTGAAACTGGTAAGTAATGGTACAATATAAAACCATTGCCAAAGTGCCAGAGTTGCCCACCATAAAACACTACACTACACAGACAGAAATTTGTGTCTGTGCACCGATCTGCCTATCATGAAGCGAATAGCTTCATCCAAACATCTTTTCATATTCTACTACAATCTGCACAGGTTCTACAGTCATCACTCTTCGTTCCACAAAAATATATGATATAAATATACAGACTATATAGAAATCTATGAGCTACAACATATACGGAAATTAAGCCTCCACTGTAACAGATATTCAAGAAACTGATGAAGATAATAATAAAGAGTTTACCTCCCTAAGAATCCTCCAAAGTGTTTGCTCGGCGGGTCTCATGGAGACTCCGCCCCACCTGCATTCAAAACCAATCCAGACATCGCCTATATAGGCCATTCCAGAGCTTCCGCAACTTGTCCAGTGGGTATCACGTGGGTGTTCCCTGGGCATATTCCCGATTTCAAAAGCATTCAGACGATATTGACTGATAAAGCAGGGAGGAAGTGGAGGGCAGTAAATAGGAGAGAAAGGCGCGAGTCAGTATTTAGGCGGGTTTCCAAATTCAAAATGAGTGATGTATGGATGGTATGCGGGCGATGGTATGACATGGGACCGCGGGTTTCCAAATTCAAAATGAGTGATGTATGGATGGTATGCGGGTGGATGAATGCGAATGCGAATACATATGGAATCGGAATTCGTTCGCCGGAGAAATGATGCACACCGCTGACCGCCAAAACCGATGTCAGAACCCGCTTCCCAACACTGTACTTAAGGTCTCTTAAGAGTGCATTTATAATGCTATAGTCCATGAAATAGCACTTGCCAACCAAAAGCCATGACATGCCGTCTTTAGTGTCGAAACCATTAATATTGAGTGAAGGCCAACCAAAAGCAAAGCAAGTTAAATTAAACCATTCAATTAAAATAAAGAAAATGTCGCCACACCATCCAACACTCGAAGGCCTACCCATCAAAGTTCATAAAAAATATTTCACTTGGTTCGGTTTTATAAAACATATTTCCCCATATTTCAACTAGTTTAATCTTATAAAACATGTTTCACTTGGTGAAAATATTTCACTTGCTTCTAATCAAGGTCGTTGTTAAAAGTTACGGAGTAGGGAATATGATGTATTTAAAAGGCATGGTGGGGTACCCTTGATTGTTTCTCTAAACACCACATGATCCAGTATTAAAAATTTTGGCTAAATTTGGAAGTGCAGGCTTTGACCAATTTACTTGAAACAAAAAACTTAAGTGGTTTTACTAACTAACCCAATATTTAACAATGTTGTATAGCTAGTGGTTTTACTCATAGCTAGTGTTCCCTGCTGCTTAGTTTAATTAATGAATTTTGACTAGTAAAATTTTGTTTGTGATATATTGTATTACATACATACACTTAATATTGGTTATTGGAAAAAATCATTAATACATTTTCACAAGTTATAACGACTAAACAAAGTGCACCAAATCATTCTGATTGAACAACGGGAAAAACCCATTCACCATTTACATCATTATAAGAACAATACAATGCAGAAGAATGCTATCACTAAACATGCACACTATCACTTACAAAAAAAACGACGAAGTAATATTTTATATTTTAAAAAGATTTCAGGGTATGCTTTTTTCAATAACGAATACATTATTACCACACTTGAAGTTAACCAATAAAAATATTCCACGTTATGTTTTTTTCACTTAACAATACATTATTACCACAAGTGAAGTTAACCAATATTTGGTACAATAAAGACATTTAGCAACTGATAATAATAAATTTAGCAATTTGAAAATTGTTTTCACCAATATCACAAGAAAGACCAAGGCTACTTCAACTATGACAACATATTATGTCTAAAATTGATAACACAATAATTGTTTGAACATTGAGACCAACCTTGGAGAAAAGTCTGGCAAACAAGATGGAAAGGCCAATATTTTCAAGGCCTTTTAAACTGTAGAAAAATAATTATATTAAACATGATTTTTATTAAACTTCCTTTACTTTTAAAATTAATTTAAAATAATTTTTCAAAATATATATAAGATTTGATTATTCTAATTTACTTTAAATTATATAAATTTTCTAAAAATATTATAAAACTATATATAAAATTTAAATTTAAAAACTTCTAAACATTAAAATGAAAATAAAGACATAAAACATAAACTATTCAAACTAGAGTCTCTAAGATTTTCTAGATAAAATCTACTTAAAAACAATAGCGAAATTCAGAAACTACAATTTATTAAACGTAAGTGCATGTGTGGAATTTGATATATTTTAAAAGAAATGACTGATCATTCAAATTTTTGAGTCATATGTAGAGGTTTGTGCATGTGTGTAATTTGAGATACTTTAGATGAAATAATTTATCATTTGAATTTTTGAGTCATATGTAGAGGTTTGTGCATGTGTGTAATTTGAGATATTTTAGAAGAAATAATTGATCATTTGAATTTTTGAGTCATATGCAGAGGTTTTCTGAGCAAATTTGAGTATTTGTAGATCTACAACCAATTAATATCTCTTCAAACAAATTTAATTGTTTTTCTAGGATTTGTAATTTAGACATTGGCACTCGTCTAAATCTAGTTGGTTGATGAAACTTTCAGAGAGTTGAGCTCTGAGGCATGGCCGATCTAAGCGTAGTTGTTCTAAAGCATTTTCATAGTGGAATTCTAAAGCATTCAACTCATACTCTCTTGCTCTTAATGGAGTTCAAAATGGAGTCACTGAATTCCTTGCATATGACTTCTTGGATTCATTAAACACTCTTATTATTATTTTTTTATTTTACAATGCATAAATAATATTTTTATATTTATAAGTGTGGTTTATTTTGAAATAAAGTTTTCAGAATTTTTGTTTTGAAAATATAAAAAAATATAAATAATTTTGATATGAGAATATTCTTAGTAACATATATGATTTAAAGAGTGAAATAAAAGTTCTCAAAATTTTTAAAATTCACTCTTAATAGATTGTTATCAATTTCCAAACTTCACCCTTAACCTTATTTTGATTATCTGGACTATTTGCATGTATCCGCTATTTAATTTAGATAACTATGCTAATTTTGATAAAAATTCAAAATTTAACCAAGCTTGGCAACTATATTTTAAATCAAAGGAAGCACACATTTTGAATGAAAGGAATATACACATCTTGGATTCATGGTCCCAGAGCAATAGAAGCAATCCATTCAAATTTGGTTGCATCACTAGAATAAGTCAATTCAAATCTAGTTGAAGAGCATATTTTGATATCAATAGCATTTTTCCATAATGTTGAAGCTTATTCTCCTCCGAAGGTCAAATGAGAAGTTGAGCTTTTATTAAATGCAGTATTCAACATTCATCTCACAAGTTGTCTCTGTTTCCAATTTGGCAGTTTATTTGGTCATATCAGTTGTCAGCTACTAAGCTCATACAACATTCAATCAAGTTCAACATTAAATATCCATTTTTTGTACTTAAGAATGGAATCAGGTATTCCACTTTTGATCATTCATCTGTAAATGATTCAATATTCAAACACTTTCGCATGCTTCCCATGCATATCTGTAATGTTTAGAAAATTCTAAAATTATCTTCATATTAATGATAATTCAGAATTATTGTTTTAGCATCCTAAATAACTAATCCAATTTCGTCAAAATCTTACAAATTACACTTATTTTAATATTACCATTGTTTTTTTGCCTAGTAATTTCATACTATACTCCCTACCTTTGTAAAACACTCCAGCAATTTTATGTAAAACGGGACTTCAACATTCCATGTGATATGTGAAACATTGACTCTGAACAATTAGACGAGCGAAATTACATCCTTGTTAACAAAATGAGAACTATAGTAAGTATGTTGCACATATAGCTTGGGCCCTAATTCTGTATACCCAAACACATTTTCCTATATCATTAATCCTTAAGGTCATTAATGGTAAAACTATTATGAAGGTACATTTCCATTATATAATACAAACAACAATAAATTTCTACGGTTCAATTAAAATTACAAAAATCTAAATGCCAATACAACCATAAAATTGCATAAATAATTTAGCAGTAGGGTTTGGGCGTTGTAAGTTCAATTGCAGAACTATAAACTATATGCACTTCCCCGTATACAATTTTGGATTTGAATGCATATCCCTATATTGATTTTGAACTGGTAAACTTGGAAAAAAATATAACTCTAATCTTTGCGTCCGCATTTGCTATTCCTATAGGGGATACCTCCACTTTTGGGTATGGCTAGCTGTAAAATCCCACTCACATTCACCAGTTGGCCAGCCACCTTGTTTGGATCCACACCTTTATTCCAGAATGATGCCAGATTGATAAATATCTAAGGAATTGTAAAATCTATAAATCATGCGTATTATTTCTAAGGAATCCTAGGATCCTTTTGTACATATTAATTATCAATTTGTATACATGAGTGTGGAACCATACACATTGAAATTAAGTAGACACTAACTAATTAGAGAAACGTAAAGTTCCTGCAACTATGACCTAAGGCTTGGGAATTTTACAGGGTAGACTTCATTACCAAGTCAAAAGATGAAGGGAATATTAATAAAGTACCTACCTACATTGAACTCCTTACTCACTGGGCTGAAAGTTTCTGTGCAAAGATTGGTTAATTGAGAATTTTTCTTTGAAATACATTTCAATTAATTTGATTTGAAATTTTCCTGCGCCAAGACTATGTGTTGTTACTCAATACCATCAACTAAATCCCCAAACCATGTGCACAAGAAAATGTGCACCCTACAAAAGTATGCCAACCTACCCTACAATAAAATAAAAACCTTAAAAACAATAGCCACCAAGGCTCAAGTACCTATTCATGAATCCTTTGGTTATTATAAAGATTTAAAATCCTTTTAACATAAACCTAAAAGGAATAAGTAAACTAATATATTACCATACCCAACAAGAAAAACATAATAGACAGAAATTACAAATTATTGTTAATGAATAGGGCATGAAACCCACAACACCAAGATATAAGTTATTAATTAAGGATTCAAAATGAGGATGTGAAGAATACATATCTCTTTCAATCTTACGTAACATGTACACGTTAAAGCAGGACAACTATGCTATGTCAAAGAAACTTTACTACATATAGAAGGTGAAGCCTCTTATGCTAACTGTAACAGTAAATTATGTATTCACGTATTAGGAAAATCAATAATACATTTTTTTTCTTTTCATCGGGTAACTGAGCCATTTTCTTGAGAAAGAGGATTCTCTCATTCTAGTTAGATGCAACAAATAAGATAGGATCAGATCAGATAATTTTATCAATGGGATGGGACTAAAAGGTACAATCAACAAAAAGACCCTGTGGGAGTGCATAAAGCTACACCAAAAGCATAAAGTAAGATAATATAACAAAATAGATGAAAAATATAAGAAGCATCTATTGAAAGAAATGAAACAGAGCGAGCAAGCGATAGAAGCCTCAAAGCACAAGGCCCTAGCTCAACATCAACATTAAAAATCAAAATAAGAGTATAGGAAGCATGTTTCTTTTTTTAGTTTAGAGAACATAACAAAAAATAGGAAAATCCAGACAACTATTATTTATAGACACGAAATTGAAAGTGGAAATTTTCAAAACATATATGTAATTAAGAAGTTATAAAGGTTGTTATAGTAATATAAGTATAAAAAAATAGTAAATATTTTTTATTGGCATATTATCAAAAAAAGCATTTCTATTGTTTTATCAAGTTTGGAACAAAAAAGTTGAAATTGTTCACTATCCTATTCTTTTTCCTTTTAGCATTGGCTTCTTAATTTCTATGATATCATGGACTCTTATTTTTGAATAATGTCTAGCCCTGCAATAAGAGAAATAATACAAAATGATTATTATGCTTGTATAAATAGAAAACTGAAGAATTTTTTTATATGACTAAACACTGAAAGTCAAAGAATGAAGATGTTACCTAGGGAGACAAGACAAACTTGCTAGTTGATACTATGGTTGCGTTTCTTTTGCTTGTTGTTGTCGGTACCTAAAAGCTCATTGTCTCCATTGATGCAGGAGCATCCAGCTCAGGCACCATGACCGGCTGTCGGTCTCTGCCAGGTCAAAGAGTTGAGTTAACTTTTTATTTGTCTTTATGTTAGTTGATAGAATAGGAGGTAGGATTTTTATTTTTATCTTAATTTCTAAATTAGGCAAGGGTAGTTTGATCAGTTAGGGTTATTTGTTTGTCTGTTGCTAATAAGTCATGGATTAATAATTGTCCTATTATTTTAAAAATAAAAAGACAAATGTATCTAAAAGGAAATCTTGTCATAAGGATAGAACGAAAGACTAATAACCATGTAATTGTAAAGTATATAACTGAAAAGCAATTATACAGTTTTATTAACTGGAACAAGAAACATATAAATGTAACAGGAAAAATCATGTAAGGGGTTTAGTACCTCTTACACTCGAATAATAACAATAACAGAGAAACTAAGTTATGTCCATCTGTATGTTCTATTGTATTCTATTGTGTTTTTCAATTGAAAAATATCTGAACAGACAACCTACTGTATACAGATTATTGAATTTAATTCCTTTTTCTTGTTTCCTAAGAGAAAGAACTGGTTCTCATAACGAGACAGAACAATAGATACAATACGAGGGTTTATAATTCATTTGAAGCAAATAGTGAAGACAGACCAAGAGTGATACAAACAATTTTGGTATAGGCGAAGCACACACGGTCAGACGAAAACTTCCACCATACATATAAATTGATAGTCATACAAAATTACCAACGTATCTATAGCATTCGTGCACGTTCATATAATCACAAGCAAAACTGAAGAATCATAACTGTAGTTCAGGCTAGGCATTCAGAGTACACCAAAAGCAAATGTCATTCAGGTAAATCAAAACCAAATCCCATTATATTTTCCTGAAGGATTTTTCTTTCAAAATTGCAAAGCCAGTGTATAACAGTTACATATCAGTACTGTAAAAACAAAGCTGTAAACGTTCAAACCGTGAACGATAAACCTTAGGTGGGGGTTTCAAACACCTAATCATACACAGCTATAGACACGCAGACCCTTGAATGACAAACCCTAGGCGAGGGTTTGGAAAGAAAATTGCATCCATATGCGGAAGATGGCAGTCAACAAAACAGTGGAAGTCCAGACGTCAAAACGATAAAGCATCACTCACAGCGTGAGTCAATTGCCAAGCATTGAGCCATATGACCAGATAGCCTAAATTGAAACCAAACCGAGGACTGAAGAAAATACAAAGAAGCAGAGCCTACCAGACAAGACCGACTCATACAACGCCGAGACCTCCAACCGCAGACCCTTAATACCTACACAACGAATGACACACATGTGTTAGAAAATATATTGTTTCCGAAGTGAAAGTACAGAGCCTGGAGAGAACGACCAATGGAAATTGCATCCACTTTACCTGAGAATTTGCAGTGAGATCCGAAGATAGACATTCCACCCAAAGTTTCAACTAAATGCAGTGACGAAGGAGAAAACCAGGTCAGAAGTTGTGGAAAGAGAATCACAAATTGAAACAGAGAAGGAAGACTACCTGCGTTTTAAGTGAGGACGAAAGAATGCCATCGATTTGAGCTTGGAGACAAGCCAATCACTAAGTTGCCAACCAGAACGAGAAATACCAGCACAAAACTTGAAATATGGTGGCCTGTTGAACCAACAGCAGAAGGAAAAGAAACCACAATAGAAGTTTCACTTACCCAGGCAGCTACAGGGCAAACCACAACTACCAACGAACCAAGGTTTAAGAGCAACCACGTACACAACAAGGAGCCAGTATTGGAAACAACCAGAGGCGCGACCAAGACTCGCAGCAAAGCTGCTTACCAAAAATTACAGAGCACAGCAGAGCAAAACCTCGGAAAGCCAAAATCGAATGACCAAAATGAATGACGAACGAAGGGTTCAGGCATAGAAAGGAGTGGGAATACAAAGTCCAAGGCAAGTACCCATTTATAATTGTGTAATTGAATGCCACATAATACAAACCCAAAATATCTGACGGTGTATACCTCCCACGTGTAATCACAAATGAATTATTCAATCAAACATATAAACATCACATAATCATTTTAATCACGATGGACTGTAAAGTGTTGGGCTGGTCCCATCACCCATTTAGAGTAAACATACCTAGAACTTGGAGATTGTGCAACATATAAATTGTTGTTGTTTTTTTTTCTGCAAATATTCTTTGTAAGACATGTGAGCTAATGTTGGCAACAACTACTTTAAAACTATTATGTTTCTAAGGCAACATCGCAATGTGTTGTTACCATGAGTTCTTATAATGCAATTGATACAATGAAGAAAGAGAAAATGATTATTTTGTTTTCATTTAGTGCAAAATATTGACATATATTCTATCATTACAGTTGATCAGATTAAGCAATTGCAAAGTGCACACACAGATTCAAATGGTGTGGAATATGCATTTGCAACCAGAAGTGTTCCTTGCACCTACTAGAAAAGAAAAATAGTCAGCATATGTATAATGGAAACTATAAAATTATGTAATTAAAAATAAGCGGATTATTGGATATGTACGTACCTGGTTTTGTCTATCAATTAGTTTTCTGAGATCCTGTTTTATTTCAGTGTTCAAATTTGTGATGAATGTGGCATGTGTTGTATGCAATTTTCTTTCCTTGAGGACTTTTCTTTTTGTTATGTTTTTGATGAGCATAATTGACATTTCTCCATTTTGCAGTCTCTTCTCAATTTCATTGTAGATAGGTAGAAAGTTTTCAAATAGTTGCAGCTGTGACATAAAGGACACAAAATAAAATCTTGTTATTGCATAAAGGCAATAAATAAAAATTCATAAAGTTTATCGGCGAGTGGTGTAAGGTAGAGCAACTTACTAATGCCATATCATCTTGAGAGCTTCCATCTTTAATTTGAAATGTATATTTCATTCCAACTTTTTGAGATTCTATTACAAGTGTTGTAATTTTTCCTATTGGGAATGTTTTCACGCTTTCTCCTAATTCTTTTATTGTTTCATTGGGAACAAATTTGTATTCTTTACAAATTGGGCTAATGTTTTCTATAATGCTTGTGTTGTCTAACAACAAAATGCAATCACAGTCACCACGGTTGTAATTTGTTTTTGGTAGAATATGGAAATTTGTTATTACAATTCCTTTTCCTGGCAAGATCTTTTGATTGTGTTTTTCGATGAGGCCATTTGGAACAACCAATGTGAGCATCATCAATCCTTGCTGATAAGTGAGATCTTCACGCAATATTTGACGACTTTTTTGTGCTTTGTCAAGAAATGTGTTGTGGAAAACCATTACATCGCCATGGAATAATTTTCGAGTTTTGTGGATGTTCAATTCTTCAATTGATATTGGAATTGTTGATGGTTCATTTGAACTGTGCACATATCAAGAAAATTAGAGTCAATTACAAAGAAACAATGTTGATGTGTATATTACAATTTGACAAATGAAAATAAGTGATGGGCATGGGTTGAATTTCCTTGTCGCTTCTTTTGTTAGTCGTTTTTTCTTGCTCCAATGTTGTGTTGATTTGTTGCTCAAGGCTGCAAAGTATTTGTTTCATTGCAAATGATAATGAGTGGAAAATGGAACTAGTGATATTGGAGACATGAAAACCAATTTCATATATATATTTGGTGAATGTACATTTTCAATAGTATATGTAAATACATGCCTTCTGCGTTTTTGGCCATTGTATCTTTGATCCATTTTAGCTCCGTAACAGAAAAGGAAATTGCATTAGCAACTTCTTTGGATATGGATACAATAGATGCTCGCAAAATAACAATAATGAATAGCTATGTTTCAATGACAATAAATGGGGAAAGAAGATGATATTGATTACAGATATGGAAAGAGTTCGATGTGTTTTGTGATTCATCTGCATGTACATGGTCCATTATGAGACAGATTGTGTCATGATCTGACCAATATGTATATATCTTGTAAATCTTGTAGTTGTTTGTTATGTTAGACCATACATGATAAATGAGTGATGCGTGCACATAGGTATTTGTATCTAGTAGGAAATGAAGGTTGTGGCTATGCATATAGTCTTTTAGTGTCTTTGTTCTAGTGTTATCTTCACGCATGTTACATTGAAATCTCCTACGATGATTATTGGTTTAATAATAGATATATTACAAAATGTTTTTTCAATAATATCTAGTATATTGGGCAACATGGCATAGGGCACTACGTAAACATTAACAATTGTAATTTTCATTCGATGTAGAATGATATTTTCCATCAATGGTAATACATTGTGTTCAACATAGTTACCGATAAAACGAGAAAATTACCTAGTAACCATTTTTTTGAGGTAGCAAAAAAATCACTCAATCTTGAAAAATGGTGATTCAGAAAACACCTTTGTTTTTAAGCATATTTTTGGAACTTTAAATTTTTTTATGTATCAAGTATAAACATTTTTTTTAGATGTTAGTGATTTTCACGCTGATTTCGAAAAGTGTTGATGTAACATCAACACATTTTTTTAGAGGGGCTTATTTTTGACACTTTAAATCTTTTTATGTATCAAGTGTGAACACTTGTTTTTGTTAGTGATTTTCATCTTGATTTTGAAAATTGTTGATGGGCATTAACACTTTTTGTTTAGAGGGTTTATTTTTAACACTTTAAATTTTCTAATGTATCAAGTGTGGATAAATTTTTTTAAATGTTGGTGATTTTAATGTTGCTAATAAAACATAAAAAAAAGTTAAAAAAACATGACCCAAAAAAAAATACAAAAAATATCTATAAAAAAAGAAAAAGAAACAAAAAACCCATAAAAATGTAAAAAAAAAACCTAAAATTAACTTGTAGAAAGAAAAAATTTGAATAAAAAAGTAACGAAATAAATAAATAAAAAATATCAAAAAATAAATTAAAAAATGATTTTTTTTCCAAAAAAATAATAATTTAAGGAAAAACAAATTAAACCCAAAAAAATAATCTAAAACCATTTTTTAAAGTTAAAATAAAAATAAAAAATAAAAACCTCATTAAAAAAAATATAATAATTACCAAAAAAATTAAGATAATAAAAAAGTTAGGAAGAAAAAAAAAATCAATTGAGAAAAAAAATATAAAAAAAAAATATTTAAATTTAATAATTTAAATAAAAAATAAAATATAAATTTAGGAATTTTTTTAATTAAAATTATATAAATCTAAAAACAACATTAAAAATAAATAAAATTAAAAAATCTTGCCACCAACCCACAGCCGCACTCCCTCCACCCCACCCCACCACCGACCTCCCTCCCTCCTACCGCCCACCCTCCCTTCCACCCCACCAATTTCATGTTCCTAACACGAGACAAAGTTGTATAGAATAATCCATGAGTTCATATTCCAATAGGATCAAATACAAGGTTGTCTAGAGTGAGGCCTTGTGATCTATGGATTGTGCGAGCACATGCCAATTGAACCAGATTATTTTCGTATTTTTATATAGCATGTTTTTTCTGGCGTTGTTATTGCTTTTTATATTCGTAATATGGGGATCCAATCTTTGAAAATGCCTTCACTATAGAAATGAGCCAACTTTTTTGCTTGGCAGTGTCCTATGTTTGCATCGAAGAACTTGATCGATATGACATCAATTTGATTTGTTTTTGTATAGGATTTTATGATTCCATATTCTCCATTAACAAGGCCATCTTGTGAATCGTAATTTCTAGCATAGATCTCAACTAACATGTTTAATTTTACAACTATCTATGAAGGCAATGTTGTTGTATGTAAATGGGAAGGGAAATCGCCATGGTTTTCTTCTTCTTGATCGATTTCATCGATAAAAATCTCGTCTTGACGAACAATTGACGACATTTTATTATTGTGCAAAGTGACATCTTTATTTTTATAAAAAAAAAGGGGGGAAAGCGGGGTCAATAGGTGTAGGTCTAATACAATTTCTATTCAAATATTGCAAATCATCTTCTGCTTGAGTGTTTATTCACATTCTATTCAATATTCAGATGAATTGCTCGTCTGTCTGACACATTGTAATATGCAATTCATAGCACTTTAGATTTTCTTGCCAAAAGTCATATGGGACTGGTTATTCATTGAGAATAGGTAGTTCGAATATCAAAGAGTCTTGTATACGTTGTGCTTGATAGAGATCACCATAAAAAATGATATCATCATTTCTGACAGACTTGTTAAAAGGCATGAGAAGTTAAGAGTGGACTGTTGTACCACCTGCATTATATGCAACTTTCCCTATGTATGCTAGTATCAAACCTTTTAGTTTCAAAGGATTAGTTGAATGATGTGCATCATAAAGCCGCATGATAATTTGGAAGATTACTTTTGCTGTGAATGTCTTTCCAGTTCCAACTCCTCCAATCAACAATAAATATAGTGGTTTCTACATGTCCATTCACTTCTTCATTGCAATGTCTTTGATAATTTCTTGTTGTTCTCTATTGAGAATTCTTCTTAATATGTGATATTTTGCATTTGTGAGCAGAAATAGATGCTCTGATAAGTAGAATCTGATATTTAGTTTTGTTTTCCTTTCATGGTGATGGGAGTGTTGTAAATCTATTCCAAGTCATTATTTTCGCTAATTTTTTCAGTGGTTCTTTGCTTCTTCATTGTATCATTGAATGACATTTTCTACATCACCCCATAATGGGTTGATATTATAAGTGAAATCGGACTCATTTGCTTTTATTGTGTTTTCATGTAACATATAAGCAACTTCCCATGATAGCAAGTTTTGTATCAATGTACCTTCACTTTTTTGACATGGGACATATAGTAAAAGATTTTCTCTGCAATTGTTTTCATAGTCATTGTTGTTTTTGTATTTCACGAATCGTATGACCTTTGGCTTTTTCCTTTTTGAAATGGGTGTGCCATTTTTTTTGTACATTGAAGCAAATTCAATAAGGCATATATGTTTAATAACATTAGGTTGATTGATATAATAATCAATAATGGAACTACACATGACATTTTCGAAGTTGTCGTCTTCCTGTTTTAGCAGGAGAGATGGTTTAAGGATAAATGTACGTTCATCCATTATTGTCGTGTTTATGAATATGCATTCTTGTGAACTATGATTCAATGGAAAAGAGAGTGTTATATGGACTGCTTGTTGAGTTGAGATCTATTGGAGATTAAGAAAAGCATTGCCCAATGAGCGTATCATTTCAATAAGACTTAGATTCCTCTTTTCATGTTCTCTTCTTATCTTTTTAAATGCATTTGTCATTGATTTGTTAAGTTTTGTCATGTAAGAAGTGCAATATGATGCAACTGCATATGCATTAAGGAAAAATTGGGCATGAATGTTTGCATTCCATAGCTCTGGCATATTCTTTGCAAAGGGATTATTCCAGATGTGCGAGGGTTTTCGTTCCAATAAAATCATTGGTTGCTTCAATGTACTTTTTATTGATAAGATGTATTCAGTTTCAGTTAAATGTAATTCATCGAAAAACTCGTCAAATGCGTTGTTGCTATCATATTGTTTCTTTTCCAAGATGTTATATATGAATTTTGATTTTTCATTTGATGTGTCATCTACCAACCCAATTGGTTCAAGAACTTTTATGCTTCTCATGGGTGGCATTGGGAAATTGTATTTACAATGTGAGTTTTTTGTCTTTTTTCAACTTTTTGTATGGTGGTGTTCATGTATTTTTGCAAGCTCTGGATCAAGGTGATCTGTGCTACAAGTCAAGTAATTGTCAACGAAGTTTTCAATGTCAGAGTTACTATTGACTCCATATATTGGTGCATTTTTTACCCATAATAATCCATGTTGATGTTTTCTTCCACTATTTTGGAATTCAGTTACAAAGTAATAATCAACTATCCCTCCAAAGAATGTTTTTTCTTTGGATATAACTTTTTTAAGGAATTAATTCTATGCCTATAATAACAAGTACAAGTTACTGGATTCTTTCTTATGAGATAGATGATGTTAAAGTCTTCTATTGTTTCAATATGTTTTCATTTTTTCCTCTTGCTATGTAATTTGGTCAATGTATTGACCAATGGAGTCCAGCGATGTTCAAAACTTGTAAATGTGATGAACAACGTTGGTGGGCCTTGTTGACATATAATGGTAAATATATTTTTATTCATTTATTGTAGGAAATGAGGATAAATTATTATGTGCTTGAAATCAATGTAACCAATGTCACTTTTAAGAATATTGTCCAAGTTGGGTTTGTATTTAACATATTTTTCTAGTAACTTTCTTCCTTTTAATTTCCCTTTTCTGATTCTTATTGAAATGCATGCGAGGAATTTTTCAATTATTATTCGTAATGTTTTAAAAAACAAATTTGTTATGTGGTAAGATATGTCACCACTATGGTGCATTAACTCCCACTATGCAATTTTTTGGTAGCGAAATCTTTTTGCAATGTCACTGTCACGTGGGTCTCCAAAAAAGACAGTTGCAAAGTTCATTTCTTCTGCATATTTGTCTTTGAAAATTCCAAGGGGATGTTTCCCTTCAGCTGGAGCAAGTACAATCAGCTTGTCTTGTAAATCATGGATGCATTGGGATCCTATGTATTCGTGCACCAATGTTTTAGTTAGCATTTCATTTTCTGAATCACTACTTGTTTGATTTTTTTCTTCAATGTCACTATTTTCAATTGGAGAATTTGAAGTAGTTGATTGTAGGATGTTATCCCAATTTCTATTTATGTATATTTTTTCAACTATAGAAAGGTGTCAAGAACATATTCCCTTCAATGCTTTCATGATATTATGCACACAAACTTTTCTTGTTTGAAATGCATTTTTATATTCTAGTCGTCTTTTCAATGCAACAACAATTCTTGTTGTATTTTCCATAGATTGTGGCAGTGCAGTGTGAACAATGTTTGTTTGGACAGGAACATTGATGATCGATATTGTTAAACCTATTTGTGATCATTTGTGGCCCCATTGTCTTATTTGTGCAAGTGCAATTCTTAATGCTACAAGACATTCTTCAACTTCTGAGAGTGTGGGTGCAATCGGAAATGGTTTTTTTCGCCTAATGCTCTTAGGTACAACAAATTGTGGAAATTTTCCATTTCGAAGTGCTCTTTTGAAAACCTTTCATATTACTTTCCTAGGCACATTTCTATGGTTTTTAGATAAATATATTTGTTCCAAATCTTGTCCAATCCTCTCCATATTCTTGTGAAATTGCAATTGTTTACATATTGGACATTTTTTCTCAGGTGTGTCCTCTATCTTGGCTAGGTAAATTGTTATAGGTTTTTTCTTAGATATGCAATTATGTGTACTCTGTGATTTTTGTTTGCATAAATTCTTATAGTTTTTTGTTTGTAATCATAATAGTTGTTTTAATCTATGTACATTGGCCCTATTATTTCTATCTTTTGTCATTGGCGTAATACCATATTGCAATTTGTCTTGATGTGTATGTGCATTTTTTGACATAGGTATCTGTTGCATGTGCAATGATGTTGTTCCTATTGGAAGCATTTGACAATGTACATTTCTTTTGTTGTTATGTCCATCTATTGACAAAGGCGCATAATGGGTGTGAAATGCATCTCTTTCAAACGACCCTATATTGTATGTTTGACTCGAAAAAATGTTGCATTGGTAGTAATTGGCAATGCTCCTAGTTACAGAGGACCATTCTTGTATGTTTACTTCGAATAATATCATTTCCCATTTCAAACAAAAAGGCCCATCTTCTACTCCACCTTTTCCATATGGCATTTCCATATTGATAAGATATATCTTCCAATTTGCAATTTTTTTTTGAGTTTTTATGACATCATTTGATAAATATTTGTGTAGACAATGCAATGCATTATTTGCATTGCACATGATTGAATTGCAGAATGACTTCACAATTTAAAGTCTTAAGGATTCTACATCAAAGTCAGGTTCCATCAAATGAAAAATTGCAAAGAACATGCTATCTCCACAAATGGATATAGTATTGTTTCCTTTATGTAATCTATGGCCTTACATTTTATCATTAATTATTTTCCAATAGCTTTGTAGATCTTTGCAGGGAGGAGAAAGGTATTCATTACATATTACAATTGATCGAGCTATTTTTTTGTACAATAATGGTTCATAGTGCCTGTTGGATACCTATAGTAATAGGTTTCATATTTCATGATTGATTATTGAAAATCCAAATATGCTCTGCTTTGTTACTACAAAGATCCCATATTTCCAGGAAATCAGAGGTGTGTGAAATACTTCAAATATTGAGGACCTTATTACAAATTTTGTGGATGATTCAACAGTCTAATCTGGATCATGCCATGTTTCAATTTTGAGTTGTAGAATAGAGAAAGAAGTCTGTCCAAACAGCTTAATCTTGGCAGACAAGTAGTTCAGGTAGAGAAACAAAGGTTCCCAAAAGTCTAATCTGGGACCTTGGAAGAGATAAGGGTAGAAGCAGATAGAGTAAAAAAGGAAAAAGCCAAAGAAAAGAAAAGGCAATTGAGGGTTGCAAGTCCAAGTGCCCCTCCATGAAGAAACAAAAAATGCTAGGTGAAATAGTGGGTAGGCAGTTGTGGTTGCAGAAAAGACATGTTCACCATCACATAGTTGTCAAAGATGTTTTGCCAAGGCAATGAACATATCAGCAAAAAAGGTGGTGAATTTCATGGATTCACAGCAGAGAGCATCACTAACTTCACTCCTTTCCCCTCTACTCCATCATTAACACCCCCTTTCTAAATCCCCCTCCTTCCCTCATACTAACTCCTAACTCTACTATGTAATTCCCCTATTTTACCCCTACCCCTAATAATAATAACACTAAGGTGTATAAAACCCCAAATGATATATATTTTCCCTCCCCTAGGCATAATAGCCGAGAATTCTGCAAAGAGGGACCATAATGGCACCTGGCCACCATGGTGAACCTATCTCCGCTATTTTTCCTTTGCTGCAAATCATTTCCCCCAAAAAATTTACCTTTGCATGGGTAAAACCCCTCTCTAAACCCCTTTTGATCTATAAAACCCTCTGCAAACCTTACAAAAATCAAAATTCCGCTTTCAGCACGTTCCCAAATGCAAGCGCGGGTGGTCAGAATCAAAACACTTGAAAAACCATGCCAAAAACCCACAAACGGCTAATATTTCCGCCGCATTATCGGCCGTGCACCTCACTCCTCCGCCAGCCGTCGGATCAAGCCTTCCAGATCCGACGGCCCACAGCAATATCGGAGCGCCATCCACAACCTCACGTTAACTCCCGAGAACGTGACGTTGCGCCTCGTCACTCCTCCGCCACGCGTCGCCCGATGGACCATCTCGGAGCTCCCTCTGACACCCTGGGCGCCGTACTCTAACCGCCCCGAGAGACCGTGACGGTTAGAGCCTTAACCGTAACCCTCACGGTTTCACCTCCGCCCGTCCACTATTAACCGTTCTGCCACGTCCAGCTCACCGCTGACTGGACTGCCACCTCGCCGCCCTTTGACCGGTCGTCTTCTGCCACGTCCTCCCCGATGACGTCAGCTGACGTCACATCACCGTGACCCACCAATGACGTCATGCTGACGTCATCATAAAAAAGCGCCAAATGGGTAAAAAACTCATATTAACCAAATTTTACGCGTTTTTTACCATTTCACTGTTATTTCGTCTGAACTCTCTGCTCAACCATTTCTGCCTGGATTTCCGCCAACCGGTAAAATTAGCCAAAGCGACCACGTCAGCAGCTGCAGTACACCTTGCCACGACCTCTGCACGTCGAATTACAGGTATTTACCCTGCCCTGCCTTCCATACGACCTGCATTCAGCTCAAAACTGCTCACAGGCATAATAGGACCATAAAATCAACCTTTTCACCGTTAGAATCTAGTTGTACCTCCACCATTGTCACTGTGAGGTCCAAAAATCCCCTGCAGAGCCGTAATAAGCTGCAATTCATCTAAAAACCCCTCAGTTCTGCGTTTCCCCGGCAAATTCACTGCTAAATACCTCTGAACTACTACCAGAAGCTCACTTAGGCCCCAAAGAGGCTCTGTTACCAACTACCAGCAGTATTTCAATTTCTAGCTGGTGAATTCCCCTCTGACAATTCAGAAAATCAAGCTATTTTCCACTGAGGGCAGTCTGCAGTCTGTTTTTGCCCATTCACTTGTCAGATTGCAATAGTTTGCCCATTCAGAAGCTATGGAGACCCCCATTGCTCTCAATATCAAGCCTATCAATGCTCCCCACCGAGAACTAGCATGGCAAGCCCTGGGAGACATGGATTACCAGATGTTGGACTGGTTTCCTATGGGAACCAAGTATAATATACTAATGTTTAATGAACTGAGAGCCCAGCACATGAGTGGAGCAGATATCTTGGGGATTTGGGAGTCAAATTTGCCCATATACAACCTTCCCCAAGTCAATCCAATGCCAGAGCTCATTTACAGCTGCCAGGAGTGCTATGACCCCAGCCAAAGGGCAGTCATTAGCCCCACAGGCCTAGTCCTGTTTCAGATCACTTCAGAGAGTATAAATCAGATGCTGCATTTCCATACAGCCAAGAAACTGACCCCTCTTTCCATGCAAGATTTGATAAGGAGAGGAAATAACCTGTCTAATGACCAGATTGTGAAGATTAACCAGCTATTTGTCACACCTAGCTCTGAAGCAGTCAGAACCCCTCCTATTGGTTATCATTATCTAAATGAGTTGGGCAGAATGCTGGTGGACCTAATTAGCTATGTCCTAGGATTTAGAGGACTGGAAGATGTAGATGACTGCATATTGGCAATGCTGTCTATATTTGCCCCGGGTAAGCCTCCAGCTGTGCAGTATGACTATGCAACCTACATTGCAGAGAAGATTCATGATCAGTTCATGAACCTGAAGAGAGAGAGACTGTTCAGATACTCCTCATATATCTACCATTTGTTCCTCTTCAATCAGCCAGCCACCTTTTCAGTTCCTTTGAGGCCACTCAATGCCCAAGGAAGCCCAAGATCAGTTATTTTCTGGACCTCTGTGTTTCATTTTACCTCAGTATCACCTTATACATACTGTGAGTTCATTGACCTGTTTGTTCATCCGGCCCTAACAGTTTTGCAAGGTACTCCTCCTCCCAGATTAACAGATGAAATGAGGAGGATTTTACATCTGAACAAATCCTACAATATTGGCAACTGGTACTTCTACCAGAACCACACAGTCCTTAGGATATATGGCTGTGAAATGAGCCCATTTAGATTGCCAAGGTATGTCCCCATGAGGTTGTTTGCCTTGGAGTATTTCAGGCAGTTTGGGAACTCAGATTACCTTCATTTTCAGAGTAAAAACAAAAAGTCACAGCTGAAGGTAAGAAGCCAGCTAGGTTCCTTCTTGTATAACAAGAAAGAGGAAGGATGGAAAGAGGCACACAGCATGCTAGAAGGCCTCAGATTGCAGACCAGCTTTGAGTGGATTCCTTATGACCCCAATCATAGTATCTCCCTCAGGAGAATTAGATACAGACTTGGCAACTATGCACATAAAAGACAACCAGAAATAGAAAAGTATGCCAATGCACTAGATTGGGAAGAGGGTACATTGATAGAACAACTCACTGAGGTAGAAATGCTTGAGAAAGAAGCCAGAAATATACAAAAGGAAACTGACTTGGAAACTTGTGCACAGGTGCCTTACTCCTACAGAAGACAGAGTGGAACAGCTGCTGGATCTTCAGCAGCACAGCAGCAAACCACTGAAAAGACATCCCAGGCAGCAAGCAAAGACAAAGGTAAACAGGTGGAACAGCCACCTGTATTGACAGAGGAGCAAGTGGACACCTTGCTACAGCAGCAAGAGGAAATGGAACAGCAAGAACTGGGACAGCAGCAAGAAAAAGCACAGTCCAGTGAGCAGCCCTTGCAGCAGGAAAAGGGGACAGATCAACCTGGCAGCACCGAGCAGCAGCCTCAAACAAGTGTGCCTCCCAGGACAGACACCAATGTTGACACATCAGTCCTCCAAACACCACAAAAGGAGGATGTGACAAGGAAAAGGGAGAGAGAGACCCCCCACACCTCATCTTTCATCAGGGGAGAGAAGAGACAAAGACTGAATGACTCCCAAGAGGAGGATATTGCAGTAAGGCAAGCCATGGGTATGGGCCCACCTAGTGGAGAACTTTCGGCCAGCTCATCCCAGCGAGGACATGACATGACAACGGGGGGAGAGGTCAGCTCCTCCAGTCAAACAAGAAAGGGACAGTCGGGTATAAAACAGCAATTCATCGACATCAAGAGGAGGAGTGATCCCATAAAGGTGCAGCTATATGATCACTTGCTAAACCTAGCTCCTAGTAACCAGCAGAGACTCATGTCTGCTTTCGATGTGAGCGAAGGCAAAATGATAATGAGCCATTTCATGCCTACATCTTTGCAGCCTCAGTCCACCTCAGATTATCTAAGAACCAACATGGAGGTTCTTGCCAAAGACATACACCCCATGGACAAAATTGAACTACATAAGCAGACTGGGGAAATGGTGTATGCCTCCTTGGCAGATGAGACATTAGAAAATTATAAATTAAAGAGCAGCCTAGACAACACAGCTTCTCAGCTGGAGTTAGAAAGAGCTTCATCACAGGCCAAGGACAACAGGATCAAGTCCTTGGAAGAGGTAATCATAGAGATAGGGCATGACCCTAAAGATGTCAAAGGCATCCAAGAGCTCCTGAAGATAAGGGATGCAGATATGGCAGCCCTAAGAAAGAAGATCAAGCTCCCGGCCACCATCCATCCACAGACCGATGAAGTTGCCCAGCAAAGGCAAGAGAAGGAGGCTACAGATCTGCTGATATCCTTGTATAAAGAGCTGGTCAGGACTCAGGACCAGCTAGGACAGACTGAAGCTGCAAAGGCAGCACTACAGGAGACACTAAAGCAAAGAGAAGAGGGCCAACCCTCCCAGCCTCCTCCTATTATAATAAACCTTGAGGAAACCCCTCCCAAGATTACTCCTCCTCTTCAGCAAACAGAAACCACAGCACCATCCACAGCAGCAACAACAACAAAATCAGAACAGGCTGCTAGCCTAGACATGCAAAAGCTGCAAGCTGAGATCCAAGCCATGGAATCTCAAATGAAAGAGCTGGATGAGCTTAAGAAAACCTTGACTAAGGTTAATGAAAGGTTTGACAGGAGTAAACAGAATGAGGCAACCAAGGACAGAGAAGTGAAAGCTCTTAAGAAGAGGATTGCTGAATTAGAGAAGGAGCTTGCACTGGAAAGGGTGACAGCTGATATGAAAGCAGTGTTGTGGAGCAACATTGGGAGGTCCATTGCCAAACAGTGGCAATACATTGAAACCATGGATGAACAAATGGTGCTCATCACCAAAGCAAACAAGGAGATACAGAGAGCCAGGGCAAGCCTTGGACACATGCCAGAAGCAGCTACCAGGATGATCAATATCCTGAATTACAAGACCAGCACTCAATTGGCTACCATGGGAATCAACAACAGGACAGAAACAATTGCCATAGCCAAGAGAGTTGTTACATTGAGGAACTTGGTTGGAACCCTGGAGAGAAGGACACAGGATATGCAAACAGAAATTAACAGATTCCTGGAGAAGTTTGTAACACTGCAGAACAGAGGCCTCCCCAACATTTTGAGCAGCGTGGGAAGACTGCTCACCCTGGACAATTACAACAAGAGGATTGATGCCCATGCAGTGGCAGAGATTGCACAGACAGCCAGCACTTCAAAGGAGCCAGGGCCAGCTACAGGGCAAATGATGTATGACAGGGTGGAGAACCTGTTTTTCCTCATGAATGAGATAGAGCATCTGTTTGATACACCACCCAATTTCTTCAAATTCACAGAAGCAGATGAGACTCTAGGGGCAATTTTGGCACATCAACTGCCCACACAGGATGTCTGGAGGCATTTGACCCAGACAATTTTGACAGGACAGAACCAATAGCGCAAAAGGAAAGAAGCAGGTACATACAGTGACAATTTTGGGAATTAATACCCACAGGAAAAGGCAGAGGCTGAGCCAACTCAGCCAGACCAGTGACTCACCACCAACAGCAGTCAAGGTCACAGCTGACAGGTCCGAGACACAGTGTACCAGCCTACAGTCGGGTTTTCTGTGCATTAACTCCAAATATTCAGACCGACTTAGCTATTCTTACAAAGCTAAAATATCTTCTGACAGAGCATTAAAATGCCTGTACTGTGTATTAAATGCTGCATTAAATTTTGCCCATAATATCTTAAATAGTTGGTAAGGAAGTAAAATCTGAGATAACTCAGGACTCAGATATTTTGTAAATGACCGCAAGTATATATTCACCCTTCACAGCAGTGAAAGGGGTTGGTTGATGGTTGTTATTTTCTTAGAAGAGCTCTAGCTCGTTGTAACATTTTCAGAGAATTAATACAAAGGAGGAATGGAACTTCCAGAAGTTTGGTGTATTTGATGTCTTGTGGTGAAGGATGCATGTTACAGGATTCCATGGGTGTTGCATAAAACTATAAGTATTCTCAAATCTCTTTGTCATGTGTGTTTTGAGTCTTTTGTTCTCTTTGTTGTTCTTATGTTTTACACTTGATAGCAAGGTGAAAGGATAGTACCAGGATTTAACCATGTTTACCCTGGACTCAAACTGAGCTATTATATATGTTTTCCTCATATACAGTAACAGAATTGTAATTCTTAATTGCTGCAATTCAAAACTGTGTTTTTATTGTAACAGCCATTCTCAGGGATTCAACTTTGCCCCTAAGACCTCTGTTTTCTCTTCTTAAAGCTATCTGTTGGGAACATATAGATAAATAGTGAAAATTCTTAAATGCTTTCACTGTTCGTGCTACCTGTTTCCAGTCTTTTAATCAAAAATCTGTTCTATTAAACACCCAAATGGCCCTGTAAGTCCCATCTTTCATCTCGAAATTTCAAACACATATAGCTACAGACTCCATTGCCCAATGGTACTCAACCTCTCAGAAAACTACTTCACTAGAACCTAAAAGGAATTTCATCAACCAAACATAAACAAAAAACAGTGCATAATAGCTAGCCTAAAACCCTACAACAAACAGTTACAAATCATAAAGAGAGAGCCCTCTCTGATCACTGTTTGGCTAGAAGCAGTGATCCAAAGATTGGTTAGTGGTTACCCCGGCCGTATTCCCTTGGGAGTCATAGGGAACAACCTGGGTGTTAACAGTGCCCATTAAGGGTGTCTTGATAATGGAACAATATATGCAATGGATTTGTTGTTTTGTTTGAATTGACTAGAAAATACCTTTTTTTTGGTTAATGACCAAATTCCTATTGATAAATTCAACCATTTGGCTAGCGAGCTTATGCAAAATGTGTCTCCCCATAGTCCTCGTTCATTCTCAATATGACTATTTGAAGTGGGAAGACGAATTCTTCACAAATATGTTTCGACGTCACAAATTCCATGAAGCTGATACAGGAAATCAGGTGCTAGCTTGTAATTGAATGATTCCAGTGCTTCTATGTGACCTTGTTCGAGGCACATCAAGAAGTGGTCTATTGTGCCATTTCACAATTCAGTGGACGTATATCAGAAATGAGAAAGGACTTCAATTGCATTGAAAAGGCAATCACTTGGAGTGTATGAAAATGCTTGAAGTCTAAAAATATTGTTGGTGTTCAAGACATCATCAATAATGGCATCATTGTCAAATTGTTTTTTTTATTTGTAAGTATCAACATCAATTATTTCATACATATTTATATAGTTATTTGGTGAAGGTTTTTGTTGAAATTGGCTTGCTAAATGAAATTGTCTTGTTGTTGAAAGATTGGGAAATTTGGATCAGGATAGGGAACTTGTATTTGCAATGAAACAGAACTAGGAGCAAAGTGCAATAAAACATGCAATTAACTTGACATTCTTACTCCCACATATTTGCAAGGAAACTCTATAAAAGAGGACAATGAAGTTGCCATATAAGTTTCTATATGTGGAACCAATATCTTATGACATACAATGGAAGCATGAGGGAACCTCAAGAAAGGAAAATGATGATGAATGAATGCTCTAACCCTGACATGGTTTCTCATTCTCATTTCCAATCTCTTATTGGATCATGAAAGAAATAAATTATTGGGTACCAAATGTTATACAAAATTTATACCTACGGATAAGTATATCTTCCCTAAGTGGGTAGTTACACTTATAACAACTGAAGTAAAGATATTTAGCCTTTTCTTACAATAAACAGATAAGATAAAAGAACCTAATTGTGATCCTTCGCTTCCTTTGATCTCCTTTGAGTTACTCCCATCGCTCTCGCTCAAACTAAATTCACTCAATTGGTACCTGCCAACATAAATAGAAGACGACAACAATCAAAGCATATGATCTATTTATTATAAACAAATGGAATCAACAACATTTGAACATACATTCATCATAGATATAGACAAAATTATTAGAAAAGGAAAAAACAACTTTATTGATTGATAGAAGGATAAGTTACACCCAATGTGGTTCGATCTTGTGTCACTCCTCCAGCTTAGTCCAAACCCTCATCAGACAAATAGAAACATCAATCCAGCATCATAACATTAATTTGACAATGATTTCAAGTCTCTAAACCAACAATATTTCTCTATATTCCAAGCCCCTTTGGCTCTATGATGGGAGGCCAATTTATAGATTAATGCAAGTGGTTTTGTCATTAATATGGCATTGAATGGTTTTCCATAACTGGATGATTAGTTTCCATGTTAAAAGGTATGAGAGGATAGAGGATTAGATGATCCAAGGCTATCCTAAGTCGAGCTCATATTGATAGGATAAGAGCTGGGGTCCTTTTAGAAGGCTCTAGAAAGGAGGAATATACTCAGGATCGAATGAACATCTCAAGGATTCTTGCCCAACGTAGGCTTGAGTGGGCTTAGGTGCTCTGCAATCCAGCCTTGAATGGGGCTACCTTCTCTGCATAGCACTTACCCCTGACCAGGGGTGCGTTGGTGACCCATGGAAGCACTTCAGTAGGGTTCGAAGTTAGGAAACTCTCATGGATGGAAGCACTCAATGAGGTGACATGTCTAGGGCATGTAGCAACTACATTAGGGTTTGATAGACCCTGTTTAGATTGATCTGATCGTTGGGAGTGATGTGCCCAAATAGACTTGTAACAACTTCCCCCTAAAGCATGAAGTAAAAAATGATAATCTTAAGTGATATGATTTATGATGTGATGAGGAGGATCTGAAGCAGACGGTGACCTGCATCAATTACAATACACAATATCATGATATATTTGAATTTTTCATGAATTGTTGATGGAACACATACCCATGCTCAACATATCAACTTTTCATTACATGTACATAAATCAGATAGTCGTCTATAGATATAGATTCATGATAAGATGACCATCTATGTAAATCCATCGTACAAATGATTGAATACTCTCCTGAAATCATAGCCCAGATGGATGAAACTAGATCTGGGGTTCTCTATCGCGTCCAATTGTTTTCTGAAGTACAAGTTTAACCATGTGAAAATGTGATCTGAAGTCGAACATGGGAAGACACTGTCTGATTACCAGCCAATGATGTAAGTTGTTAACAGACACGAGAGAAATCACCAATAATGATAATGATTCTCAAGGTACTACAGTACATTTTACATTATGTGAATAGATATTTTGATGTCTAACACCATACAAAGTCTTTCAGTTGAAGGCTTGTGATGTCAACCTGTCGCCGGAAGCGAGAAACTTGCCATTGATGTATGCAAGCCTCAAGGTACTCGAAGGGTGCTTCTAAGTCAACTTCCTGAATAATGTGATGATTTCAACAAGAAGCAACTCGTCACAGGAGTGCCCTGATGTATCCCCCATCAATGACACGAAACAAGTGTAATGATTTTGAAGACAAAATGTGACTGATGACATAATGTTCAGGAATGGAAGTCATGAAAATGAAGGTTTATGAGTATTGAAAAGGATGAAGTTTACTGAGTGACTTCTCTTAAACATGTCGGCAACACTAAATGAATTGGCATCATAGACCCAAAACCAAAGTGATGGATGGTGTGATAGACCATAGATATGATAACCTTCAAGCAGATAACCCAACCGAAATAGTCACAAATATGAAGTTAAAGTGTCATGTTCAAGAGCGACTTGCTACCATAAAGTGATTTATCCCTTTTCCCATTTTCCCTAGTCATTGCTGACCAGTACCTCTTTATTGTTTAACAAGCTTAAGGAGGATAACATATTCTTAATGTATAATCCTACCCTTCAGGTGAATCCATCGCTATGTGATGTTTTAAGGAGTCTAGCGAAGGTGAAACTCGGTCTTGTCATGATGGACAAGTTTGTCGTTATTTGATTCTTTAACGAGTTTAACGACAATGAGAACTCGGTCCTTTTCATGTTTAGAGAGTTTGAAAAGGGACAAAAAGAAAACTCCACAATTTCTTTTTTGTAAATTTGTCTCTCAAGTCCAAAAAAGCATAAAATAATACAAGAGAGAACCTATTAACCATGTTATATCAACGTATTCCTTTTTCGTAAGTAATCTATCTCAGTTCGGAAAAGGGTTAAACTTATACTGAGTAGATATCATTTCCAATCCATTTACTAGCTGAAAAGGACAAGCGCCCGACAATAGTTTCATATTTTGAGAGTCTGAAAAGAGCTGAAAGAGGACTCTAGGGGGGTTCCTTTTTTGATGTTTACCAGAGCTCGAAAAAGAGATAAAAGTATGCTTTATGGCCAAAAGAAAATTTTACGAACATGTGCGTCAAATTCACTATGTTAGCTGTAAACTTGGTCAAAGAACCATCAAAAGGATTAAAAATGCCTGTTACATTGGTAAAAATAGGTAAAAACTATATTTTTTTCATTTATTGAACATGAAATAACCATAAAACAAGAATTTACTAAGTCATTTTACCATTCAGTTTTGTGCTATGAACAAGGTTTTTACCCCAAACTTCAGTAGCTGATTGCGGGAGATTCTGTGGATCATTCTTTGTGCCAATAGGAGCATGTAGGAGATCTACCTCTTATCTTTCATTTAAGGTCATTCTTTCTCAATTTCAAGAAATTTTTTTAGGGTTTTTGGGTCCCTAGGGTAAATATATCATGTCCTGGGATCAATGCACCCTTATGCATCGAAAACTACACTACAGAGCAGTCAAACAGAAGGGAAACTTCTCTGCATCACACTGTCTATAGATCAGGGGTGCATTGGGCGTAGTTTAGAAATTTGATTCATCATTCTTACCCAAATCTCTTCAGTTTTTTGCATGAAATGGATCTTAACTAAGCCTATGGTGTGATTTCAGACTTTGATAAGATCTAAATGGCTATCACATGGCGTGAAAGAGAACATGAAGAATAGGATATGGTTTCCCTAAATGATCCTGGTACTGTTGAGGCCCTCAGAGATTGTGGGTTACTCAAATATTCCATGTTATCCGGGGTGAGGTAACAATTAGAACTATTGCAGTTCTTGGTTCATTCGTGGGATCCAACGGAATGGGGTTTTCACATAGGGGACAAAGTTCTCCTTACATTGATCGGTTATATTTAATTTCTCATAGGATTGTCGAGACGTGGTGCCCCCATTTCTCTTTCAGGTTCTTCCCATGGGGGTGAATCAGTGAGGGACTACATTCGATAATTCTGCCGGCCAGGTACACAGCCTAGCAAAGATGGAAAGATAAACATCAGGGATGTTCATGATTTTCCCTTGCAAACAATCCTCTTTACTATCACAAAGTTGGCGAGTAGCGTGACACTTCATGTCGCGAATAGATCATACATGCAGTATGCGCTTGAGTGTCTTGAGCCAACTATGTTCAACTGGTGTGAGGCAGTACTCTCTTTGATGAAAGAGCAGCTGACTAAAGTAAAAAATGGTAAGATGAAAAATTTCAGCTATGGATCGATCTTGATCGCTTTTACTTTGGAGAGAATTCCATTGATGCAACCTCAGCATGTGACACTGAGTTTAGCTGGTCCTAGAGATGTATAGATGCAAAGATGGGTAGAGTTGATGGCTAGACATGCTAGTGAGTCATTAATCTCATTTTCTACCGCATTATTCAGTCGGTTTCGTCGATAACATATTGTCATAGAGGAGCATCCATATGCAGGGATGGATTTTCATGGAGATCCAGATTTGATATTACCAGTGGGTGCTCAATGGGGTGCTATAGGTAAATTGTTTTGACCATGTATTTTTTATTTTTTTAGTTTTTACATGTTTTTGTGTTTTTTGACATTTCCAAGACTAAACTAAAAATGTTCTCATGTATATAGATGTTGTCACTATTTGACCAATGGGTCACCAACAGGAGGCGGGTGAACCGAGGGGAGAAATGTTGGAAGAGCATTTCTCCAAGATATATATCTGATCAAGACACTAGTGGAGTTGCAACATCATATAAGGGGTTAACCCTTGGTATACTGTATGTTTAGATCGAGGAGTTACCGATGAGACGAAAGCGCCATACTATTGGTGTATCTGGCTCTTGGATGAGGCTATTGCGCATGATAGCTCAGGCAGTGACCTGTTATCATGAGCATCATTAGATCTACTTAGGATGATTTATTGTATGCATTTTGAGGTTTTGAGGTCAGATGACCAACATGTCTTGGACACAATTTTTTGTAAAAACTTTGAACATCTATCTATTTTACTTTCAGTGTTTTTGTATGGTTATGCATAATCCTATTCAACTATTGATGTGAATTGAAAATTTACTCTTTACGCATGTCGTAAATGTCTGTTTAATAGGTAATTCGCTAAAGAATTAGTCAATGTGTTAAAGTTTCTGGAAATGTGTTGATATTGAATGTAATCAAAATGTCTTTCCAAGAGACGAACTCTAAGGAATATATGATGAATAGTTGGATTTTGGATGGTATAAACATTCATAAGTTGTAGTATGACAAGTTGTGAGTATAACCTAATGATGATTCGACGAATGCCAAGTGAAATGACATCATAGAAGAGTTCGATCAATGTGCTATACTCAGCGATATTGTTTGTAGAAAACTGATACAAATCCGTTGGAATATCACCAACTCACCACTTGGAGCGAATATGGCCCATGTTGTAGAGGATAGGTTCTTTGTACTACGACTAGCACCATTGGCATAACCAACAAATGGTTCCAAATATTCTTACATATGCAACAAATGAAAAGAGGATTACTAACCACATACAAACTCTAAAAGTCACACTGTGACACACACATGCAATCAAAGAATATATACAGTGTTTTTACTACGCACAATCAAGCATAGTAACGTTTAAGATAGAACCCGTTTCAGGGCTGCGATAATGGAATTCCATCATAATCAACCAACTCGTAAGTGCCTTTTTCCAAAACACGCTTGACAATGTAGGGGCCCATCCATAGTGGTTCAAATTTTCCTATTCCTAATTTATCAGCTTCGTGATCATAAAACAAGACTAGATCTCCTTCTGAGAATATACGAGGCTTGACATTGCGGTCATATTGTGCCTTAATTTGTTTCTTATGTGCTTCGTTGGCCAATGAGGCTTCACGACGTGTTTCACGTAGATGGATGAGTTCTAAGAAACGTACTTCCTCATCAGAAGTGTCACGTAACAAGACAATTGTGAGTTTTAGTCATGAAATCTCACATTGTATTGGAAAGATTGCCTCAAGACCATACAGCAATTGGAAATGTGTGAATCCAGTTGTGTTTCTTATCGAGGTTCGGTAAGCCCACAAAGATGAGTACAGGATCAAATGCCAATTTCCTTTGTGAACTCCCATTATTTGTTGAATCATTCGCTGAAGGACTTTATTGGTGGCTTCAACTTGTCCATTAGCCTGTGGATAATGAGTAGAAATATCATGTGAGAGTCCTAACTTGCCAGTTAATTCAGTCATCATGTGATTGCGAAAATGTGAGCCATGATTTGTAACTATAGCTTGTGGTACACCAAACTGTGCAATCACATGGTTGAAGAAAAAAAGTGTAGTTGTCTCACCATTATTGTTTAATGTAGGCATCACCTCGGCCCATTTCATAAAATAGTCAATGACGACAATAATATACCCATGCCCCCTAGCTAAGTGAGGGTTACATGTCATGAAATCAATGCCCCATTTTGCAAACGGTCCAACAGTGACAATAGGATGCAGTGGTGCAGGTGGTAATTGAGTCTTATGGTCAAAAATATGGCATGCATGACAACTTTTGATAGCAGTAATGTAATCATTAAATATGGTAGGCCAGAAGTAACCAACATGGAAAATTTTCTGTGCGGTAGCATAACTAGATAAATGTCCACCACAAGCACCAGAGTGGAAATCATTTAGAAATTTCTCGGCTTCCTCATGTGTGAGGCACCTACCAAAAATTGTATCGATACTGCGACGGTAAAGGGTGTCACCAATGATCAGATAATCTTTGGCTTGATATCGAATACGTCATTGTTGTGAGCAAGAGGTATTGGACAAGAAAGTTTGGGTTTGGAAATAGATAATTATATCTCCATATCATGGGTCATATGACGAGATCAAAAACAGATACTCATCCAGAATTGATGGTTCCATTGTTGAGTCGATGGCAGTAGAGGGAAGGTCGCAAATAAGATCGACAAAAACTAGAGATTTCTTTGACTTGTATTTGATGAATTCGAACAGCACCTGTACTAGCACTACCTGATCTTCAAAGACCATTTGAGATCCAAATGGATGCCAGTGACTATGCCATGGGAGTAGTGTTGACACAGCATGGTAAACCCACATGTTATCATTCTGAGACATTTAATTCTACAGTAGTTAACTATCCTACATATGATAAAGAATTTTATGCATTAGTATAGAGTGTGAAAAAGTGGAAACATTACTTAATGGGCAAAGAGACAGTAATACATACTGATCATCAACCACTTCAATATCTACACTCCCAAACTAAGTTGTAGCAATCAAGGCACTATAGATGGATGGGTTTTCTACAATAGTTTCATTTAGTCATCAGATATAAAAAGGGCATACATAACAAAGTTGCAGATATGTTATCTAGACCCATTATAAATGCATCTACTATACTTAAGCATAGTTCTGTGTTACATGAGAGTTACATTGAACAATATGCTCAAGATATAGACTTTAAATATGTATATGCAAAAGTCAAGGCAAACGAGTAGAAGAATTGGATTATCATGTAAAGGACTGACTCTTTTATCATTGTGGGAAGTTATGCATTCCACAAACTGAAAGAGTAAAGATATTTCGAGAAGCACACACTTCTCTAATATTAGGTCACTTTGGGGTAAGTAAAACAGTTGCACAGCTACAAAGATTTTTTTATTGGCCAAAAATGAACGAGACAGTTTTTAGATATGTAAGAGGGTGTACTATGTGTGCAAAAAGCAAGCCCAGCAATAGAAAACTAGGCTTGTACACTCCATTACTAGTTCCTTCTCACCCTTGGGAAAGTGTTTCCATGGATTTTGTTGGAGGACTGCCTAAATCTAGGAAAGGTCATGATTATTTGTATGTTGTTGTGGATAGGTTCAGAAAAATGTGTATTTTGATACCTTGTAATAAACAGATTGCAGCTGAACAAACTGCAAAACTATTCTTTCAACATGTACGGGTTCATTTTGGATTACCCACTTCCATTGTATCTGATCGAGACACCCAATTTGTGGGAAATTTTTGGTCCAGTCTGTGGGAACTGATGGACACCAAACTGAAGAAATGCACAGCTTTTCATCCACAAACCGATGGCCAAACAAAAGTAGTTAATAGGATAGTGATCTAGTTACTCAGGGGATATTGCAGCAAGCATCCTAAGCTTTGGGATGAACATTTATGTTATGTGCAACATGCTTACAACAGAGCAAAACATTCTTCTACACAGAGATCTCCTTTTGATACCTGTTTTGGTTTCACTCCAAGGTCTCCTTTGTATTTTGTCTTTGGTAAAGACACCACAGTTGAGGGACACAGTGATGTGGACAAGGAAACTAGGTTCATTGAACAGATCCAAGAGATCCACCAGGCAATATAGGAATAGTTGGAAAAGAGCCAAGCCAAATACAAGACAAGGCATGACAAGCATCAAATGGAGCATAGTTTCCAAGTTGGTGACCAAGTCTGGCTATATATCAGCAAGGACAGGATGCAAGGTGATGGTAAAAAGCTAAAGCCTATCAGGTATGGACCTTTCAAGATACTTGAGAAAATTGGTGAGAATACTTTTTGTCTTGATCTACCATCTTACATGCACATCTACTCAATCGTAAATGCAAATTTCTTGAGACTATTTGAAACATCACTAATTAAGGATCCCGAAGAGCAGAGTCAATTGCCTTCTACTGATGACCTGATACCTGAATATCTTAATGTATTGCAGGAAGACATAGTTCTGGATAGGAAGGTGAGGACAACACGCAGGGGAGATGTTCAGTACCTCAGAGTTGGGCTAAAGGGTTCAAAGTTGAGCAGTGCAAAGTGGATAGAGATTGGACAAATGAGAAAATTGTACCCTCACTTAGTCGATGCTTGAAAACCAACTTTTGGTGGTCCAAAAGCTTTTTCAGTGGGAAGGCCGTGATCTGAATGGGATCCATTAAAATTATCAAAGTACTATGACTGTATCAAATCAGGACAGACTTCAAAAACTTATGAACAAAGAGCTATCAGGAAGACCTCTAAACAGTGGCAATTTGTAGCCAGCAAGGAACGACGAGGACATTGGTCAAAGCACGCTGACCGAGGCCCATGGAGACAGCACAGGACGCAAACTAGCAGTTAGGAAGTCCAAATTGAAAAATGGAGGTCATTTCTAATGCGTGCAGCACTGGGAAAAACCCCTCGAGAAGGAAAAGCCCGAGTGCTTGGTTGCATGGGAAGCCGACAAACCGTAGGGAAAGCGCTAAAGCAAAAGGCGGGCCCCGCACTCCAAAACCGGCGGAATATCGAAGGCATGTGGGGCAGTAAGTGGATTTGGTAGGAGAACGAGCGATTCCATACATTGCATGACGCATGTCTAGCGGATGAGAGAGAAAACCGCCTCTCATCGCGGGCTAACAGTCAAGCAAGTCAACTGTGCGATAAGAGCAAACACCATAGGATCTGGGGGCTCCAGTTTTGATGGTGGAGATTGTGCCCGATCAATGACCGGATCTCGAGGGAGAATTAAGTTGCAGCGTATAAAATTTTGAAGTCCGATTTGACGACTGAGTTGGTGGATGAATCATTACACAGTGTAACCTAAATACTGAACCATTTGAGGAAGAGTTGGAATAGTTCATGAGAGGACAAGTGGCCACTTCCCTGCGAGACATTACACAGTGACGATGGCACAGAGGCAGGGAACTCCAAGTGAATAGTAGCAGGCGATCTGAAGGGGCGGAAGAGGAAGCGAACAATCATGAGACAAATTGGCTTCAAGCCATGAACAGACAGAGACAGAGACAGGGAGAGCGTGAAGCGAGAGCGAAGCGAGCACTATAAGAAAGAAGGAGATAGTGAGACAGAGAGACAAAATAGAGAATAAGCAAGAAGCAGGAAACAGAGAGCTGAGCTAACCTGCAGAGTAAGGTAGCATCGTGCAGACAGAGGGCTTGAGAGGTTTGAGCAATCCCTGAGAGGATATCTGTCAGAAATTGAGTACCAAATTGGACTCATCCCATTCAAGACTAGTTGAGGTCAAGACTTAGTAAGGAAGAGTCTGTGCACTCTAGTGGCTTGGGGAATCCAAAAACCACCCTGCTAAGAATCATCTGTTTCAGGAGACTCAAATTGAGCTCCTCATTGTAAAAACTTTGCTTTAAAGACACAATAAGAAAAGGCCACCACTGAAAGCTGGACTGGAGATGTAGCCCAGGAGGATTGGGTGAACTCCTTGTTAATTTCTTGTGTTCTTGTATTTGCTTACTATGTTTCTCTTACTATTTTCCATTTTCCAGTGTCTTTGTATTTTGCAACCTGATCAATCCGTTGCCTAAGATAACATAGACACACACCCGCACATGAGTCTATAATAGCTTCATTCATTAATTAATTAACTGAGATCACTCATGAGTGATTTTCATATCACCATACTTCCATGCCCAAAAAGTAGTGCATCAGCCCCAAGTCCTTCATTTTAAACTCTCTTACAAGGTCCTATTTACAAGACTTGATTAGATTATCATCACCTATCAAAATCAAATCATCAACATATAAAAAATAATCAACAATTTACCTTCACCCACAATATGGTAAAGGTTCGCAACCACTTCACTTTTGGTTAAGACTAACCCGGTGAAGTAACTATCTATCCTAGTGTACCAAGCATGGGGTGCTTGTTTCAGCCCATACAATGCTCGCTTGAGTCAACACACATTCGACTCTCAGTTGAAGGTCTCAAAATCTTCATGCTTCTCAATATACACCTCTTCCTAAATCATGCCATTAAGGAAGGTTGTCTTTACATCTGTCTAATGTATCTTCCTTCCCATCTGTGCTGACAGTGCCAAAATGGATTTGATTGATAAGTACCCTGCAAAAGGAGCAAAGTTCTCATCGTAATCAACCCCCTCCACCTAAGAAAATCCTCGGGCCAAAAACTTGGCCTTATGTTTCTCCACACTACCATCCACTGCTTTCTTTACCTTGTAAATCCTTTGGGAGCTCACCACTGACTTATTATGGATCTTGGGAACACATCCCAAACAATGTTCCTAACAATGGAGTCACATTCCTCAACCATGGCATCAAACCAAACTAGTTGTTGCACTACTTCCTCAAAAGAGGATGGTTCTATCTCAAAAAATCTGCTGATAAGAGCCATGTATCTAGTGTACCTCTCAGTTGAACTCCTCTGCATGCACTATCATGTGGGTACTCCCACGTTCTCTCTCGCATCATGCAATAACTTGTCAACCTCTTAGGTGCACTTTCTCCCATATCTGGAAGACTCTGCCTCAGTGGTTGTCTCCAATCTCGGATCCTATGCATGTGGATGCTCAACATCAATATGAGGTTCTTCCTTAGGAGCTAAAATCTCCTCAACCGCATGTAGTTGAAGCTCCCTCTTTAGGTAACATCTCATGGCCTTCTCTTTATCGAATTTTACATCCCTGTGAACAACTATCATCCTGTTGGTTTGCAAGTACACTTGATAGTTATGGGGTATATCAGTGTACCTCGCAAATATCCCCAACTCTAATATTGGCTCAAGCTTCTTCCCTACATCTTTGGTTACATAGAAGTAGACTGATGAACCAAAAATCCTAAAGTGACCCTCATCTAGTCTCTTCCTTGAAAAATCATCTTCTAGTGTACTCATTGATGAGGGATTATGTTCTACAAATAAATAGTTGTGTGACATGCCTCAACCCACAAGTGTAGTGGTAGGCCATGATCATGCAACATCGCCCGTGCTACCGCTACTATGCTTCTATTTTTCCTTTCATACATTCCATTCTGTGTGGGTTATTAGATGCTATCAAATCTCATCGAATGCCTTATGCCACACAAATTTTTTTAAACTTATTCGACACATACTCTCCGTCATTATCACTCCTGAGAGCTTTAACATTCCTTTTAATATATTTCTTGACAAATGCATTAAATTCACAAAACTTTGGAAAATTATGATCTTTCTTCTGCATGAAGAAGATCTAGCATTTATGAGAAAAATAATCAACAAATATAACATAATACCTATGCTTGGTCATGGATTTTATCAATAATGGTCCACACACATCTGAATGGACTCGGTCGAGGATTGCCTATGCTTGACTGTCTTTGTCATGAAAGGAAGGTTTGGTGTATTTTCCCAAAGTACACCCTTTGAATGTGTCAACTTGCTTTAGTGTACCTTTGGGAAGACTGGTAGAAATTTTCTGCATGATTTTCAAAGCGACATGATACAAGTGACATAACCTCCTGTGCCACAACTCACCGTTGTCTCGGCTCTACACCTTCTCAGCTTTCTTGCTCAAGGCAACACAATCTTCTACCTCCAACTTGTATATATTTTTCACCCGAAAGCCTATCCTCTTTACTTGTCTTGTGGTTACGTGACGAAGGAACGCCTTTCCCTTACGAAATATCACATCATAGCCTCTATCCTCCAACATGGAAAGAAATACCAAGTTCTTCTTCAAACGAGGAACATACATAAAATCTCACAAAGTAAGGGGAGCACCCAACTGCCTCTGAAAGGTAACTATACCAAGCCCGGTAGTACTATAGATCCTGTCATCACCCATCTCGATATGCATCTAGAGATCCCTATCCTCCAAGTTACTGAAGAGTTCTTTGTTACTAGTCATGTGGAAGGAAGATCCATTGTCCAGGTACCATACACTACCCATCATCGATTAAACTATACATGCGGTGAGGGCAAAGTCCAGTTCGAATTGTGAGGCAAGCGCCTTGCCTCTTGCTATTCCTCCTGAGGGCTTCTTACCAGCCTTCCTGAGCGGACACTTTGTAGAAAATGTCCCAGCTCATGACAATGAAATCACTTGACTATTGACATATCCTTCTTCTTGCCTCCATGATAAGAATCTGATTTGGAATGGGATGATTTCCCCTTCCCTTTCTTTTCCTTTCCTGCTAAGGCACAATTTTCCTCATCATCATTATTTGATGATAATTCGTCTCTCGTATTCCTATGAATCTATTTTTGTACCAAATCCGACCACAATCGTTCACAATCTGGTAGCTTCTCCTTCCCATTGACAGTGTCATGATAACTATGCCAACTCTCGGGAAGTCTTAGAATATCTAGGCTCACCATATATTCCATGGCAACAGTGATACCCACACTTCCAAGCTCATCCCAACAATGGGTGAACTTGGTCAAGTACTTCGGAATAAAGTCACCCTTCTCCATTTTGATCTTTCTGAGTTTTTCCTTCAATTCCAATTTCCTATGGTCACTTCTATTTTGAAACAGGTCCATCAATGTGTTCCACATTGAGTATGGGGTATCCTTTCAATGGATACTTGAGACAATGTGGTCTTGCACTCCCTCGACGTTAATCCTACTGGCTTTTTCCACACACTTTCTCCATTCAACTATATCTTTAGCATTTGATGCTAGACGCTTAGGAATGTCATAATCTATGAATTCCTTGAGGCCCTTGCCTTCGAGCACTGCCTCCATCATGTCCTTCCAAGCTATTTAATTCAAGCTACCCTCCAAGCCATACTCAAGTCGCAACCCATAGGAAGACATATTGTTGCTTCTAAGTATGAACTTGCAAATTCAATTTTCACCTACCCACCAAACTGGAAATCTCCTCTTCGATACTATCTTCAACTCCTATCCCATGTATATTTTTCTATAGATTCAACAACTTATGTGATATGCTAAAACACAAGACAAGAATATAATCTACTCTTCAGCGGAAACCAAAATCAATCAATGAAAACAATAAGCAGAAAAGGAAGAATATCAATCACACACAAAAAAATATTTCTTTGGGGAAAGAAACTTCTTAAAACCCCTACTATCTATATTGCATTAAAAAGAAGATCTGAGAATAAAATACTATGCTTCTTCATCCTGAACAATTCCCGCACTAGTATAATCTAACTCTATGCATTAAGTCAGTTCAAGCCAACACTTTGCCAATTTTGTTTCCTGTCGATCCCCTACTTTCTTGAACAATTCCTGAGAGAATTAGCCTGTATTTAATTATGAAATCCACTCTCCATAACTACGCAATCCATCCATAGGCCCTACACTGATTGCAAGCACCATCTGTACAACTCAGAAAATTATACAACTAATAGTACATTGTCCCTAAAATCTAATCTCAACTGGGTCTTCATCTGAACTGACATGCATGAATTTTTTGCAAGTGAATCTTCAGTTAACTGGGGTGGAACTTGTCATGCACTAGTGCACTACTCCACTACTAGACTTCTATTATTTCATCCAATAGTTAGAACTAGTTTAACTGACTATAACTCAGTTAGACTAAGTTATCTAGTTACAACTCCAAAGAGATCAACGTGGGCACCTAAAATTTAAGGATCACTCTACATGACTCTAGATAGACACCCAACTCAAATTTCCTAAGCCAATTAAGTCAATTTAACTTAATTAACTATTACAAGTTGATATGAGAATATAATTACAATTTAATTCAAGGAAAAATTAAATTGGAATTTCTTGTTGCTATTTTTAACAATTAGGAGGAATATCATAGTACAACACCGCACAATTTTTTTAATTTAAGGCTAGACTTACAACCTTCACCAAATTTTACCCACTTGGTAATAAAAAATTTCTTGGGCATTTGTGTTCTCCTGGTTAACAGTCGTTGAGACAAAAAAGAGGGGCACAACCCCAAACCAAATTTCATACAATACATTCATGTTGTTCATGAAAACATGCCCTAATCAAAATAAGTGCTTGTACAAATGCTTGATTTTATCCAGGGAGATGCACTCTACTACTTGTCTAGACATGATACTAACAAATAATGAAGTTGCAAAAGGCAAAATTACAACCTAACTATCAGGAAACACACGATTTACTTGAGTAGGTTGAGTGATGATTTATAAATTATGGTTTTTAGAAAAATGGAGAGAGACAGAGCCTGAACACATAATTTCATTTCTATCATTATAGTATCAATAAGTATAGGCATAAACTTGTATAATCTACAAAAAATTGAAATAACTATATATTCATAATTGTAGTGGAAATATTCATAATTCAAGTATCTTACCACTCATGAACATAACAATAGCTTCAAGCAATTAATCGAAACGTATAATACACCCCATACATTGGTTTTATCGCTCATCTTATGACAAGTTCTATAAGTCTTGAATTCAACAACTGAATCAACAATACTAGACATTAAAATAGCCTTAAACATCTGAGACAATTATCCTTCATGACTATATAGACAATTAAGCACTAAATCATGGACTATATATATATATATATATATATATATATATATATATATATATCTATATATATATATATATATATATATATATATATATATATATATATGTATGTATGTATGTATGTATGTATGTATGTATGTATGTATGTATGTATGTATGTATGTATAAACTTTCAATCATAATTCAAGTAATCATATCAACAATAGACTTGTAAGATAATTTTGCCGATCGTGAGTATATTAGTGAATTTTAGGAAATCCCACAACTATGCATATGACAATGAACTACATAAAACATACTATCTATATTCATGGACAAATAAATCAATTGGTCAATATTCAACATGACAATAAAATTCAAGTAGTTTCTCATAAGATTACACGTCAATCAAACTACAACACAAAATGCCATAGTCCATTATAGGTTGTTAACAATATGGAACACCCCCCCCCCTCCCCCACACACACATATATATATATATATATATATATATATATATCGGTGAGTATATTAGTGAATTTTAGGAAATCCTACAACTATGCATATGATAATGAACTACATAAAACATACAATCTTTATTCATGGACAAATAAATCAATTGGTCAATATTCAACATGACAATGAAGTTCAGGTGGTTTCTCATAAGATTACGCGTCAATCAAACTACAACACAAAATGCCATAGTCCATTATAGGTTGTTAACAATATGGAACATCACACACACACACACACACACACATATATAACCTGTAAAATTATCTTGAATGGATTTGAAGTCACCATTCTTGAGTACATCTCATAGTCACTAAGAAAGCAGAAACCACAAGTCTCAAACATTCAGTAGCGTTGTCGATAGGAAAAATAATAGGTCAACCACAATTATTCAGTGATATAGGTATTATTTCATAAATTGAATAGGGCCTTATATCAACACATCAATATATCAGTACTGTCATAAATCAAATATGCATTAGTTAGTATACTTATTTGATTGGATATAACGGGAAATTGAAGGAGGTACTTCCACTCTCCACCCAACCATAAGGTAGCTACACTACAATCTCTCTTGTAGCTAATCACCCTGAAGATGGATCAAGATTCTGAGGGATTTCTTGCACAAGGGTAAATTCATACAATGGACCAGTCAATCTCTTAGGGGATTCATGTCACAAGAATTCACTGAATTTTATAGGAATGTGTTACTCAACATTAGAGGATTGATTTAAATTTTATAGGTGGGTTAACAAAAGATTAGAAAACACCTAATAATGAGGTGTTTTAATAACACTCACAGAAGCACCCAATAACTTAAATGTAATCCATTCTTTCCAAGATGGTAATATTGGTTTAAATAAGGGAAATAGTCAATGGTTTTTAAATAGGCCAAGAGCTCACATAGTATCTACCACCACGAGAGAGATATGGTTAGTGAGCTAGTGCTAAAGCTAGAGTGATAGAGTTTTGAGTAGCAAGCTAATTTCCCTGATGGAGCGAACATCGTCTCGGTTGAACCAATATGAGTGAGAAGTCACATAAGCTCTTAGAGAGCTATGAAAATTGGAGCAAATGAGCAAGAGATGATGGGTTGTAGAGGTGTGTTATGGTTTGTGCATGATATAATGAGGGAAATAGTGTGATTGAACCCACAAGAATGAGTGATGGTATGAGTGTTGTTTTGATTAAACCAACAAGAAAGAAATGATGGTATGAGCGTTGTTCCAGTTAATCCAACATGAAAGAAGGATGGTACAAGGTTTGTATACTCTCCATTGTGAGGGTGTGTGAATATATATAAATCAATGATTACTCAACTTTTTGAGAGAAAGGGAGAGAACATTGAACCTTCGGTGTCCCTTGGCACAATTGAGAGGGCACTTCTAAGGCCGATGGTGCCTTCACCTCCACATATTGCCTCTTCAATTTGTGAGAGGGGACAATGAGGGTTGGAACTGTCCAACTCAATCATAAATGGGTCATCAACAATAAAATTTCTAACTTTAGACCACCCAACCATTTTCCATTAAAACTCTGACAAGAGAAGTAGATTTTCCCAACTATAAATGGTTCCGAAATTATATCAAGCAAGATAAGGTTAAAAACTTTTAGGGTATGCAAGAGAAACCAACTATATTCCCTCATACCAAGGATCTGTAAGGTATTCCAACCTTCAATTATGTTAATTAATTAACTTTAATTTATTAATTATCACGTATTAAATTAGATTTTTGGCCAATTGTGGCTCTCTCCATGTTGGTGTGGCCGTCAGAGTTATATTTAGAATAATAGGGGTAGAATGAGGGGGTGTTACAACCATGAATAGACTCTGCATGATGATCCTAGCAAAGAAAATAACAAAATGATACACTTTTCTTCTTCAGTAATTGAGATATCCACACTAAGTAGCTAACATATCACAATATTGAATGTATGTAGGTGTTATATGACTGAATCACCCTCTTTCATCCTTAGATGCTAGAGAAACTTTACTTGGTTTCAAATTTTTGGGTTGTTTCCTTTTATTTCAAGGGAGGAGTTGCACACAATTAATATTGAGCTACCTCCCCAAATCAGAGGACCTTGCCCTACTGGAATTTAAGCAAGGTCCCTCAAACTTAAATTGAATAAATTCTTGAAATTCTAGGAACCTTCCTATAATTTAAGGAAGAGCTCCTAATCAAAAACTTGTCCCCATTTACAACCCATTTTCTATCAAAGAAGGGCATTGAAGGGCCCTTCCCATGGGGACTTCACCTTGTTAACCAATAGTTTATCACATTAATTTATAAAGGGGATTTTAAATTTCAAAAAAGAAATTCAATGTACTATAGGTTTTTTGGGTGGGGTGGGGTGCGGTGGAGTGGGGTGGGGTGGATAGATTATAAGGGGGGATAGCCATTTGAGGTTATAAGATCAAGTATCTAGTAAAAAATAGGAATATCTAGTAAAAGTGAGGAATTTTCGCCAATTTTTTCTTGGAAAAGTGTATTATAAAGGGGTTTAATTTTTGGTTAAATTAGGCTATTCTTTAATATCACTTAAATACATGTGCTAGTTAGAGGATTGCTGAGCGAAGGCCTTGTCACCTTTCTTTCCTATGATTTGAAGGAGGTTCATCTAATATCCTCAAATTTGAGGAAGATTTCTTAAATGGCTAAATAATAAAGGGCCCTTAGTCTACATTTCATAGAAAATGGGTCATATCTAACGATATACCATCCTACCACAAGCATTGCTCTCAATAAAATCCCCTTTCTAGCTGGAGAAAGGTTGCCAAAAATGCAAAAATAAACATTTGTAAATTTTAATTTAAAAACTTTAATATTAAATTACTCTTAAAATAAAATAAATTATTTATTTACATATTTAAGTATATATTTTTTAACAAAATTATATATATATATATATATATATATATATATATTTTTTTTTAATTAATTATATATATATATATATAATAATAATAATAATAAAATAGGATCTTGAGGCTCTGAGAAGAACTCGACGGCTAGGGTTCTGACCTCAACACCGACGGCGCAGTCTGCACAGTTCAGGATTCCTTCACGGGCCTGACCCAAAACCCTGTTTCGACACAGCGTTGCAGGGTTCTAGCGCAGTACAATGGAATCTCCCCAGGGGGGGCATCAACGCCCTCCCCCAAAGCAAACACCTCACAGCAAGGACCTGAACGGACAATTGTATTTGGGTCTGTTGATGAGGAAGTGATAAACAAAGAGAACCGGCAACAATACGGGCACAAGGAGACGGGCAGTCAGAAGGACAAGACCGGCGTCACACAAGGTAGAAAGGAAAAACCAGAAGAAGTTTCGAAGGTCTCTTCGACTACTTGCAAGCCAATAGCTACAGAACGGCCCAGAATAGAGCTGCCGGGACATAAGATTGACAAACGAATCGAATACATGAGGGATCATGCCCTCATCGGGAAATTTATAGGGTTTTGGCCGACAGAAAAGGCCTTATATGTCTGGATTGCAGCGAAGTGGAAACCCAAAGGAGATGTGACTTTGCAACTAGGGCCGAAAGGCTTCTTTACTGCGATTTTCTTTTGCCTTGAAGACAAATACAGAATACTGGGAGCAGGGCCTTACTTTTTTAACTCAGCCGGTCTGTATTTGAGGGAATGGATACCAAGATTTAACCCGGACAAGGAAGATCTCACCTCGGCACCAGTCTGGATTAGGATGTATTCACTTCCAGATGAGTATTGGGACGAAGATATTCTCAAAGACATAGGAAATGGATTGGGGGAATATATCAAAGCGACAGAAGAAACAAAAATGCGCAGATACACCTCTTATGCTCGCATCTGCGTCTTCATGCGCCTGGACAAAGCTTTGCCAGAATCGGTAAGTCTCTCTCACCATGACGAAGAATGGATTCAACCTCCGGATTATGAACATGTCCCTTTTCGTTGTCGAAAATGCCACGCACTCGGGCATCTATTCAGGGACTGTCCCCTGAATACCAAAGCCAATGCTCCTGATCCCTCTGATACTCTGACCCATGATGGCTTCACCAAAGCCCCTAGCCGAAAGCGAGCGCACAAAAAACCTTCAAACGGGAATAAGCCCCAGCAAGACAATGCCCATGGCCCTGCTTCAAAGAACAGCTTTGAAATTCTTGCTCAGACCTCGGAAGAGCAAGCCCCGATCTCCAAGCCTAGCCCCGCTCCTCCTTCTTCCTCTTCTCAACCCCCTCCTACAGCCTCCCCCTCTAAACTTCAAATCCCCAATGTCATTCTAGCAAACTTCAAGGAAGGTCGAAAAGAGCCGGCAGGAAAAGACAGTGACATGGACGTTGATGGAAATTTAGATCCCCTCCAAAGCTCAGAGATTAACACTGAAGGAAGCAGCCAAGTGCAACAGATGGATGAAGAACCAGAAAGCATAGATCTGAACGGTCTAGACATTTTGGAACTAGAATTAGCATGCAAAAAGAAGGCTTACGACAGTATCCCAGAGCTTCAGCTCAACAAACTGGAAGTGGTCATCTCAAGGGCCTATCAACAGCAACGGCTAGGTATCCAGCCAGGAAGCCATTGGGATGGAAGCCTTCCCGCAAAAGACACCAAAATGAGAGGAAGAAGAACGGATCTCCAGCGAACAATCGAGATTGGGAAAATCTTGGTGGACTCAGGCAGGTATGCTAAATTGACGAAGTACTATAAACCCTCTATTAATAGTTGATCCATGAAGCTTATATCATGGAACCTAAGGGGGCTCAACAGCCCAGGAAAACTCAGAATGTTAAAAAACATGATTAAAATGGAAAAGCTGCAACTATGATTTCTCCAGGAAACCAAGTGCAACAGCTCAACATTAGGCAGCATCCTCGCCAAAGCATGGCCGGGTTGTCAATTGGTGGCGGTGGATGCATCTGGCGCTTCAGGGGGGCTTGCCATTGCATGGAACACACAAGCGTTAACTCTCTCTGATTTTCACGCTTCTCATCACCTCATCCAGGCTGCCTTCCACATTCTAGGCACCAATATTCATGGAAACCTATCAAATGTATATTTCCCGCAGGATACAGGAAATAAAATCGCTCTTCTCAACACCATAGAAGCTCTGAATAACAACAGGAGGCATCCGCTCTGGATTATTGGCGGGGATTTTAACATGATCACCAAGCTGGAGGAAAAGATTGGGGGAAGAAATAGAATGGAACAGGAGAACACCCATTTCAAGGATTTCATTCAGAACACCTCTCTCATAGACTTGCCTTTTTGTAATGGCACTTTTACTTGGAGCAATCGAAGAGCAGGCAAACATCAAATTGCCTCCAAACTGGATCGTTTCCTCATATCAGACAATGCGGTTCACCTAGGAGGAGACATTTCAGCTGCTATTCTTCCCCATACAGGTTCGGATCACTGGCCTATTGCCCTCCAATGGCAAAGACCAGGCGACTTTACCAGAAGACCCTTCCGCTTCGAAGAGTTCTGGCTCTCCCACCCATCTTTCAAAGACTTTGTCAAAACAACTTGGACAACCTTCATTCCGCCAGAAGGCTCCAAGATGTACCAGTTCCAACAGAAACTCAGATATTTAAAAAATCATCTAAAGCGTTGGAACAGGGAGACCTTTGGAAACATCTTTAAGGCGCAACATGACTTAAACAAGGAACTGGCGGAACTCCAGCAAAAAATAAGTACAGAGGGTCACTCTGAGGGAACTCTGGAGCAGGAGCAGCGCATCCACAACCAGTTGGAGGAAAGGAGGAAGCAAGAGGAAATATATTGGAAGCAAAAGTCCAGGATCAGATGGCTGAAGGAAGGAGAACGAAACACCAAATTCTTCCACCGAACCACTGTTCAATGAAGAATGCATAACAACATCCCTTTCATTCAAAAACAAGGAGGGGAAAAAGTTGAGAAGCATGAGGAAATTGAGGAGGAGTTCCTTAATCACTTCAAGCATGTTCATCAAGAGCCCGATGAAGACAGGCGACCGACAATTGAGAGAATTACTAATAATGTGCCAAAGCTAATCACGGAGGAACATAATGAGCTTCTCCTTCGCCCTATTCTGACTCAGGAGGTGGATGCGGCCATGTCCCAGCTTAAGGAAGGAAAAGCCCCTGGCCCGGACGGATTCACCACTACTTTCTTTCACACCTTCTGGGAGCTGATAAAATTGGAGGTTTGGAAAATTGTAGAGGAATCGAGAGCTCTCCATTGGCTGCTTCCCTCTCTCAATTCAACCTTCATTGCCCTTATACCAAAAGAGGAGGATTCAATCACCCCAGACAAATATAGGCCGATTTCTCTTTGCAACGTTATATACAAAGTCATCTCCAAAGTTATCGCCAACAGGTTAAAGCCCCTCTTGCCACTGCTCATCTCTCCGGAACAATCTGGGTACGTGGAAGGGAGACAGATCATGGATGGCATTCTCCTCACGCACGAGATCATACACTCCCTCAAGCAGTCCAAGCAGGCAGGTATGATTCTTAAGCTGGATCTTTCTAAGGCTTTTGATAAACTCAGTTGGACCTACATTCAGCAAATGCTAACTGCCTTTGGATTTTGTTCTATGTGGATCCGCTGGATCATGAGTCTTATTTCATCCTCACACTTCTCCATCCTTGTGAACGGGATCCCTTCCCGCCCATTCAAACCATCCCGTGGAATCAGGCAAGGTGATCCCCTCTCCCCCTTCCTCTTTGTTCTAATGGTTGAAGGTCTGGGTCGTCACATTAAAGATGCCCTCCACTCTCATCAGCTCAAAGGACTTTCCATTCACAACACCCCTGCAACTTCTCATCAACAGTTCGTTGATGACACCATGCTCTTTGGCTACCCTTCTATCCAGGAAGCCTCCTGCTTCAAAGCCTTGCTCAATGACTTCTCTGAAGCCTCTGGAACCAGTGTCAATAAGTCCAAATCGCATATCTTCTTCTTTCACACTCCTCCAGTTGTTAAGACTGATGTTGCTCGAATCCTGGGACTCCCCATTGCAACTCTCCCCTCTAAATACCTTGGAGCCCCCTTACTGCTTCAGCCATCAAGCACTCCTCATGGCAAACTCTCATTGAGAAGCTCGAATCCCGTCTCAACCTCTGGATGCACAGAACCCTGAATTTGGCCAGTCGTGTAGTGCTCATAAAGTCTGTTCTTCAGGCAATGCCACTCTATTTGTTCTCAATCCTAGCAGCGCCAAAAGGGGTCTTAAAAAGAATCAGGGAGCTTCAGCGTGGATTCCTATGGGGCAGCACGGCAACTAATCACAAATGGGCTCTTGTAAAATGGACCACTGTTTGCATGCCCAAAGATAAAGGGGGCATTGGGCTGAGAGACCCTGTACACAGCAACTCCATCATGAGCGCTAAAATCTGGTGGCATTGGCTCTCTAACCCAGAAAAACCTTGGGCCAAAATTTGGACGGCCAAATATGCCAATCACAGACCTCAGGAGGAGCTCATCAGGTTCACTCCCAATGACAAAGGCTCGCTAATTTGGAATGCGGCCAAACAACACTTCCAATTAATACAGCAACATAGTTTTTGGGAAGTGAGAGACGGTAGAGCTGCTCAATTCTGGACATATGCATGGAACCAAATGCCACAGCTCAGCCACATTCTTCATCTGCCTCCGGACTTCACTGGAGAGGAGCAGCAGCAAGAAAATATACGACTGTATTGGACTCAGGAGACAGAACATGGATTCAGGAAATGGAAACAGGGTAAGCAGTTAATCATTAATGCAAATCATCGAACCATTGAGGAGCTGGAGAAGGAGCTACGAAAAAGAAGCATCAGACATGACGAAGGCAGAGACATTCTTCGCTGGGGATACCAACCAAAAGGTGCCTTCACCACATCTGAGGCCTACAAAATCATATGCAATAACCCTGCTCCCCCTGACCCAATATGGAGCAAAATCTGGGGTCTTGGATCCTGGCCCAAAGTCTCCTACTTCCTTTGGTTGGTTGGTCATCAAAGAATTCTCACATGGGACAAACTTAGGCGCAGAAACTTTCATGGTCCCTCCATTTGTTATAACTGCAATCACCATGAGGAAACTCTCCAACACCTCCTGGACTCCTGCCCCTTAGCCAATCAGCTATGGGAAAAGGCAAGCTTTAGATGTCAAAGAAGATGCAGACTTGAGGACGACATCACCAACTCTTTAAGACACTGGCCACAGAATCCCTACAAAAGTGAGATTCTCAACTATTTATGGAACATAATCCCAGGGCTCCTCCTATGGAGCATATGGAAGGAAAGGAACAAACGCATATTCAAAAACCAGCGATCTCCGATAGAAAGTATTTGGAATATGCTTTGTGGGAATCTCAAAGAAACGCTGATGCTCCGATCATGGACGGAGGAGGATTTTCCAACTCTAGACAATGAGAAAGCCATTTTAGATAACTGGCAAATGCATCTACCTCAGGGACTACACAATAACGACCCTACTAAAAGCAGCATCATAAACAAGGTCACCTGGACTGCTCCTCCAAAGCATACCTACAAGCTCAACTTTGATGGTGCCTCCAAAGGCAATCCTGGTATGGCCGATTTTGGTGGAATTCTAAGGAATCATGAAGGCACTCCCCTACAACTATACTTTGGGAACATTGGATGGGACACCAATAACTCGGCTGAGCTAGAGGGACTTTGGCAAGGGCTCCTTCTTGCTTGGAAACACAACTTCCAACCCTTGGAAGTGGAAGGAGACTCCCAGATCCTTATAAATATGGCCAAGCACCTCCTAAATGGATCTCAAGCAAGGAAAATTGCCACCAGTTGGAGGCTCGAAGCGAGGCTGGATGCCGTTGAACAAGCGCTCCATAGCAACAGGGCCATTACCTTCAATCACATAAAAAGGGAAGGCAACAAGGTCGCTGACCTCTTGGCCAACATAGGGGTGGAAAACGAGAATACCCTTCTCACAGGAAATCTGGAAATTATACCAAGTAATGATCAGGCACAGGAATGCGCTCGCCTGGTCCAAAGCGATGCAGCTCCCCCGGATGCGGGTGATAAGGTGGACAGGACGCGCGTTTAATAGAGGCCACATGCAGGCCATGTGCGGTCTTAAGGGTCACGCATGCGAGACGACATGTCTCTGGCCGCGAAGGAATAAATGGGTTGGTATTCTCCAGAAGCAATTCAATGCTCTGTCCGGCTCCTTGGTTCGAATGGAGAGAGCAGTAATGGCGGACGGGGTTCGAGGTGGCGGTTGGGATGTTAAAAGAGGCGGTGGGCTGGCTCTCTATGCGCCGGTTCATGCTCAGTCCATGGTGCTCTGTGTGCAGGTTCGTGCTTGGTCTATGGTGCTTCTGGCTATAGTTCTTGCTGTCAGGGTCAACCCCCTGACTGTTTTGGGCAATCCTAAGCCTGGTCGGTTACTCAATTTCGAGTTGCTCTGTATTATTGGTGTCCCTGTAAACATGGTTAGGCCTCGACAGCGAATGCTCAGCCATCGAGGTTCCAACCATGGCAGGTATTTGCGTCCTCTAGCTGATGCTTCTAGTCCCCATTGTTGCCACTGCTATTGCCACCGAACCTCTGAGGCCAACCCCCTTCAGACTAGCCAATTTTTGGACTCAAGCGCTCCTGGTTCTGACCCGACTTCCACGCTTGCCTTCGGTTCCGCCATTTTCAACTTTAGCAGTTCTCTGAATAGACCCCGAATCAGTGCCCATGTGTCGGTTCTCTTCCTTGAAGACTCTCCAGATGGTGGCGACTCTCAAGACAGCAGGGGGAAGCATCCTGTTGATGGCTCAGAGAATGTCATGGAGAAGCCTGCGGATGTCAACATGGAAGCTCAGGAAGCGATTACCAGTAAGGGGGACATTGTCAACATGGACACTGCTCCCACAGCAGAGGAAGTGGAGAAATATGGATGGTGTAGGGTGGTCGAGGAGGAGCCGGACGAATAGCCGCTCTTTTATTCGGAGTCCCGACCTCCCTCGCTGCTCAGGTTCTGTTTTGGTCTTATTGTTCATGTTTCGTTGGCTTATAGTCTGTTTAAGGTTTGTTGGCTCAGGGATTATGCTAAAGTTCTGCTGGCGCCCCTGCGGGGGATGTAATGTTTTGGTCTAGCGCCCCTGCGAGGGCTGTTTAGTTTTGGTTTGGCGCCCCTGCGAGGGCCGTTTATTTTTGGTCTGGCGCCCCTGCGAGGGTTGTTTATCTCTGGTCTGGTGCCCCTGCGAGGGCTGTTCTTTTTGGTCTCAGCTGTTCCAAAGTGCCACAATAGGCCTCTGGCTCCTGTATATAATAAATTAGTTTTAACGAGAAAATAATAATAATAATAATAAAATAATGGCATTTTAAAAAATAACATTTTATAAAGTGATAATAGTTATAATTTTATTTATTTATTTTAAATTTATGAATTGTTTATTCCAAGTAACATTAAATTGTTATTCCAATGCATTAGATTGTGTCGTTGAATATTGTAAAGTGGAATATTCTTTTTACTCAATTTCTCTATATTTAATTTGATAGTTGTAAATTTCACTTGATATTCTCATTAGGTTAAGTGCACTATATCTTAGTTGTTCATTTTCTATAAGGTTTTATTATTTATTTTATATCGGAAATTATTTTAAATCATCTTTATTATTGTTATAATTTGATTTATTTATTTTCAATTTATAATTTATTTATACTAAGTAACATCAAATTTTTAGTCTAGTACATTAGATTGTGTCTTTTTTTTCTTTAAATTAAGCTAATTCTATTACTGAAAAATATAGTACATTGAGGCTTTAGCCTGTGCATATCTATGTCTGCGTTTTGGGCAAAAACAACAAAAATAGAGTCTAGACTGCCTATAATGGGAAACCAGTCCGAATCAAAAAAAGATTGCCAATGTTATCTTACTACCCACGCAGGGGAAACCATAAATTACTCATAGTTTTTTTATCAAATTTTCAAGGAGAAACCAAAAACAGCCATGTAACCGAATACTAGTAGTTTTTCTGAAAGCCTCGTAAAAGAAACCAAATATCAAAATACTGAGAACCTAAGAAAAGCAGACACGTGGCATGTTGTGTGGTCGATCAGGTGCGTGGCAGAGACGACGGGTGTTCCTCAACGATGAAGCATCTATAAGCCTCCATGTTGAAACCTGCTTGCTTTGAAGCCTCCGTGTTGTCATCTTGCTACGCCGGTTGTTCCTCCTTGATAAAACAGTGGTAAGGATCCATGCCTTCGTCGTCATGCTGGTTTTGGTCCTTCTCCTTCCCCGTTTGCTGCTTCCTTGCACTATGAGTGCTCTTCTGGACCATGGTTGGTTCTGCTCTTGTGTGGCCACCACCTTCAGTGGCTTGCTCCTCCTTGTTAAAGGTGATGGAATGGGGGCTCCCCGCACCTCTGGTTGGTGGTGTTCTGGAATGGTGTCCAGCCTCAATAGCTTGCTTTGTCTCGTGAAAGGTTATGGAAACGGTGGCAGTGATGATGGCCCTATTTATGGAGGAATGAAAGATGAATTGGGTGGATTGGAGAGGCGATTGTGGATTGGAAGGAATGCCACAGGGAGGCGAAGCAGGGGGCGTCAGATGGAGACAACGAGGTTGGGAGTGGCCTCTTCCACTATGAGTGTTTGGGTAGCAACCTGTAGTCTGTTGAGCCGAAGAGGAAGTGGTTTCATAGGCTGGAGAATGAGGGGGATGGGTCAATATTCCTCTACTTCCACCCCTGCGACTACGCATTCAATGTTGTGTTCTCGGCATGTTGATAACAAGAGTTTGATAATTTCTGTCGGGATTAGGCTCAAAGTGCAGAGAAGGCTCAATAGGATTAGCAGGCAGCTCAGAAGACGGATTAGCTACAGAGGCTGAGTGGAAGAAGAAATGGCAAGCCAAGGTTTGAGTGAAGTGAGTTCCTGAGCCAATATCAATGCAACAATGGAGGCTGCAGTGCCTCCTCGTAGTAGTGCGAGATCTAGGTGTTGCAGCTGCCTAAGGACAAGGACATTGCAGAGGGAGGGGATAATGGACAGGTGCAATGGTATGATTATTACCAGATGTCATCCTTGCGTGTAGCCCAGGTGGGTAGTTGCACGCTAGTTGAAGACGGCGCAAACTTAAATGCCATTTATGGCTAGTGTTAATGCATTTTTTAGACTGATGTGCCGGATTACAGAGGGCCATGTGGTATGGCCACATGCCATCCTGTTCTACCGCCACCTTACTGTCTTTTTTGGGCACCCGCATCCGAGAAGTGCATTAGATTATGTTGTTGAATATTGCGAAAAAAATATGTTTTTTAAATAAAAATGTTTAAATATTAAAAAAAAATTAAACACCTTCTTTTAAATTTTATTTGAAAATGTTTTTCCAATAATACTTAAAAAAATATATATAAAAAAATTATCATGAAATCCCTAAACTAATCAGTGCACCCTAATATTTGCGAACCCCTTCCCCTATTAAAATCAAACCTTTTGCTAGCTCAATACTAGTATTTTATCCTGACTCAAGTTCCAATGAAAAACCTTAAATGATATTTAGTCCTTTAGTGTCGAGGGCAAGCCTTATATACCATGCTATCGAGTCATAGATGCGATAAATGCACGGGGCAGTATATGCCCATCGCTAGATAATGTACTTGTTTTGATCTAGCAGTGGGCATATACTACCTTCACGCATTTATGGATCGATAGCATAGTAAATAAGACTTGCCATTATTGAGCAATGACACCAAAACTGAGTTAAAAATTTCAATTAAAATAAAGAAAATATTGCCACACTAATCAACATTTGGAAGCATGCCCATCAAAGGTATAAAACATATTTCACTCGGTTCGATTTATTAAAACATATTTCACTCATATTTCAATTGGTTTAAGCTTATAAAACATGTTTCACTTGGTGAACATATATCACTTCTTCTAGCCAAGGTGGTGGTTAACTAAGTTATGGAATAGGAAATATGGTGTATTTAAAAGGCATGATGGGTATCCTTGATTGTTTTCCTAAACACCGTGCAATCAAGAATCCAACCCCATGATCAATATGGAAGCATGCTCTGACTAACTTGCTTGAAATTAATTTAAGTTAATTAGAAAGGATATTTTTCTCATAGAACTAACCCAATATTCAATAACATCAATTGAATAAAAACTAACAACGTTAACATCGTAGAATTGAGGCTTCTGTGATACATATCAAGTTATGAGAAAATTCTTCCGTGCAAATCACATTATGATATATTCGTCGACGTGTTTCAAACCAGCAAGAGTGGTTCATCGTCAGAACAGGTTGAAGAATCAGACCATGGCTGCATGTTAAATAGGGAGAGCAGATCTTCCAACAGCTCAATTTGATTAGGAAATGGGACTAACAGCTATATTTGACCTTGTAATGGCTAACATTGACCAACCAATCGAACTCGACTGGATTAAATATATGGACCAATTTTTATTTTTTTATACTATTTTAATTATAGTAATGTTAGATAAATCCAATCGATTAATTAATATCTATTATAATATACTCTCGGTTCTTGAATGTTAAATTAATAATTTTATTATAATGTTCAACTAAACTCGTAGTATCAATAATTAAGAAAAAGTAACTATATTTATGTTAAAATGTTTCATAGTGAATATCATTAATGATATCATGTATTTCTTATCTTTAATATCCTTCTAGCTATAGTATTAATAGATTCAATTATTAATCTAAAATTATATTATTATATTATATTATTACTTATGTATATTTTTATAAGAGGAGCCTAGTAACTAAATATGTATAATTAAGTTATTTAATAAATTCTAGATTAAATAAATTTAGTAAAATGATGGAAAATTCCTAAAAACAAATTAGAAGACAAAAAAATAAAAATTAAGGATTTATTACTCTTAATATTGATATTATAAGATAATAAACAATATCTTAATGATAATTTAGTGGAGCTCTGCAACTTCATGCGCTAGGGTTTTCTTCTTCAGCGACGGCGCCGACTTGTTGCATGTCTCGCTGCACTCTTTCCTGTCGACTATGTGAGCATTCGCTCCTGTCCTGCTGAACCAGTGACATGGAGCCATTGCAGGGGGAGGCTCACCAAGCCCCCCCCCCCACTCATAACACCTCTGCGGCCCAAACAAAAGCTACTGACACGAATCGAGCCCCCTCTGGCAATGCTCAGAGCGCGGATACGAACAACGACCCCACGGGCACTGCTGAACGCCTGCAACACACCAGGCAAGATTCAGAAACGCTACCAGACAAAAGCATAGATCCGGAAGGCAATACGACCTCTCCCAAATTCACTTCTACCACCTGTCGGCCGATTGCTGCAGAACGGCCCAACATTAATCTACCCAGCCAGCGGATCAATACCCAAATCCAGTACATGCGAGATCATGCCCTGATTGGTGAATTCGTGGGCTTTTGGCCCACTGAGAAGGCACTGCATGGATGGGTCAAGACCAAGTGGAAGCCGAAAGGCCAAGTCACGCTCCAACTCGGTCCCAAAGGGTTCTTCACAGCCATCTTCAATTGCCTGGAGGACAAAAATCGGGTCATGGACGAAGGCCCCTACTTCTTCAACTCTTCCGGACTATATCTCCGTGAATGGATTGAAAGATTCAACCCGGACACTGACGATTTTAACTGGGCGCCGATTTGGATCAGGTTGTATTCCTTGCCCTTGGAATACTGGGACGAAGAATCTCTCAAAGACATTGGAAACGGTCTTGGAGAATTCATAAAAACGGCGGAGGAGACCAAGCTCAAGCGCTACACTTCCTACGCTCGCATCTGCGTCTTCATGCACTTAGCCAGTGCCCTGCCAGATTCGGTAAGTCTCTACCATGATGACTTTGAATGGGTTCAATCCATCGATTATGAACATGTGCCTTTTAGATGCAGAAAATGCCATACCCATGGTCACCTCTTTCGAGATTGCCCCTTGAATGCCCCTCCCAACAATCCCTCTGCCACCTCCTCCGCCCCGGATGCGGAGGGCTTCACCAAATTCCAAAACCGACGCCGCTACACCAAGAAAACCCCTGCATCTAACCCTAATGGCCCTTCATAGAATCCTAAGCCACCTCACTCTCACAACCACTATGAAATCCTAGCCAACACTGATTCAAACGCCCAGCTTGAGCAAACCTCCTCTCAACCCCCACCGAATGCTGAGCCTGGATCTAGCGCTGCCCCTGCTGGTCACATGGAAGTTGATACAACTGCGGCAGATGCAGGACAAAGCAGTCTCATTGAGGAAGAAGCGGAAATGGTGGACATTGGAGACCTAGACATATTTACCCTGGAGCAAGCTTGCAGAAAAAGGGAATATGATCAGATCTCAGAAAAACAAATTGAGAACCTCACGATGGCACTCTCACGCGCGCAACAACATCAGAAAACCCTGGGCATTCAGCAAGGCAGCCCTTGGGATGGCAAAAAATTGTTTAAAGAATCCAAGAAAAGAGGTCGGAAGACTGATTTGCAAAGAACTATCCTCGTTGGGGAAATGCTCATGGAATCTGGTAGGTATCCAAAACTTACCAAGTTCTTCTCACCTCGTGAAAGCAGTACCCAATGAAACTTGTCTCATGGAATATAAGGGGACTCAATGGCCCCTCCAAATTTCGTATGATCAAGAACCTGATAAAGATGGAAAGACCCCAAGTCTTATTCCTCCAAGAAACTAAATGCAACAGCCTCACTCTAGGCCCCATTCTCTCAAAAGCCTGGCGGGGTTGTCAATCTGTGGCAGTCGACACCTCTGGAGCTTCTGGAGGTCTAGCAATTGTCTGGGATCCTTGCATTGTATCTATAAGCGATGCTCACGCAGCACACAACTTAATTCAAGTTTCTTTCCACATCCTTGGCACCAACTTGCATGGCCATCTCTCCAATGCCTATTTTCCCCAAGATGTTAGTAGGAAAATAGCATTGCTGGAAACTATTGAGCTTCTCAATTCCAACAGATCACATCCTCTCTGGATTTTAGGAGGGGACTTCAACATGATAACCTGTCCCGAAGAAAAAAGAGGCGGCAGGGAAAAGATGAATTCGGATAGCACTCACTTCAAAGAGTTCATACAACGAAACTGGTTAATTGATCTCCCCTTTGCAAACGACACTCATACCTGGAACAATAAGCGATCTGGGTCACAGCAAATCACTTCCAAATTAGATCGCTTTCTCTTCTCTCACAATGCAATTCACATTGGGGCCGACTTTCAGACTTCCATCCTGCCTCACTCTGGCTCGGATCACTGGCCCATCTGCCTCCAATGGTCCAGACCAGGAGACTGCGTCAAAAGACCTTTCCGATTCGAAGCTTTTTGGCTTACACATCCAGGATTCAGGGAAATGGTACACTCAGCTTGGAAAGCCTTCATTCCGCCATCAGGATCCAAAATGTACCAATTTCAGCAACGCCTCAAAGATTTGAAGGCATGCATTAAGGATTGGAACCATTCTACTTTCGGCAACATCTTCCAACAGCAAAAACTCATCGAGCAGGAAATGGCGGAGTTACAACGCCAAATCATCCTAGAAGGGCACAATGAAGCCACCACACAGAAGGAGCAAAGCCTGTTCACACAATTAGAGGAAAGGAGGCAGCAAGAAGAAATATACTGGAAGCAGAAATCTAGAATCAGATGGCTGAAAGAGGGGGAGAGGAACACTAAGTTGTTTCATCGATCCACTTTTCAGCGTCGAATGGGCAACCACATCGGCTTTCTCATAAATCAATCTGGAGAGAGACTGGAGGATCATCAAGCCATAGAGGGGGAACTAGTCAACCATTTCAAATCGGTTCTACGGGAAGACAACACTGATCGGCAACCAGCCATCACTAGAATTCTTCAACACGTGCCCAAACTGATCACAGAGGACCACAATCAGCTCCTTCTTCGCCCGGTCACACTCCTGGAAGTGGAGCAAGCAGTGGCTCAAAACAAAGCAGATAAAGCACCAGGACCATATGGGTTCACTTCCAATTTCTTCCACCACTTCTGGGAACTTATAAAAAATGATGTTTGGCATCTTGTGGAGGAATCCAGATCCATGCACTGGATCCTACCGTCGCTCAATGCCACCTTCATCACCCTAGTCCCTAAAGAAGACCATGCGGCTACTCCCGACAAATTTCGCCCTATTGCCCTCTGCAATGTCATATACAAAATCATCTCGAAGGTCATCACCAACAGACTCAAGCCGCTGCTCCCCATGCTCATATCCCCAGAGCAAACAGGATACGTCGAGGGCCGCCAAATTCTTGATGGCATAATCCTCACTCATGAAGTCATCCACTCGCTGAAGCAGCACAAAAAGCCAGGTATGCTTTTAAAAATCGATCTTTCCAAGGCTTTCGATAAATTAAATTGGAACTATATTCGTCAAATGTTAGCTGCCTATGGCTTCAGCCCCACCTGGATCAGATGGGTCATGAGCCTTATATCTTCCTCCTTCTTCTCTGTTCTTGTAAATGGCATTCCCTCCCCTCCCCTCTCCCCCTCCCGGGGTATCCGGCAAGGAGATCCCCTCTCCCCCTTTCTCTTCGTTCTCATGGCCGAAGGCCTCAGTCGCTGCATCTCCCATGCTCTTCACACCCAGCGCCTCCGAGGCATTGCAGTCCATGGAGCCACTCCTATCACCCATCAGCAGTTTGTTGACGATAATATGCTTTTTGGTCATCCTGCGGCCCAGGAAGCCCTCACCCTCAAAGGATTGCTTGATCTTTTCGCTGAAGCCTCAGGCATGAATGTTAACGCCTCAAAATCACAAATCTTTTTCTTCAATACTGCCATACCTATCCAAAACCGTATTGCCAGAATCCTCAATTTTTCCATTGCAAAGCTTCCTGATAAATACCTGGGAGCACCCCTGACTGACTCTGCTCTCAAGCACTCGGCCTGGCAAAATCTACTCTGCAAGCTCAAGGCCAGACTCTCTTCCTGGACCTATCGTGCTCTCAATCTTCCCAGCAGACTCATCCTGGTCAAGGCGATTCTTCAAACCATGCCCCTATATCTCTTCTCTGTGCTTGCTGCCCCCAAGTGAGTCCTTAAGCAGATCAGAGCTCTCCAATGACAATTCCTGTGGGGAGCTTTAGGACATAGCAGGAAATGGGCGTTAGTGAAGTGGACTACGATTTGCAAACCCAAGAGTGCAGGAGGCCTTGGCCTGTGCGATCCCCAGCACAGCAATGCATTGATGGGAGCCAAGATATGGTGGCACTGGCTAACTTCGCCTCAACGCCCATGGGCCCAGCTCTGGACTGCCAAATACGCGAATCATCGCCCTCCCTCTGAGCTAATCCGCCTCTTTGCAGTCGACACAGGATCACAAATCTGGAATGCAGCCAAGCAACTCCGTCACCTAATCCAAGAGCACAGTTTTTGGGAGGTTTGCAACAGCCACACAGCCTGATTCTGGACTGATTCCTGGCAACAACAACCTAATCTGCTTTCTATCATCGAACCGCCCCTACAACCTGATCAGATCCACACTATTGCAGCTCCTATCTCTTGCTTCTGGGAGGAAGACCCTACACATGGATACCGACGCTGGAAATCGGCAGCTTCATGCCTGAATAATCAGCAGGATCAGTCGGTCTCAGCTCTGGACGCAACATTGAATAGCAGAAAGATCAGATTCTCAAACAAACAGGACATCCTTCGCTGGGGCCACTCATCAAAAGGGGAGTTCACCACTAAGGAGGCTTATGCTATTCTAACTCAGAATCAGGATCCTTCTGACCCTATTTGGAAAGAGCTCTGGTCATCCCCTACATGGCCGAAAGTCTCCACATTCCTCTGGCTGCTTTGTCACAAAAAGATACTCACTTGGGACAATCTTCTCAAAAGAGGATTTGTTGGACCCTCAAGATGCCCCAACTGCAACAGCCTAGAGGAAAACATCACTCATCTCATGATCCATTGCCCTCTGGCGGCCTTCTTATGGGAGAACATAAGCGCGTATTGCAGAAGAGATGGTAGGAGCTCAGGAGACTTAAACACTATCCTTCGCAACTGGCCCCCGGCGCCCTACAACAGCACCATCCTCAACACCCTATGGAAACTCATTCCCGTAATCACTCTTTGGACCATATGGAAGGAGAGAAATAAAAGGATCTTCAAAGACTAGTCCACCCTGCAAGAGATCTTATGGAACAACATATGCAGCAATCTTCAGGAGACCCTAGCCCTTCAAAAATGGAAGCGGGAGGACCTTCCGACTCTCCCTATCGAACAACAAATTTGGAATAGATGGCACTTCAATCTCCATGTTGACCTCACCCCCACAGGCAGCCGGGATCCCCAGATGGACACACCCGACTCTTGGATCCCTCCTCCAGCTGGCTTTTTAAAGCTCAACTTTGATGGGGCATCCAAAGGTAATCCGGGGGAAGCAGGATTTGGAGGGATCTTTAGGGACCACAATGGCAGTCCAGCGCTCATCTTCTATGGCTCTATAGGGTGGGATACCAATAACTCTGCAGAGTTTGAAGGTCTGTGGCAGGGTATACAACTAGCCCAAAGGTACAACTTTTTCCCTCTTGAAATAGAGGGTGATTCTCAAATCCTAATTAATATGGCCCAGAAACTCCTTTCCGGCTCCCCTCCTTCTCGGGTGGCCAATAGTTGGAGATTGATGGCCAGGCTTGAACTCATAGCGGGCTGGTTGCATGATAGGCGAGCTATTTTCTTCAGGCACACCAAGCACGCAGGCAATAAGGTTGCAGACCTTCTGGCAAATTTAGGCGTTGGGAGCCCCCAGACTCTCACTGAAGGACCTCTCTCCAATATTCATGACAACAAACTTCATCAAGAATGCACTTTGTTGGTGCAACAGGACTACAATCTCCCAGCTGCGGGTGATTAAGGGCGTCCAGAGGGATGTAATGCCACGGGAGAGCACGTGGCCAAGCAAACGGCTGTATTTACTTCCCACAGCCATGATCTCTGTGGAAATCCACCACCCCATGCAACATTTAAGCTGGTGGGATAGTCGAGGATACGATCCTCCCTTCATGAATGCCTGTCTTTGCTCCAAGTTCATTCGGTTTTTCAATTCCCCTCTCCGTCTGGTCGCTTGGCCTCTCTGCAACACCCTCCGGAGCTTCATGTCTAGGCAGATCAAGCCTCTCAATTTCAGATGCCCTAAGGAAGCCTCCTCACCCAGCTTCCGCACTCAGGTTGGCCGACGTTGTCCGCTCACCTGCTGCTTCGATTTATCTCCTGGCCTGCACTTTACCCACAATCCTTTCTGTTCTGGTTTGGTGGCCACCTCGTCTGAACTCTGGGATACTCTGCCTCCTCGCTTCCTGTCTGGTCCCACCCTTGACCTTTGTCCCACTATGCCTAGACTGCGGCATAGGCTTCGATGCCGTCGGGGTAGCGCGCGAGCTTCCTCTGCCAGAAGATGGCGCTCTCATTCTGACTCCTCGGCGTCGTCTTCCTCTGCTGCCAGCTTCGAGCAGCCTCGAGAGGGACGCCACTCTAGCCCAGTGCACAGACGCAGATCCCTCGCCTCGCTCAGACCCTGCTCCGGTTCCTCCAGGCCTCCTGCTGACTCCCGCCCTGTCGCGCCCCTTCACAATCCTTCCACCGCCATTTTCCATTATCAAAGCAGTGCCAACAAGCCTCTGATCATCGCCACGGTCACTGTTTCTTTCAAAGAGGTCGCCGAGACCACTCCCGCCCCTCCGCCTTCATCCCATCCGAATAATGAGCCTGCGTCCTCTCCCTCTCTGCACTCCATTCTCCCTGCAGGTTTTGTTGCTGCGCGCAAAGGAGGAGAAGGCTGTTCCACCAACCCTCAGGCTGAAGGTTCCCAGGCGGGCGTTCAAGATGCTGAGCCAGCTGCAATTCTGAGCAACCCGACCCACACAGATGAAAGCGCAGGATGGTGCAGGATAGAAGAAGAACAACCCTCAGGCGACTACGGCCTCTAGTTGATCTACAGGTCCAAGTAATCCTGCTAGGACTCTTTGACTTTTTGGCATGTACTGTTGTTTTAGTTCTCAGGCACAAACTTAGAATGAGTCGGTTTCCCCTCGTGGGCGACTCTGTTTTTTGTTTAATACTGATATGCTAAAGCTGGTTTCCTCGGAAGAGGCAGCTCTCAAACAATGCTCGAGCTGGTTTCCCGCACAGGGCAGCTCAATCTTTGATATTTTGCTGACAGTTTGCCTATTGCAGGCCATGATAGCTTTGTACCATATGTTTCCATAATAGAATTAGACTTACTTAGAAAAAGAAATATTGATATTATAAATTTTATTATTATAGTATTCTTATAGTAGTATTATTGGTATTAATTTTGACATAATGCATAGCTTATTAATAGGGCTTAATAAATAACTATAAACTTAATGCATACCTAATCATTCCAACTATTTTATAGAAGATGGGAGACAAGGAGGAAGACACCGATTAGGAAGGGAGGGCAGGGATCCAGCACCCGCTTATCTTCCAACCGTCATCTCTATTGAGATTGCTTGGCCTTTTTTCAATCTCGATGGCTTCTCTAAATTTCCGGTGGTGAAACTGCGGAACCTTAGCAATAACCTGGGCCTCCTCAATACACACATGATGCTTGGTCTTCTCGGCATGCTCTGCAAGGGCGGAAGATCGGGTTCTCCCATGTTTTAGGTCTGCTCCGTGCTCATTAATTCTCTGATTAATAGAGCAACTAGTCTCTCCAACATAGTGGGTCCCACAAGAACAGGGAATCATATAGACACCTTTCATGTCCTTAGGGTCGATGGGATCGTTCACCGATCAGAGGGAGTTACGAAGAGTGTTAAGAGGTCTAAAGGTCGAGGGAACTTTATGTTTCTTTAAAATCCTTGCAATGTTATCAATGATCCCTTGGATAAAAGGTAGATGAACCCCTGAAGCTCGATCTTTAAGATTTTTTTGACCAACATTAACGTCATCAAATAGGCTCGATCTTTAAAGTCTTTTTTAACCCACGTTAACATGATTAAATAAAATTTAAGTGATTTATAACTACCTTTAAGAAAAAATAAACTTCAACAAATATAACATATTAATATTTGGTTCTTAAAGAAATCTTAGTCGTTTAAGTCTTTCGAGAAACACAAGTAGCGAAATACAATTGTACTTTCACGAGTCTTGTAGTGGGTTTGGTTCCTTAAGGTTATATTCAAAGTAGGGTAATAAGTTTGTCATATTAATTTACTAAAGGAGGTTGGAAGAATGTTGGGAATTTCAAATTTGTTTTGTTTTTAAAACTCAAGTCAAAGATTGACGAAATTATTTGTCCTTAATCCGTATTATTTTCAGTTTTACCTATATGTATGAGTTTCAAATTTTATCTTTTTGTTACTATAAATTTTTGATAACAGATTTCATCTTAAAATTTTCATTGTTCCAACGCTACAGCAGGGAATGAAGTATAAAAAAAAGTGAATTATAATTCAATATTTGTGAATAAGGAATGTATATTAATAAACAAAAAAAAAAGATGGTTATTAATATTTATGAAATTTTCCTGAAGTTTTTACCTAACAATTTGATGAAAGTTGATAAAACGGTTAAAACAAAAATCTCTAAAAACATAATAAGCCATCCTCAAGGCTAATTCTAAGAATTGCTTAGTTAAAGAAGGAATTGCTATATCCAAAATCTACATGATTGATGGTTAAGAGCATGTGTTTCCTCCTAAGAGGTCACAGATTCAAAACCAGAGGGGTAGATTAAGTATGCCTTTGTAGACTTAGCAGTCAAATCACTATGCAAAAATAGATCCCTTGTCCCACAAACAAGGGGGTTTCATACACCAATTTGATTGTGACCATTAATATTAACAATCAGCTATTAAAATTTATACCATTTAATTTCGAATTTAACTTATATATCTGTAAGTCAAATTCTTAATTAAATTTTATTTCTTAACTCGTCTATGTTTGAAGTTTTAAAATTTTATTTGGCTGTTAAAATGTGTCTTAAAAAAAAGATTCCAGGCCTGCTTGGAAGAATAAAATGCCTAAGGGCCCACTTCACTCATCTACCATCACCTATTCAGCCAAGGACCCACTTCCCTCATCTACCGTCACCGTGCATAACATTTTCCTCGTGATTTGGAATGTTTTACACGGACACAAAGTTCCAAAAGACTTTGATACATCCCCAATGCCCATGCCTTCTAGATACATCTCCTTTCCACGTCAGACTAACCATGATTTTATGAATATATTTTTCTCCGAGGAAATTGTTAAAATCGCAAGGTTTTATTGTTATATTTTTCAATTAAATTTATTTAAAATGGGGGAGGAAAAATGTGTTATTATAAATTTGTGAATTTTGAAAGGCTAAGATAGTTTGAGAAATTAATATATTCGACTTTGGGGATTTACGGAATGTGAAAAATAATTTTAAAGTTCGGTTGGATTTGTAATAATTTGTATATGTAAGATAATTATTATTATGTTTGAAAGGAAGGGGATGTAGGATTTAGATAGATTAATTTGGTCTAAGAAGTTAACCATTATCATCATCATTAACTTTAATGTTTAATTGGATTTTATTATTATTAATTTTTTCGGGGATATAAGATAATTAAAAATTATTATTATATTTAAATGGAAGGGGATGTACGACATATGAAATATCAATTTTAAAGTTTGATTGGATTTTATTATTTTTTTTGAAAAATAATAATAATAAAATATTATTATGTTTGAATGTAACAGGATGTAAGGAATATGAAATATTAACTTTAAAGTTTGATTGGATCTTATTATTACTTTTTTGAGGGCGGAGGGGATATAAGATAATTAAAATTTATTATGATGTTTGAATGGAACGAGATGCAAGGAATATGAAATATTAATTTTATATTTTTATGGGATTTTATTAATTTTTTTGGGATACATAAGATAATTTTTGTGTATCGTTTTTATAATTATTATTATGTTTTAATAGAAAGTTTTATTTTTTTGGCAATTTTTTTTATAATGATTATGATTTAAATTATAATTTAAGGTAATAATGGTTACTATTATAATAAATAACAAGTTTATTATAGTTGTTTTGAGTCTCTTAAAATATATATATGATTTTTAAGTTAAAGAAAAAAGTAAGGAGAAGTTAGAATTTTATAAAAAGATATCATGAGTACGATGTGATATTATGATGATGATGATGATGGTTAACGTCCACTGAGACCAAACTTTGGCCTATCGGACCTAAAGAAACGAATTATTTAATTTGATTTATGATTTTATTCCTATGCTCAAAAAGCTTGGAGAGAAGTCTCCCGAGCTCACTATAATTTTGACAACGTAAAATGCTAGGAAGGTCAGTATTGCAACAAAGATTTTGAAACTGAGATCTAATGTGGTTGTATGCGGGGCACACTAAGAGGAAGTGATTTTCATCCTCGATGTTCATATTCTCACATAGATGGCAGAACCTTTCCATCCATGGTATTTTAGGAACTACCCAATGACCCATTTCAATATAGTAAAGGTTACAATATTTTTATGGGCCATAAATAAACATGTAGAAGAAAAGCTATGTGTTGTATGTAAAATGTTTGATGAATTTTCTGAGGGAAAAAAATTGTAATGATGAAACATAGTCAAATATAGCTAGATTCAGTGGTAGAATTATAGAAGCATGATTCAGTGGTAGACTTATAGAAGCATGGGTGTTTAAATATGTAGCTATATTTGGTATTATTGAGCCAAATTATGAAATTGTAGAGTTGATAATTGAACAAATTGGTAAAATTTTGTGTAAATCCTCAAATTTTGAGAGAAATATAAAGCTTAATTGCTTAAAAAATGTTAATTTGATGGGCACACACTCAAAAAATTATACAATTGATAGTACATTGTCCCTCAACTCTAATCTCAACCGGGTCTTCATCTAAACTAACATGCATGGATTATTTGTGAGTGAATCTTCAGAGAGGAGTCTCCATGGGTTTAATGCTCTCCATGTGGAACCTTTTTAGTATCTTGTTGATATACTTTCCCTGAGAGACAAAAATTTCCTCATCACCTTGCCATACTTCCATGCCCAGAAAGTATTCCATCAGCCTCAAGTCCTTCATTTTGAACTCTCTTGCAATGTCCTATTTACAAGACTTGATTAGATTATCATCACCTATCAAAATCAAATCATCGACATATAAAAAAAATCAACAATTTACCTTCAGCCATGATATGGTAAAGGTTCACAACCACTTCACTTTTGGTGAAGACTAACCCGGTGAAGTAACTATCTATCCTGGTGTACCAAGCACGGGGTGCTTGCTTCAGCCCATACAATTCTCGCTTGAGTCAACACACATTCGACTCTCGGTTGAAGGTCTCAAAATCTTCATGCTTCTCAATATACACCTCTTCCTGAATCATGCCATTAAGGAAGGTTGTCTTTACATCCATCTAATGTATCTTCCTTCCCATCTGCACCGACATTGCCAAAATGGATTTGATTGATAAGTAACCTGCAAAAGGAGCAAAGTTATCATCGTAATCAATGCCCTCCACCTGAGAAAATCCTCAGGCCACAAACTTGGCCTTATGCTTCTCCACACTACCATCCACTGCTTTCTTTACCTTGTAAATCCTTCGGGAACTCACCACTGACTTGTTTGCCGATCTTGGGACCACATCCCAAACACTGTTCCTGACAATGGAGTCACATTCCTCAACCATGGCGTCAAACCAAACTAGTTGTTGCACTGCTTCCTCAAAAGAGGATGGTTCTGTCTCAACAAATCTGTTGATAAGAGCCATGTATCCAGTGTACCTCTCAATTGACCTCCTCTGCATGAACTATCATGTGGGTACTCCCATGTTCTCTCTCGCATCATGCAATAACCTGTCAACCTCTCAGGTGCACTTTCTCCAATATCTGGAAGACTCTACCTCAGTGGCTGTCTCCAATCTCGAATATTGTGCACGTGGATGCTCAACATCAATATGAGGTTCCTACTTAGGAGCTAAAATATCCTCAAATGCATGTAGTTGAAGCTCCCTCTTTAGGTAACATCTCATGGCCTTCTCTTCATCGAATTTTACATCCCCGTGAACAAATATCATCCTGTTGGTTTGCAGGTACACTCAATAGTTATGGGGTATATCAGTGTAACTTGCAAATATACCCAACTCTACTATTGGCTCAAGCTTCTTCCCTGCATCTTTGGTTACATGGAAGTAGACAGATGAACCAAAATCCTGAAGTGACCCTCATCTAGTCTCTTCCTTCAAAAATCCTCTTCTAGTGTACTCATCCCAAGAATTCGATGAGGGATTATGTTCTAGAAATAAATAGTTGTGTGATACGCCTCGACCCACAAGTGTAGTGGTAGGCCATGATCACGCAACATTGCCTGTGTTTCCCCTACTATGCTTCTGCTTTTCCTTTCATACATCCCATTCTGTTGTGGGTTATTAGATGGTATCAAATCTCGTCGAATGCCTTATGCCACACAAAAGTTTTTAAACTTATTTGACACATACTCTCCATCATTATCACTCCTGAGAGCTTTAACATTCCTTCCGGTATATTTCTTGACCAATGCTTTAAATTCACAAAACTTTGGAAAAGTATGATCTTTCTTCTACATGAAGAAGATCTAGCATTTATGAGAAAAATAATCAACAAATATAACATAATACCTATGCTTGGTCGTGGATTTTATCGATAACAGTCCACACACATCTGAATGGACTCGATAGAGGATCGCCTGTGCTTGACTGTCTTTGTCATGAAAGGAAGCTTTGGTGTATTTTCCCAAAGTACACCCTTTGCATGTGTCAACTTGCTCTAATGTACCTTTGGGAAGACTGGTAGAAATGTGCTGCATGATTTTCAAAGTGCCATGATGCAAGTGACATAACCTCCTGTAACACAACTCACCGTTGTCTCGGCTCTACACCTTCTTAGCTTTCTTGCTCAAGGTGACACAATCTTCTACCTCCAACTTGTATAGATTCTTCACTCGAACCCCTATCCTCTTTACTTGTCTCATGGTTATGTGACGAAGGAACGCCTTTCCCTTATGAAATATCACATCATAGCCTCTATCCTCCAACATGGAAAGAAATACTAAGTTCTTCTTCAAACCAGGAACATACATAAAATCTCACAAAGTAAGGGGAGCATCCAACTGCCTCTAAAAGGTAACTGTACCAAGCCTGGTAGTACTATAGCTCCTGTCATCACAAATCTCTATATGCATCTTGAGATCCCTCTCCTCCAAGTTACTGAAGAGTTCTTTGTTACCAGTCATGTGGAAGGAAGATCCATTGTCCAGGTACCATACACTACCCATCATCAATTAAACTATACATGCGGTGAGGGTAAAGTCTAGTTCGAATTGTGAGGCAAGTGCCTCGCCTCTTGCTGTTCCTCCCGAGGGCTTCTTACCGGCCTTCTAGAGCAGACACTTTGTGGAAAAATGTCCCAGCTCATGACAATGAAATCACTTGACTATCGACATATCCTTCTTCTTGCCTCCATGACAAGAATCTGATTTAGAATGGGATTACTTCCCCTTCCCTTTCTTTTCCTTTCTTGCTAAGGCATAATTTTCCTCATCATCATTATTTGATGATAATTCGTCTCTCGTATTCCTCTGAATATGTTTTTGTACCAAATCTGACCACAATCGTTCCTAATCTGGTAGCTTCTCCTTCCCATTGACAGAGTCATGATAAGTATGCCAACTCTTGGAAAGTCCTAGAATATCTAGGCTAACCATATCTTCCATGGCAAGAATGATCCCGACACTTCCAAGCTCATCCCAACAATGGGTGAACTTGGTCAAGTACTTCAGAATAAAGTCACCCTTCTCCATTTTGATCTTTCTGAGTTTTTCCTTCAGTTCCAATTTCCTATGGTCACTTCTATTTTGAAACAGGTCCATCAATGTGTTCCACATTGAGTATGGAGTATCCTTTCAATGGAGACTTGAGACAATGTGGTCTCGCACTCCCTCGAGGATAATCCTACTCGCTTTTTCCACACACTTTCTCCATTCAACTATATCTTTAGCATCTAATGCTAGAGGCTTAGGAATGTCATAATCTATGAATTCCTTGAGGCCATTGTCTTTGAGCAATGCCTCCATCATGTCCTTCTAAGCTATGTAATTCAAGCTACCCTCCAAGCCATACTCAAGTTGCAACCCGTAGGAAGACATATTGTTGCTTTGAAGTATGAACTTGAAAATTCAATTTTCACCTGCCCACCAAACTCGAAATATCCTCTTCAATACTATCTTCAACTCCTATCCCATGTATATTTTTTCTGTAGATTCAACAACTTATGTGATATGCTAAAACACAAGACAAGAATACAATCTACTCTTCAGCAGAAACCAAAATCGATCGATGAAAACAATAAGTAGAAAAGGAAGAATATCAATCACACACAACAAAATATTTCTTTTGGGGAAAGAAACTGCTTAAAACCCCTACTATCTATATTGCATTAACAAGAAGATTTGAGAATAAAATATTATGCTTCTTTGTCCTGAACAATTCCTCCACTAGTATAATCTAACTCTCTATGTCATAAGTGAGTTCAAGCCAACACTTTGCCAATTTTGTTTCCTGTCGAGCCCCTACTTTCTTGCACAATTCCTGAGAGAATTAGCTCATATTTAATTGTGAAATCCACTCTCCATAAGTACACAATCCATCCATAGGCCCTCAACTGATTGCAAGCACCATCTGTACAACTCAGAAAATTATACAACTGATAGTACATTATCCCTGAAATCTAATCTCAACTGGGTCTTCATATGAACTGACATGCATGAATTATTTGCGAGTGAATCTTTAGTTAACTGGTGTGGTACTTGTGATGCACTGGTGCACTACTCCACTACTAGACCTCTACTATTTCCTCCAATAGTTAGAACTAGTTTAACTCAATATAAATCAATTAGACTAAGTTATCTAGTTACAACTCCAAAGAGCTCAACCTGGGCCCCTAAAATTTAGGGATCACTCTACATGACTCTAGATAGACATCCAACTCAAATTTCCTAAGCCAATTAAATCAATTTAACTTAATTAACTATTACAAGTTGCTATGAGAATATAATTACAATTTACTTCAAGGACAAAGTAAATTGGAATTTCTTGAACTGTTGTTTTAACAATTAGGAGGAATATCATAGTACAACACCGCACAAATTTTTTAATTTAAGGCTAGACTTACAACCTTCACCAAATTTTACCCACTTGGTAATAAAAAATTTCTTGGGCATCTATGTTCTCCTAGTAAGTGGTTGTTGAGACAAAAAAGAGGGGCACAACCGCAAACCAAATTTCATACAATACATTATGTTTTTCATGAAAACATGCCCCAGTAAAAATAAGTGCTTATACAAATGCTTGATTTTTATCCAAGGAGATGCACTCTACCACTTGTCTAGACATGATACTAACAAATAACGAGGTTGCAAAAAGGAAAAATTACAACCTAACTATCAGGAAACACATCATTTACTTGAGTAGGTTGAGTGATGATTTATAAATTATGGTTGTTAGAAAAATGGAGAGAGACAGAGCCTGAACACATAATCTCATTTCTATCATTATAGTATCAATAAGTATAGGCATAAACTTGTATAATCTACAAACAATTGAAATAACTATATATTCATAATTGTAGTGGAAATATTCATAATTCGAGTATCTTACCACTCATGAACATAACAATAGCTTCAAGAAATTAATCGAAACGTATGATATATTGTAATAATTATAAATATGAAATATTTCATAGACCAAGTACACAACATATAATACACCCCATACATTGGTTTTATCACTCATGTTATGACAAGTTCTACAAGTCTTGAATTCAACAACGGAATCAACAATACTAGACATTAAAATAGCCTTAAAACATCTCAGACAATTATCCTTCATGACTATATAGATAATTAAGCACTAAATCATGGATATATATATATATATATATATATATATATATATATATATATATATAAACTTTCAATCATAATTCAAGTAATCATATCAACAATAGACCTGTAAGATAATTTTGACGATCGTAAGTATATTAGTGAATTTTAGGAAATCCTAAAACTATGCATATGACAATGAACTACATAAAACATACCATCTATATTCATGGACAAATAAATCAATTGGTCAATATTCAACATGACAATGAAATTCAGGTAGTTTCTCATAAGATTACGCGTCAATCAAACTACAACACAAAATTCCATAGTCCATTATAGGTTGTTAACAATATGAAACATCCCACACACACACACACACATATATATATTGAACCTGCAAAATTACCTTGAATGGATTTCAAGACACCATTCTTGAGTACATCTCATAGTCAATAAGAAAGCAGAAACCACAAGTCTAAAACATTCAATAACAATTTTGATAGGAAAAATAATAAGTGAACCAAAATTATTTAGTGATATAGATATTCTTTCATAAATTAAATAGGGCCTTATATCAGCACATCAATATATCAACACTGTCATAAATCAAATATGCATTAGTTAGTATACTTATTTGAGTGGATATAACAGGAAATTGAAGGAGCTACGTCTGTTATCGGGAAATCTAGTGTCTATGCAGAGTTGCTAGTCCCACTAAGGTTAGTAGCTACCTTAGAAACAAACAAACTAAAACCACTTTCGTTTTCCTTTATGAGAAGTAGATAAGAGGGGAAAAAAGGGGACCAACCTCTGTCTTGCGCTTGGTTCCTTGCTTGATTCCTCTCCCTTCTGATAGATCTTTGCCACTCGATTCCTCGTCTACCCAGCTTCAAAGAGCACCTGTGGAATCAAAGCAACATAACACTATCCAAGAACAAAGATCTACTATCATAAACAATATAGGACCAGATATATATTGACCACACAAATGCATATACCATCAATCATACAAGAATGTGGAGGAAAACTTGAATAGCTTTATTAATAATCAAGAATAGCAAAGAGGATTACAAAAAATTGTTCTGACCCAGCGTCGTCCTCTCAGCAAGAAAGCCCTTCTTCACCTCATGAAAAGCTTAGACCACCCAACACTATGATGTTACACCAAGAAACGAGCAGCACTTCCTTACAAGATACAAAATTCCAGCCTCTAGATCTCTGGGATGAGGGATCCATATATAGATGTTTGTAAGGGGGGTGAGTCAGCTTTTGAGATTTGATTAGTGTCCTCTCTCTGATAGTTCTTGATTCCACTTGGAGATTGATGATCTCTTACTCATCCCTGGGCGAATGCAGAGAGGCAAGTGTCACAGGGGAAGTTTCTGGAAGATTCCAGGATCTTCCACCTCGCAAATTGACCCTGTCGTTTGTCCACTCTCGCTCATTACACCCCATAGAAGGGCTTTTCAGTATGCATTGCACCTCCCGTGTGCATTTAGGTGGGATGCAGCACACTTTGACCATGGAGCAGGTGAGATGGTCCAGTTTTGACCAGTTCTGAGTAGTTTTTCATGGGGAACTTCTGGGAGATGCTGTAATCAGTTGACCTTGTTCTTTTAGGGGTTGGAACAACACTTTTAGGGAATTAGGAGCCCTTGGTTTATGGACATTTATGATTGGTGTTGCAGTGCCCAAAAATGTCTATAACAGTTACCCCCTAAAGCATGAGGTCGTTAATCTTTTGATGTCAGGTGAAATGCTTTATCATGAGGATCCAAAGCTTTTTCAAGCTGGAAGGCGACCTGTAATAAGATACAATACAATACATTATCTTCATAATATTTTTCATGATCTAGCTGAGGCAGGCATTCCCATGCTCAGCTTTATAAATTCCTTTTCATGTACATAAGACAGACAATCGTCTAAGTGTAGACTAATGATTCTGGTAGAGCCATCATCCCTTAGATTGGATGATTATCTGTGCAGCAATGATGTACATTTGATGTCTTTATTTTCCCGAATATATATCGCAACTCGGATGGATGAAACTTGATCTGGGGTCTTCAATCTCGTTCGATCTTCACTCAAAGTACAAGTCGATCCATGTGAGAGATGTTCTTGAGTTGAACATGGAAAGACATCGCCTGATTACCAGCCAATGATGTAAACTGTTAACAGGCACAAGAGGAATCACCGATAATGATGATGACCCTCAAGGTACTACAGTACAATTCACGTGGTGAGAATAAGGGACTTGGCGTCGAACACCATGCAAAATCTTTTGGTCGAAGGCCATTGATGTAAACCTACCGCCTGAAGTGAGAAACTTGCCATTGAGGCATGCAAGCTTCAAAGTATTGAAAGGGTTGTTCCTAGATCGACTTCCTGGATAATGAGCTAATGTCGACAAGAAGCGATCCGTCATAGGAGGGCCTTAGTGAATCCCACATCAATGACATGGAACGGAGCAAATGATTTTAATGGAGGTGAAAACAATCTGATGATATAAGGTTCAGGGTGGTGGTCATGAAAGAATGGAGTGTAAATGTATTACAACGGATGAGACACAAGTGAATTCTTTGAGCGAATTCTCTTGAACATATTGGCGATACTGACATGATGGATTGGTAGCGTTAACCCCGAATATGGATGGTGTGATGGACCAATGGTGATATGACCAGTGAACGGAACAACCCAACCCGACTCAGATGCGGAGTGAAAGTGTCATGTTCAAGAGCGACTTGCTACCAATAAATTTTCTTCAAGTTTTCTTCCCAATTTTTCCCCAGTCATTGCTGACTAGTACCTCTTTATTTTTGTCAAGCTTGAGGAGGATAACATATGCTTGTTCTATAATTTTCCCTTCGGGCAAACCCATCGCTATGTTTTAATGAGCCTAGCGATAGTGAAACTCGTTCTTGTCTGTATGGACAAGTTTGTCGCTATTCGGTTTTAATGAGTTTAACGACAAAGATAACTCGGTCCTTTTCAATTTTAGAGAGTCTGAAAAGGGACGTAAAGAAAACTCCAACAATCCTTTTTCGTCATATAATCCCTTGAGTCTGAAAAAGTATAAAATAATACAAAAGGGATGAGTTTTCGGTAATTTTAACAAGCCAAACAAAACAAGCGCTCGATTTTTTTGTGTAATAATCCCTCAGGTCCAAAAAGATTAAAATCTAGAGGGATAGCACTTCCGGTCACTTTAACGAGCTAGAGAGGCCAATTACTTGGCAATCTTTTCATATTTTACGAGTCAGATGAAAAGAGCTTAAAGGAGACTAGTCTTTCGAGGAATGAGTGATAAATTTGGGTAGCAGCTAATTCCAGGTAAGGTTTAGAATTTTCCAATCACAGCAGTGTCACAAGGATGGCTAACAGGATCACTCTTCGCAGCTGTTCCTCAAAAAGAGTAAACAATCAAATGGAGGTGAATGATCGGCCAATACAGAGTGGAGGTGATGATGAGAACACGACCAAGGCTTCAAAGGTTGATGATAATGCATTCACGATGGTTATTTACTGGAAATTGGTTCATTTTTTAATGAGCTTAAACTCTGGGGGAACGTTTGCTCATTGCTTATGTTTATTTTTTAACGAGCTTGAATTCCGTGTTAAAACGGCTCGATATAATGGTCATTGATTACTTTGATTTTACCATTGACAACTTTGTTCCTTCAAAGGTTGTACTGCATCTTCAATTGCTTCATCAAACTAGTTAGAAACGAATAATATATGCTTGAAAAATGAGTCAAAGAATAATATTTTACTTGAATCGCGTGAAAAGTAATTTAAAAGTGGTTTTTACCTCTCATTTTACAATTTCATTTGAACTTTGGTTTGTTGGAACTTTGGAGGTGTTTTCCCCCTTGATTTTCACTAGCTGATTCTGGGAGATTCTATGGATGATTATTGGCGCCATCTGGACTAGGTAGGAGCTAAACATGAGCTCTTCAATTTTATTCTTTCCTTTTTGAATTATGAGCATGTTTTCTAGTTTTTCTGGGCCTCTGGGGTTTGAAAAACTCGCCCTGGCTCCATCGCACCTTTTATATATCGAAAGGTGTGATGCATGCTGGCTTGGCCTTTGGCCAGTCAGTATGCATCCCACCCAGAACACTGCTGGGGGTGCGATGGGTGCAAGGAGGGAAATTTGTGAACAATTTTTCATGGAAATTTTTGCCTATTTTTCACCAAATCAAGATCCTGACTCTCCTCTTGTTTGTTTTCAGAGATTCATTGGAGAAAAATGCCTATTACATGGCGAGAACGTGAGAATGAAGAAGAGGACATGCTTGCTTTACATGATCCGGTTACGGTAAATGCACTACGGAACTGTGGCCTATTCAAGTTTTTTCGCATCTCTAGCATGAGGCAACAAATCAACTTGTTGCAATATTTTCTCGATGCATGGGATCCTACCAGCTAGGTGTTCCGGATTAAGGGCAAATCTATCCAGCTAGGTGTTCTAGATTAGGGGCAAATCTATCCCCTTGACTGTCGTGGACATCTATTTTTTGACCGGCTTATCGAGGCGGGGTGCCCCTATCTCATTATTAGGTTCGGCATGTGGGGGTGAATCCATGAGAGATTACATTCGCAGGTATTGCAGAGAGGGATCTCAGCCGAGTAAGGGTGGCAAGATCAATATCCGAGATGTCACTGACAGGTCCTTGAGGACCATTTTGTTCACTTTTGCTACACTGGCTGGTAGTGCGGCTCTTCATGTGGCCAACAGGTCTTATATGCAGTATGACTTGGAATGCCTTGAACCAAAGGTGTTCAACAGGTGTGATGCAGTACTCTCTGTGATGGAAGAACAAATGACCAAGGTGAAAAATGGAAGATTGAAGAACTTTGGATATGGTTCTATTTTGACCGCTTTTGCCTTGGAAAAGATTTCGCTGATGCAGCCGCAGTATGTTTCACTTGGTTTACCTCCACTAACTGAGCCACAGATGCAGAGATGGGTCGACCTTATGGCCAGACATGTTGGTCAGTCCCAGGTTTCCTTTTCTGACATCTTCTTCGAGTGGTTCAACCGTTAGGAGATGGTTTTTTCCGAGTATCCATATGCTGGTATGGATTTCCGGGGTGATCCGGATTTGGTACTGTCGGCTAGCGAGCAGTGGGGTGTCATCAGTAAATTTTTTGACCATATCTCTGTTTATCATTTCTCTTTATAATGTTCTTGTGCTTTCTTCTATCAGGACTAATCAAAACTCATGTGCTCATGCAGATGTTGGACCAGTTCGACCAGTAGTATGCCTGAGAGTGCCAGCTGCCGCTCCAGCAGGAGGGGCTGTGGGAAGGGCTATCCTTCGCGACCTTGATGTGGCCGAGACTCTTTTAGCATTGCAGGATCAGGTCGAGGGCCTCACTCTTTGTATTCCGGATGTGAGGACTAACGAGATGCCTCTGAGGTTGCAGCGACATACTACCAGCGTGCCAAGTCGATGGACTAGGCTTTTACGCATGATTGCACAGGCGGTGACTTGTTATCACCAACATCATTAGACTAGGGTGCCCCCTAGCGTTTTGAGTTTTGGGTCATCTGACCAATTTTGTCTTGGTTACAGAACATTATGTGTAAACCATAAATAATTATATATATATTTTTGATTTTCGGAGTTTTATTTTGGTTAAGTTACATGATCCTGGTGCAAATATTGATGAAATGCTTCTTTTTATAAATGTTGCAAATGTCTATCTAACACATAATTTGCCAATGAGTCTGTTAATGTGTTTAAGTTTCTAGAAATATGCTGATATTGAATAAAATCAAATTGCCTTTCCAAAATCTTAACCCTTAGGAACATGTGATAGATAGCTGGATTTCGGATGGAGTAGATACGAGTGAGCTGTAGTATGATGAGTTGTGAGTCTAGCCTGACAACAAGTCGGCGTATGCCATGTGTGATGGCATCAGAGAGAAGTTCTATCAACGCATTATATTCAGCGATGTTATTTGTTGACCGATCAATACATACCCCTCTGAGACTTACTAACTCGCCGCTTGGATCAGAAATGGCCTAGGCCGCAGAAGATAGGTTCCGCGAACTACGACTCACTCCATCGGCATATCCAACAAAAGATTCCAATAAGTTCGACATTTGTGACAAATGTAAAAAGTGGATTACTTGACCAAAACAATTACCCTTAGCGAAAACAAAAATGTAACAAAAGCATAGGGGTTACTACACTGAATCATGTGTAGTAACGCTTAAGGTACAACCCGTTACGGGATTGCGCCAGTGGAATCCCGTCATACTCCACTAACTCGTAGGCTCCTTTTGCTAATACACATTTAACAATATAGGGGCCCATCCACAAAGACTTGAATTTACCTGCTCCCAATTTATCGGATTCTTGGTCGTAAAGTAAGACCAAGTCATCTTCTGAGAAGACACGGGGTTTGACATTCTTGTCGAACTGCGCCTTGAATCGTTTCTTATGGGCTTCATTAGCCAAAGTGGCATCACGATGGGTTTCATCCAATTGGATTAGTTCCAAGAAACGAGCCTCCACTTCTGAAGTTTCGGGGAGAAGGTCGACTGCGAGTTTGAGAGACGAGATTTCACACTAAACTGGTAAGATTGCTTCTAGGCCATACACCAGTTGAAAGGGTGTAAACCCGGTTGCATTCCTTACCAATGTTCGGTATGCCCACAAGGCTGAGTATAGGATCAGGTGCCAACTCCTTTTGTGGACTCCAATCATCCTTTGCAGCATTCGCTTCAGGACGTTGTTGATTGCTTCAACTTGTCCGTTGGCCTGCGGGTAATATGGAGTAGAGCTGTTGTGGGACAACCCCAATTTGGAAGCCAATTAAACCATCATGTGATTGCAAAAATGTGATCCATGATTTGTGACTATGGCCTGTGGAACGCCGAATCTGGCGACTACATGATTGAAAAAGAAAAGGGCAGCTATTTCGCCGGTGTTGTTTAATGTAGGCATCGCCTCAGCCCATTTGGTAAAATAGTCTACCGCAACTATGATATACCCATGCCCCCCAGTCGAGGTGGGGTTACATGTCATGAAATCTATGCCGCATTTGGCGAATGGCCCAACAACAACTATTGGCTGCAGGGGTGCCGGTGGTCTTCTGGTTTTTCTATCGAAAATTTGACATGCATGGCAACTGCTGACTGTGGTTATGCAACCTTTGAACATTGTTGGCCAGAAGTAACCTGCTCGTAAATGTTTTTGCGCCATAGCATAACCAGATTGATGTCCCCCACACGCGCCTGAATGGAAATCATTCAGGACTTTTTCGGCCTCCTCATGGGTGAGGCACCTCCTCAAAACTGTATCGACACCACGATGGTAAAGCGTATCACTGACGATCATGTAGTCTTTTGATTGGTATCGAATACGTTTTTGTTCCGAGCGAGAGGTATTAGACCTATATTTTGGGTTTGGAGATAGATGATTATATCTCCATACCATGGGTTGCTTGAAGATATCAGAAACAAAGATTCATCCACAATGGTTTCTTCGGATGTTTCATCGTTGGACGCCGATGGGAGATCGCATAGTAATTCTGCGAAAACCAAGGATTTTTTCGATTTCGATTTTACAAATTCCAGTTCAAACTCTTGAAGGATTGCTATCCATTTTGAATATTTGCCCCCCAGCAATTGTCGCGACAATATATAAGTCATGGGGTTGCAATCTGATAGAATGGTAGTTTTTCGAAAGAGGACGTAGTGTCGAAATCTCTGTATCGCTTGAACAGCTGCGAGAGCCAGCTTTTCAACATAGGAATACTTTCTTTCTGTATCATTTAAGCTTCTACTCAAATAATATATAGGATGTTCAATTCCGATGTCTTCTTGAACTAAAACCATTGCGATGGTTGTATCCGCTGTAGCCAGATACAGGTTAAAGTCTTTTTGATAATCAGGAGCGTACATTAATGATGCTTTCATTAGGGATTCTTTTAAAGCATCAAAGGAAGCTTGCGCGACCTGATCCCAGACGAAGGGCACTTCCTTTTTCAATAGACACGTATAACCTTTAGCAAGTTCGGTGTAATTTGGAATGAACCTCGTTAGAAAGTTTGCTTTCCCTTAGAGTTTCTGAATCTAAAGAAAATTTGAAGGTGGAGGCAAATTAATGATTGCCTAAACCTTACATGGGTCGAGACGAATCTCGTCCTTTGAGACTACAAGGCCAAGTAAACAACCAGAACTAACACAAAACACACATTTGTGTGGATTGAGTCGTATTTTGTAGTGTCGGCAACGTAGAAATATCGCTCTTAAATGCTGCGGATGATCGGTCCGCTTTCGCGAATGAGCCGGAAGATCGTCGAGATATGGTTGAACGATGTTTTTTATGTCTTGGAAGGCATAATTCATTGCCCTCTGAAATGTTGCCCCTGCGTTACTTAAACCAAATGGTAACTTGTGATATGCAAATGTGCCCCATGGACAAATAAATTCAGTCTTTGATTGGTCTTGTGGGCAAATATTTATTTGATTATACCTGGAGAATCCATCCATAAATGAAAAGATTTCACATCCGGCGCATTCATAAATTATCTGGTCAATAAAGGGTGCAGGGTAGTTGTCTTTTGGACAAGCTTGATTTACATCCCTATAATCGACGCACACTCTAATTGTTCCTTGATTTTTTGTTACAGGAACAATGTTCGATACCCAATCGGTTAGAGGAACCGGGTAAATAAAACCAGCATGGAGAAGTTTTTCAACTTCTGCCTTGATGGCAGCGGCTTTCTTGGGGTGCACCTACCGTAGCCGTTGTCGTACTGGTTTGACATCTGGATACATCTTGATTTCGTGTTCAACTATACTCGAGTCAATGCCTGGCATTTCATCATATGACCAAGCAAAGACATCTCTGAATTCGTGAAAAAGAGCTTTGTATATTTCCTGTTCTGGAGGAGAACAACATTTGCCAACATAAATATTCTCTACAACATCTATTTTGGATGAGATATTTATAGCGATAGTTTCTTCGATATTGGACAAGTTTCGCTCGGAATCCACCGTGTTTATAGTATTTGATAGGAAATCAAAAAACTGAGGGATGCTCAAGGTCATCAGGAGTATCTTCTTGATAATCCGGAAGATGGGAACGATGGTGGTAGTCTTCCCATGGCGCCCCGTTAGTTATCATTGACTGAACAATTCCTTCATCGGTGTAATGCACTTGCGACCAATGATCTAAAGGGGTGTCATATTCCTTAGACCTATCTATCCAAACGCTTGATGAGCTTTGACTTAGGTCTGCCTCCCATGCCAAAAACATTGATTGCTACAATATTTCTATTGGGCTTGGAGGAAATACCTGTAGATGATCCATGTTAATATCGTTTTCTGAGATCTTTTGAATAGAAGATATCATATTGCAGGTTCCTATCGTTGCCACTTCCGCCAGATTGAATGGAGGCGGGAGGGAAAAAGTCCCCATTAATATAGGGTCTTTTAGTAGGCCTACTCCGATATTTTGAAGTGAATGGGGGCTTCCATGGATCATCGGAATGCTTCCCGTAACTTGGGAACTATTGGGGAGAAATGTTTGTTGGTCAACAATTGTAATTCCTCCTTGAAAAGGAAATGCAATCTTCCTAAAGTAGGTCGACACAACGACAACCATAGCATATATCCAGGGCCTTCCCAGTAGGATGTTGTAATCGAGGTTTCCGTCGATTACTTCAATATCTATTTCTACTGTTTTTCCCCCCAGTTCAACTTGCAAGTTACTTAAAATCCCATATGGGGTATATGTTCATCCATCAAATGCTTTTAGTGTTGTCGAAGATCGCGACAAGGTTGGAGATCGTAAAGTTTTCCAGCAACTCATTGACATAATACATGTAGATGCCCCCTCATCAATAATTGTTTGATGAACAGTTTTGTTGAGGGCTTTCACTTGAATGAGGAAAGCTAGTTGAGCTGGTAACTAAGGATCGTATCCTTTGGGATTAAAGGATACGAGATTAGAATCCTTTGGGTCAATCCCACCTATTGTTGATAATAAAGCTTGCTTTTGGGAGGGGCAATTTTGCAGTACCTCAAGTGTAGGCATAGCGGATGGCGATTGGGCCAGATCATCCACTATATTATAATGTTGTGCTGCTCTGGCACGTGGATTAAATGTCGACTTTTGTACTACTCCCTTTGGTGGTTTTATTGTCAGCTCTGGAATGATGGGCGGCGCAATTTCTGTCGAAGTTGTTGTCACACTGCTAGGTTGATCTTTATCCTTGTTGTTCGACAGCTGTGGATTCCCGTAATCTTTATTCCTTGTCATTATCAAAGCATCATTTTGCTATTTCGAAACCGAAAACATCAGCACTTGTGACGGGGAAGCATTGTCACTAGCAACCAGATTTGTTCCTGGATTTGGAAACGGATCAGTCAATACCACCGACGTTTTTGATTTCTTGAAGAATTTTCTAAGTTCATCTTTATATGGACACTCTCTTGTCCAATGATCCTCATCACATACAAGACATGGACGATTTGGTTTCTTATCTCTAGAAGGGTTTGCAGAAGATTTTTCAGGTGATGATTCCTCCTGTTTCTTCTTCTTCCCTTTGTTTTTCTTCTTGCCTCCTGGTTGCTTGGTTTCTTTGCCTTTGTCAGTTGAGACAGCATTTACTTCTGAGGCGAGAAGTTCTTCTTTTGCATTTTAACTAGAAATGTTACAGGCCTTTTTAGATGTAGCCTTTGTTGATTTCGTGTCCGTCGTACCAATCACGCCATCGCCGGCATGAGAGTCATTGTTTGATTTAGGAGGAGGAGGAATGGAAAATTCCGGCCTGGGAGCATCAGGGATTTTATCGTAGAGCGTGCCAAACTGAGTATAAATCAAGTCTAAATATTGTGCATGAGCAATAACTTGCTCTTCAGTGACGACTCCTCCTTTTGCCACATCTTCTGTAATGGAATGAATAATGACTTAATAAACCATTCAGTTAAAAGCTGATCAGGAACATACGTTTTTACCATTCTACAACGACGTCGCCACTCATGAATATGATCGGATATGTGAGTGGCTGTCGTTTGTTTGAAATTGGTAAGGAGTTCTGTTCCCGTTTCGTACCTTATGGGTAACTGAAAATGGGTTAAAAAGGTTGTGGATAGGGTACTGAAGTTATCAAACGAAGCTCTAGGTAATTCGATATACCATTTTTCTGCCGGACCAGTTAACGTTCTCTGAAAAAGGCGAAGTCTTCGAATCATCGTTTAGGGTGTTTGATGAACACCACAGATAAAAGGTCATCACATGATTCGACGGGTCTTCACCCGGATTTCCATTAAATTTAGGAATATCTGACGGGAGTTTATGTGGAATCGCTGGCCACCAAGGGGCGTAAGAAATTGGATCGTTCGTTAGCCGATTTAAATCTGGTAACTCTAAAGTCACCACGAAGGGTAACTGTTGATTCAGGTTTGGCGAAGCATACCCAGGATAAGATGGAATCGCCTGGGCAGTTGGTCTTTGCACACCAGCATAATGCATTTGATGTTGGTAAATTTGGTAAGGTTGATGGGCATAACCATTGTAGTATGGTTGATTTTTACCGTTTTGAATATACGATTGCCCATTATTTGCAGAGATTTGTTGCTCAGATCCTTGGTAAACTTGTTGGAATTGCGGTTGTTGATATTGCACCAGCCATGGTTGTGAAGCCATGTGTTGTTGTCCAATATTGGCTGTTTGACCAAGATGAGGGATAATTGTACCCATTTGGGCCTGTGTCATTCCACTAGTTGGCGATTGTAGTTGATTCGCGGGGATAAGAGGCTGTTGCATTACAGCTTGAGAAACCTAAGGTTGACATACAACAGGCAACGCTTGTACTTGTGACACCGTCACAATAGCCGGCGTAGTTGGTATATTTGACATAGGTAAACATTGTTGCATCGAGTATACAACTCTTGGTTGTTGAGGCAGTATTGGCACCCAACCGCTAGATGTAATTCCAGCATAACCTGAATTTTGTTGTGAACTCTCGTATGGTTGTCCTCCTGGAGGAGACAATGAAAGGGTATATTTCCCCCCATACGGCGGTAATCCGGTACTCAAAGGAATGGTTTGTCCTTGAGGACCGGACTGCCCAAATTGACACCGTGAAGGATCAATTTGCTGAGACTCAACATAAGAGTTCCCGGATATTATTCCGGATGAACAAACAGGAACGGACCATACTGTCGAAATATCCCCTGAGTGGGCCCCATCTAGCGATTGAGAGCTATTTGGGGCAGATGGTATGCTGACGAACATTGTTGGAGTGACAACAGGAAGTTCTGCCATTGCTGTGTCGGATGACACAGTCCTAGATGTTGACGGTTGTTCAGACATTTCTAGTCTATCCAAAAGATTTCATAGCGATTCTACAGGAGCTTCTAATAACGGTAGACTAATTTATGATGAAGGAGGATATAGGGTGATCCCAACTACAAATTGTGATGGAGTACTAGATGGAGGATCCTCCACAATCTCTTCTATAGCAATCAGACCAGGTGGAAGAGGTAGACCGTTAGGTCCGTAAAATATTTCTGGTGCTGAAGAAGGTATAGAATCTACAGTGACAGATGTTTGGGGAATAACACCTTCCGAATCAGTGGTAGATGGAGCTGGTTCAATAATACAAGTGTTTACCTTCACACTAGGATCGGCTCTACTGTCTTTTGGTGGCTGCATAACTTCTTCTGTAAAGGCAGGGATACCAAAAATGTTTGAAGTAACCGGAGTCTCTGATGGTGTCGGAACACTTGTTCTAACTTTACCAGGGGATTTGGAACCGGTTAAACGAGTTCGCTTTGTCCATAACAGTTTTGATTCTGGAGACAAAGACGGTTGACTCGTAAGCCTCCGCGAACAACGGGGTTTCAATTGACTTTCTTCCACGATTGCGGATTACTCGACCAACTAAAAATCAAGGGGAAATATGTTTCCAAATTAAATGAATTTTAGACGCTTTGACACAACTTGTTTTTTCAATTTTTAAGAGTCGATAAAAAACAAAAGATGACTCTAGTCGCCTTCGATTTTTAATGAGTTTGAAGTGAAAAGTGCTCAGATGGACCTTTTTCTTTAAGGAGTCTGAAAAGGAATGAAAGAGACTACTCTGGAAATATAGACAGAGGGATTACCAAACCAATCACAAAACTGCAGAATACTTTTTATGGTACGGGCGTCAATCTTCCTGAATGATGTGTTCAGTGCATTGCGATCGATAGGGCGGCAGACACGGCTTCCTATGGATAAAGGATAAAGCCTATTGTGGTCTTCCAATATATACTCGACGGTACATGGGAGCACAAGTCCGTACTGGCACTTGTCATCTCAAAGTGGAGGAATCACCCAACCAGCAATGAAAACAACAGTTCCCAGGTTTTACGAAGCCGGAATACGTCTCTAGCCTAGACTTCTAAATGTTGTGTGTTAAGTTCCAAAGTGTTTTTAGATTCATTAAATTTATTTTACAGTTGATCTTGCTTAAGAAATTTTCCTTTCAGGTTCACTGCGTGATGTAGATATACAATTCCTAAAATGCAATCTAAGATGATAAACAATCGTTTAGTCTTCTTTTTGCAATGAAAATCCTAGCTACTAAAGAAAGAGAGATTATATTCTTTCAACATAGAGCAGAGAGCACACACTATATGCACTGTCATAAATCAAACCAACAAACAGTCTAAATGCAAATTCACATGCATGTATTTGTTTTCAGCCTTCTTAATGTGTGAATGATAAAAAGAAAGCTAAGTGCAAATCTGAATTATTTTTCAAAGCGACATTACTAACAAGTTTCTTTTCAAGAAAAAATGAAGACAATGACGACACTTTGTTATTTGGAATTGAAAACTTGCTTTCGACACTTGAAAAACTACTAATTCAAATCAAATACAAGAGTAACAGTGTAATCGACTATCAAGAACAATCGGATTCTCTTCTATGACTGAAAACGACACTTGCGACACTTCCAAATCAAGAAACGACAGTTCAATTACGCTACTTCTTTGTAAAAGAGAACTGAAAATGGCTCACAATACATAAAAACATTTACAGTTCTTTGCACAATGGAGGCGGAATAATGGCAAGGAAGGGGGTTTCCAACAGAGGTATACTGACTACAGACAACAAAACTCCTGAATAGAGCTGAAAAGAGTGAAAAAACCAAAGTCTGGAGGCAAAATTAGCCCTTTCTGATCAGCGCACCTGTTACATAGGGATTCTAGTATGCATCCCACCTACAGCACACGGGAAGTGCAATGCATACTGATATCCTTGAAGAGAGGGTGCGATGGTACAGTGCGAGACTTTTGATCCAGTTCTTGATCACAGTTTGCAACAATGTTCATGGATTTAGGCCGAGCAAGTGATAATCAGTAATTAAATCACAGGGGTAGATCTAAGGAGGTTACTAGAGCCACCACAAGGGCAATTAGAGAGCTTGTAAATCGATTGTTCAGTTCATAAACAAAACCCAGAGATAGACTGAAGCAGCATTGATCTACTTTGCACTTGCATAGCAAATGCAGTTCGAAGGCTAGCTGGCTTGACTTCAGGCTCCGTCTATAAGTTTATAAAGCAAACAAATATAGACAAACAAACAATCTATTCGCTCCCCAACGGAGTCGCCATTTTGTTATCGGGAAATCTAGTGTCTATGCAGAGCTGCTAGTCCCACTAAGGCTGGTAGCTACCTTAGAAACAAACAAACTAAAACCACTTTCGTTTTCCTTTATGAGAAGTAGATAAGAGGGGAAAAAAGGAGACCAACCTCTGTCTTGCGCTCGGTTCCTTGCTTGATTCCTCTCCCTTCTGATATATCTTTGCCACTCGCTTCCTCGTCTACCCAGCTTCAAAGAGCACTTATGGAATCAAAGCAACATAACACTATCCAAGAACAAAAATCTACTATCATAAACAATATAGGACCAGATATACATTGACCACACAAATGCATATACCATCAATCATACAAGAATGTGGAGGAAAACTTGAATAGCTTTATTAATAATCAAGAATAGCAAAGAGGATTGAAACCAATTGCTCTGACCCAGCATCATCCTCTCAACAAGAAAGCCCTTCTTCACCTCATGAAAAGCTTAGACCACCCAACACTATGATGTTACACCAAGAAACCAGCAGCACTTCCTTACAAGATACAAAATTCCAGCCTTTGGATCTCTGGGATGAGGGATCCATATATAGATGTTTGTAAGGGGGGTGAGTCAGCTTTTGAGATTTGATTAGTGTCCTCTCTCCGATAGTTCTTGATTCCACTTGGAGATTGATGATCGCTTACTCATCCCTAGGCGAATGCAGAGAGGCAAGTGTCACAGGAGAAGTTTCTAGAAGATTCCATGATCTTCCACCTCACAAATTGACCCTGCCATTTGTCCACTCTCGCCCATCGCACCCCATAGAAGGGCTTTTCAGTATGCATCACACCTCCCGTGTGCATTTAGGTGGGATGCAGCGCACTTTGACCATGGAGCAGGTGAGATGGTCCAGTTTTGACCAGTTCTAAGTAGTTTTTCATGGAGAACTTCTGGGAGATGCTGTAATCAGTTGACCTTGTTTTTTTAGGGGTTGGAACAACACTTTTAGGGACTTAGGAGCCCTTGGTTTATGGACATTTATGATTGGGGTTGCAGTTCCCAAAAATGTCTATAACAACTTCCGCTCTCCACCCAACCATAAGGCAGCTACACTACAATCTCTCTTGTAGCTAATCACCCTTAAGATGGATCAAGATTTTGAGGGATTTCTTGCACAAGGGTAAATTCATACAATGGACCGGTCAATCTCTCAGGGGATTCAAATCACAAGAGTTCACTGAACTTTATGGGAATGTGTTACTCAACATTAGACGATTGATTTAAATTTTATAGGTGGGTTAACAATAGATTAGAAAACACCTAATAATGAGGTGTTTTAATAACACTCACAGAAGCACCCGATAACTTAAATGCAATCCATTCTTTCCAAGATGCTAATATTGGTTTAAATAAGGGAAATAGTCAATGGTTTTTAAATAGGCCAAGAGCTCACAGAGTATCTACCTCCACGAGAGAGATATGGTTAGTGTTCTAGTGCTAAAGCTAGAGTGATAGAGTTTTGACTAGCGAGCTAATTTCCCGGATGGAGCGAACATTGTCTCGGCTGAACCAATATGAGTGAGAAATCACATAAGCTCTTAGAGGGCTATGACAATCGAACAAAATGAGCAAGAGATAATGGGTTGTAGAGGTATGTTATGGTTGATGCATGAGATAATGAGGGAAATAGTGTGATTGAACTGACAAGATTGAGTGATGATATGAGTGTTGTTTCGATTAAACCAATAAGAAAGAAAGGATGGTATGAGCATTGTTCCAATTAATCCAACATGAAAGAGGGATGGTGCAAGGTTTGTCTACTCTCCATTGTGAGGGTGTGTGAATATATTTAAATCAATGATTACTCAACTTTTTGAGAGAAAGGGAGAGAACATTGAACCTTCGGTCCCCTTGGCACAATTGAGAGGGCACTTCTAAGGCCCATGGTGCCTTCACCTCCACATATTGCCTCTTCAATTTGCAAGAGGGGACAACGAGGGTGGGCACTGTCCAACTCAATCATAAATGGGTCATCAACAATAAAATTGCTAACTTTAGACCACCCAACCATTTTCCATTAAAACTCTAACAGGAGAAGTAGATTTTTCCAATATAAATGGTTCCGAAATTATATCAAGCAAGATAAGGTTACAAACTTTTAGGGTATGCAAGAGAATCCAACTATATTCCCTCATACCAAGGATCTGTAAGGTATTCCAGCCTTCAGTTATGTTAATTAATTAACTTTAATTTATTAATTATCATGTATTAAATTAGATTTTTGGCCAATTGTGGCTCTCTCCATGTTGGTGTGGCCATCAGAGTTATATTTAGAATAACAAGGGTAGAACGAAGGGGTGTTACAACCATGAATAGAGTCTACATGATTATCCTTGCAAAGAAAATAAGAAAATGACACACTTTTCTTCTTCAGTAATTGAGATATCCACACTGAGTAGCTAACATATCACAATATTGAATGTATGTAGGTGTTATATAATTAATCACCCTCTTTCATCCTTAGATGCTAGAGAAACTTTACTTGGTTTCAAATTTTTGGGTTGTTTCCTTTCATTTCAAGGGACGAGTTCCACACAATTAATATTGAGCTACCTCCCCAAATCAAAGGACCTTGCGCTACTAGAATTTAAGCAAGGTCCCTCAAACTTAAATTGAATAAATTCTTGAAATTCTAGGAACCTTCCTATAATTTAAGGAAGAGCTCCTAATCAAAGGCTTGTCCCCATCTACAACCCATTTTCTATCAAAGAAGGGCATTGAAGGGCCCTTCCCATGGTGGCTTCACCTTGTTGACCAATAGTTTATCACGTTAATTTACAAAGGGGATTTTAAATTTCAAAAAAGCAATTCAATGTACTATAGGTTTTGTGAGTGGGGTGGGGTGCATAGATTATAAGGGGGAATAGCCATTCGGGGTTATAAAATCAAGTATCTAGTAAAAAATAGGAATAACTAGTAAAAGTGAGGAATTTTCGCAAATTTTTTCTTGGAAAAGTGTATTCTAAGGGGGTTTAATTTTTGGTTAAATTAGGGTATTCTTTAATATCACTCAAATACATGTGCTAGTTAGAGGATTGCTGAGTGAAGGCCTTGTTGCCTTTCTTTCCTGTGATTTGAAGGAGGTTCATCTAATATCCTCAAATTTGAGGAAGATTTCTTAAATGGCTAAATAATAAAGGGCCCTTAGTCTACCTTTCATAAAAAATGGGTCATATCTAACGATATACCATCCTGCCACAAGCATTGTCCTCAATAAAATCCCCTTTCTAGCTGGAGAAAGGTTGCCAAAAATGCAAAAATAAACATTTGTAAATTTTAATTTAAAAACTTTAACAGTAAAATAAATTATTTATTTACATATTTAAGTATATATTTTTTAACAAAATAATATATATATATATAAAATAACCTTTTATAAAGTGATAATAGTTATAATTTTATTTATTTATTTTAAATTTATGAATTGTTTATTCCAAGTAACATTAAATTGTTATTCCAATGAATTAGATTGTGTTGTTGAATATTGTAAAGTGAAATATTCCTTTTACTCAATTTCTCTATATTTAATTTCATAGTTGTAAATTTCACTTGATATTCTCATTAGGTTAAGTGCACTATATCTTAGTTGTTCATTTTGTATAAGGTTTTGTTATTTATTTTATATTGGAAATTATTTTAAATCATCTTTATTATTGTTATAATTTGATTTATTTATTTTCAATTTATAATTTATTTCTACTAAGTAACATCAAATTTTTAGTCTAGTATATTAGATTGTGTTTTTTTTTTCTAAGTTAAGCTAATTCTATTACTAAAAAATATAGTACATTGAGGCTTTAGCCTGTGCATATCCATGCCTGAGTTTTGGGCAAAAACAACAAAAACAGAGTCTAGACTGCCCATAATGGGAAACTAGCCTTAATCAAAAAAAGATTGCCAATGTTATCTTGCTGACCACGCACGGGAAACCAGAAATTACTCATAGTTTTTTATCAAATTTTCAAGGAGAAACAAAAAACAGCGAAGTAACCAAATACCAATAGTTTTTCCGAAAGCCCCGGAAAAGAAACCAGAAAGAAAAATACCCAGAACCTGAGAAAAGCAGACACGTGGCATGTTGTGTGGCCGATCAGGTGCATGGCGGAGACGACGGGTGTTCCTCAACGATGAAGCATCTGTAAGCCTCCATGTCGACACCTGCCTGATTTGAAGCCTTCGTGTTGTCAACCTGCTGCATCGATTGTTCCTCCTCAATAAAACAATGGTAAGGATCCATGCCTTCGTCATCATGTTGGTTCTGGTCCTTTTCCTTCCTCGTTTGCTGCTTCCTTGTACTATGAGTGCTCTTCTAGACCATGGATGGTTATGCTCTGGTGTGGCCACCACCTTTAGTGGCTTGCTCCTCTTCGTTAAAGGTGATGGAATGGGGTCTCCCCGCACCTCTGGCTGGCGGTGTTCTCAAATGGTGTCTAGCCTCAATAGCTTGCTCCGTCTCGTGAAAGGTTATGGAAATGGTGGCAGTGATGATGGCCCTATTCATGGAGGAACGGAAGATGAATTGGGCGGATTGGAGAGGCGACTGTGGATTAGAAGGAATGCCACAGGGAGGCGAAGCAGGGGGCGTCGAATGGAGACAACGAGGTTGGCAGTGGCCTCTTCCACTACGAGTGTTTGGGTAGCAACCTGTAGTCTGTTGAGCCGAAGAGGAAGTGGTTTCAGAGGCTGGAGAATGAGGGGGATGGGTCAATATTCCTCTACCTCCACCCCTGCGACTACGCATTTGATGTCATGTTCTCGACATGTGGATAACAGGTGTTTGAGAATTTCTGTCGGGATTAGCCTCAAAGTTCTGAGAAGGCTCAATAGGATTAGCGGGCAGCTCAGAGGAGGGATTAGCTCGATTTTTATGAATATATTTTTCTCCGAGGAAATTGTTAAAATTGCAAGGTTTTATTGTTATATTTTTCAATTAAATTTATTTAAAATGGGGGGAGGAGAAATGTGTTATTATAAATTTTTGAATTTTGAAAGGCTAAGATATTCGACTTTGGGGATGTACGGAATGTGAAAATTTAATTTTAAAGTTCGGTTTGATTTGTAATAATTTGTATATGTAAGATAATTATTGTTATGTTTGAATGGAAGGGGATGTAGGACTTATGTAGATCAATTTGGTCTTAGAAGTTAACTACTATCATCATTATTAACTTTAATGTTTGATTGGATTTTATTATTATTAATTTTTTCGGGGATATAAGACAATTAAAAATTATTATTATATTTGAATGGAAGGGGATGTACGACATATGAAATATCAATTTTAAAGTTTGATTGGATTTTATTATTTTTTTTGAAAAATAATAATAATAAAATATTATTATGTTTGAATGTAACAAGATGTAAGGATTATGAAATATTCACTTTAAAGTTTGATTGGATCTTATTATTATTTTTTTGAGGGCGGAGGGCATAAAAGATAATTAAAAATTATTATGACGTTTGAATGGATCGAGATGCAAGGAATATGAAATATTAATTTATATTTTTATGGGATTTTATTATTTTTTTGGGGATACATAAGATAATTTTTGTGTATCGTTTTTATAATTATTATTATGTTTTAATAGAAAGTTTTATTTTTTGGCAATTTTTTTTATAATGATTATGATTTAAATTATAATTTAAGGTAATAATGGTTATTATTATAATAAATAACAAGTTTATTATAGCTGTTTTGAGTCTCTTAAAATTATATATGATTTTTAAGTTAAAGAAAAAAGTAAGGAGAAGTTAGAACTTTATAAAAAGATATCATGAGTACGATGTGATATTATGATGATGATGATGATGGTTAACGTCCACTGAGACCAAACTTTGGCCTATCGGACCTAAAGAAATGAATTATTTAATTTGATTTAAGATTTTATTCCTATGCTCAAAAAGCTTGGAGAGAAGTCTCCCGAGCTCACTATAATTTTGACAACGTAAAACGCTAGGAAGGTCAGTATTGCAACAAAGATTTTGAAACTGAGATCTAATGTGGTTGTATGCGGGGCACACTAAGAGGAAGTGATTTTCATCCTCGATGTTCATATTCTCACATAGATGGTAGAACCTTTCCATCCATGGTATTTTAGGAACTACCCAATGACCCATTTCAGTATAGTAAAGGTTACAATATTTTTATGGGCCATAAATAAACATGTAGAAGAAAAGCTATGCGTTGTATGTAAAATGTTTGATGAATTCTCTGAGGGAAAAAAATTGAGAAAAATGTTTGAACTAAAAAATTGTAATGATGAAAGATAGTCAAATATAGCTAGATTCAGTGGTATAATTATAGAAGCATGATTCAGCAGTAGACTTATAGAAGCATGGGTGTTTAAAATATGTAGCTATATTTGGTATTATTGAGCCAAATTATGAAATTGTAGAGTTGATAATTGAACAAATTGGTAAAATTTTGTGGAAATCCTCAAATTTTGAGAGAAATATAAAGCTTAATTGCTTAAAAAATGTTAATTTGATGGGCACACACTCAAAAAATTATACAATTGATAGTACATTGTCCCTCAACTCTAATCTCAACCGGGACTTCATCTAAACTAACATGCATAAATTATTTGTGAGTGAATCTTCAGAGAGGAGTCTCCATGGGTTTACTACTCTCCATGTGGAACCTTTTCAGTATCTCGTTGATATACTTTCCCTGAGAGACAAAAATTTCCTCATCACCTTGCCATACTTCCATGCCCAGAAAGTAGTGCATCAGCCCCAAGTCCTTCATTTTGAACTCTCTTGCAATGTCCTATTTACAAGACTTGATTAGATTATCATCACCTATCAAAATCAAATCATCGACATACAAAAAAATAATCAACAATTTACCTTCACCCATGATATGGTAAAGGTTCTAAACCACTTCAATTTTGGTGAAGACTAACCCGGTGAAGTAACTATCTATCCTGGTGTACCAAGCACGGGGTGCTTGCTTCAGCCCATACAATTCTCGCTTGAGTCAACACACATTCGACTCTCGGTTGAAGGTCTCAAAATCTTCATGCTTCTCAATAGACACCTCTTCCTAAATCATGCCATTAAGGAAGGTTATCTTTACATCCATCTAATGCATCTTCCTTCCCATCTGCACTGACAGTGCCAAAATGGATTTGATTGATAAGTACCCTGCAAAAGGAGCAAAGCTCTCATCGTAATCAATCCCCTCCACCTGAGAAAATCCTCAGGCCACAAACTTGGCCTTATGTTTCTCCACACTACCATCCAGTACTTTCTTTACCTTGTAAATCCTTTGGGAACTCACCACTGACTTGTTTGCCGATCTTGGGACCACATCCCAAACACTGTTCCTGACAATGGAGTCACATTCCTCAACCATGGCATCAAACCAAACTAGTTATTGCACTGCTTCCTCAAAAGAGGATGGTTCTGTCTCAACAAATCTGTTGATAAGAGACGGGTATCCAGTGTACCTCTCAATTGACCTCCTCTGCATACACTATCATGTGGGTACTCCCACGTTCTCTCTCGCATCATGCAATAACTTGTCAACCTCTCAGGTGCACTTTCTCCAATATCTGGAAGAATCTGCCTTAGTGGTTGTCTCCAATCTCGAATCCTGTGCATGTGGATGCTCAACATCAATATGAGGTTCCTCCTTAGGAGCTAAAATATCCTCAACTGCATGTAGTTGAAGCTCCCTCTTTAGGTAACATCTCATGGCCTTCTCTTCATCAAATTTTACATCCCTGTGAACAAATATCATCCTGTTGGTCTGCAGGTACACTCAATAGTTATGGGGTATATTAGTGTACCTCGAAAATATCTCCAACTCTACTATTGGCTAAAGCTTCTTCCCTGCATCTTTGGTTACACGGAACTAGACAAATGAACCAAAATCCTGAAGTGACCCTCATCTAGTCTCTTCCTTGAAAAAGCCTCTTCTAGTGTACTCATCCCAAGAATTCGATGAGGGATTATGTTCTAGAAATAAATAGTTGTGTGATACGCCTCGACCCACAAGTGTAGTGGTAGGCCATGATCACGCAACATCGCCCGTGTTTCCCCTACTATGCTTCTGCTTTTCCTTTCATACATCCCATTCTGTTGTGGGTTATTAGATGGTATCAAATCTCGTCGAATGCCTTATGCCACACAAAAGTTTTTAAACTTATTCAACACATACTCTCCATCATTATCACTCCTGAGAGCTTTAACATTCCTTCCAGTATATTTCTTGACCAATGCTTTAAATTCACAAAACTTTGGAAAAGTATGATCTTTCTTCTACATGAAGAAGATCTAGCATTTACAAGAAAAATAATCAACAAATATAACATAATACCTATGCTTGGTCGTGGATTTTATTGATAACAGCCCACACACATCTGAATGAACTCGATCGAGGATCGCCTATGCTTGACTGTCTTTGTCATGAAAGGAAGCTTTGGTGTATTTTCCCAAAGTACACCCTTTGCATGTGTCAACTCGCTCTAGTGTACCTTTGGGAAGACTGGTAGAAAGATTTGCTGCATGATTTTCAAAGTGCCATAATGCAAGTGACATAACCTCCTGTAACACAACTCACCGTTGTCTCGGCTCTACACCTTCTCAGCTTTCTTGCTCAAGGCTGCACAATCTTCTACCTCCAACTTGTATAGATTCTTCACCCGAAACCCTATCCTCTTTAATTGTCTCATGGTTATGTGACGAAGGAACGCCTTTCCCTTACGAAATATCACATCATATCCTCTATCCTCCAACATGGAAAGAAATACTAAGTTCTTCTTCAAACCAGGAACATACCTAAAATCGCACAAAGTAAGGGGAGCACCCAACTGCCTCTAAAAGGTAACTGTACCAAGCCTAGTAGTACTATAGCTCCTGTCATCACCCATCTCTATATGCGTCTTGAGATCCCTCTCCTCCAAGTTATTTAAGAGTTCTTTGTTATCAGTCATGTGGAAGGAAGATCCATTATCCAGGTACCATACACTACCCATCATCGATTAAACTATACATGCGGTGAGGGTAAAGTCTAGTTCGAATTGTGAGGCAAGTGCCTCGCCTCTTGCTGTTCCTCCTGAGGGCTTCTTGCCGGCCTTCTAGAGCGGACACTTTGTGGCAAAATGTCCTAGCTCATGACAATGAAATCACTTGACTATCGATATATTCTTCTTCTTGCCTCCATGACAAGAATCTGATTTAGAATGGGATGACTTCCCCTTCCCTTTCTTTTCCTTTCTCGCTAAGGCATAATTTTCCACATCATCATTATTTGATGATAATTCATCTCTCGTATTCCTCTGAATCTCTTTTTGTACCAAATCTGACCACAATCGTTCCTAATCCGGTAGCTTCTCCTTCCCATTGATAGAGTCATGATAACTATGCCAACTCTTGGGAAGTCCTAGAATATCTAGGCTAACCATATCTTCCATGGCAAGAGTGATCCCGACACTTCCAAGCTCATCCCAACGATGGGTGAACTTGGTCAAGTACTTCAGAATAAATTCACCCTTCTCCATTTTGATATTTCTGAGTTTTTCCTTCAGTTCCAATTTCCTATGGTCACTTCTATTTTGAAACAGGTCCATCAATGTGTTCAACATTGAGTATGGAGTATCCTTTCAATGGAGACTTGAGACAATGTGGTCTCACACTCCCTCGAGGATAATCCTACTCGCTTTTTCCACACACTTTCTCCATTCAACTATATCTTTAGCATCTAATGCGAGAGGCTTAGGAATGTCATAATCTATGAATTCCTTGAGGCCATTGTCTTCGAGCACTGCCTCCATCATGTCCTTCCAAGCTATGTAATTCAAGCTACCCTCCAAGCCATACTCAAGTTGCAGCCCGTCGGAAGAAATATTGTTGCTTTGAAGTATGAACTTGCAAATTCAATTTTCACCTGCCCACCAAACTCAAAATCTGCTCTTCAATGCTATCTTCAACTCCTATCCCATGTATATTTTTCTATAGATTCAATAACTTATGTGATATGCTAATACACAAGACAAGAATATAATCTACTCTTCAGCGGAAACCAAAATCGATCGATGAAAACAATAAGTAGAAAAGGAAGAATATAAATCACACACAACAAAATATTTCTTTGGGGAAAGAAACTGCTTAAAACCCCTACTATCTATATTGCATTAACAAGAAGATTTGAGAATAAAATACTATGCTTCTTTGTCCTGAACAATTCCTCCACTAGTATAATCTAACTCTCTGCGTCATAAGTCAGTTCAAGCCAACACTTTGCCAATTTTGTTTCCTGTCTAGCCCCTACTTTCTTGCACAATTATTGAGAGAATTAGCCCGTATTTAATTGTGAAATCCACTCTCAATAACTACACAATCCATCCATAGGCCCTCAACTGATTGCAAGCACCATTTGTATAACTCAGAAAATTATACAACTGATAGTACATTATCCCTGAAATCTAATTTCAACTGGGTCTTCATATGAACTGACATGCATGAATTATTTGCGAGTGAATCTTCAGTTAACTGGTGTGGTACTTGTGATGCACTGGTGCACTACTCCACTACTAGACCTCTACTATTTCCTCCAATAGTTAGAACTAGTTTAACTCACTATAAATCAATTAGACTAAGTTATCTAGTTACAACTCCAAAGAGCTCAACCTGGGCCCCTAAAATTTAGGGATCACTCTACATGACTCTAGATAGACGTCCAACTCAAATTTCCTAAGCCAATTAAATCAATTTAACTTAATTAACTATTACAAGTTGCTATCAGAATATAATTACAATTTACTTCAAGGACAAAGTAAATTGGAATTTCTTGTTGCTGTTTTTAACAATTAGGAGGAATATCATAGCACAACACCGCAAATTTTTTTTAATTTAAGGCTAGACTTACAACCTTCACCAAATTTTACCCACTTGGTAATAAAAAATTTCTTGCGCATCTGTGTTCTCCTAGTTAGTGGTCGTTTAGACAAAAAAGAGGGGCACAACCCCAAACCAAATTTCACACAATGCATTATGTTGGTCATGAAAACATGCCCTAGTAAAAATAAGTGCTTATACAAATGCTTGATTTTTATCCAAGGAGATGCACTCTACCACTTGAATATACATGATACTAACAAATAACGAGGTTGCAAAAAGGCAAAATTACAACCTAACTATCAGGAAACACATGATTTACTTGAGTAGGTTGAGTGATGATTTATAAATTATGGTTGTTAGAAAAATGGAGAGAGACAGAGCCTGAACACATAATTTCATTTCCATCATTATAGTATCAATAAGTATAGGCATAAACTTGTATAATCTACAAACAATTGAAATAACTATATATTCATAATTGTAGTGGAAATATTCATAATTCGAGTATCTTACCACTCATGAACATAACAATAGCTTCAAGTAATTAATTGAAACGTATGATATATTGTACAAATTATAAATAGGAAATATTTCATAGACGAAGTACACAACATATAATAAACCCCATACATTGGTTTTATCACTCATCTTATGACAAGATCTATAAGTCTTGAATTCAACAACGGAATCAACAATACTAGACATTAAAATAGCCTTAAATGCCATAGTCCATTATAGCTTGTTAACAATATGGAACATCCACCCCCCCCCCCCCCCCCCACACACACACACATATATATATATTGAACCTGTAAAATTACCTTGAATGGATCTCAAGACACCATTCTTGAGTACATCTCATAGTCAATAAGAACACAGAAACCACAAGTCTAAAACATTCAGTAACATTGTTGATAGGAAGAATAATAGGTGAACCACAATTATTCAGTGATATAATATTCTTTCATAAATTAAATAGGGCCTTATATCAGCACATCAATATATCAACACTGTCATACATCAAATATGCATTAGTTAGTATACTTATTTGAGGGGATATAACAGGAAATTGAAGGAGGTACTTCCACTCTCCACCCAACCATAAGGCAGCTACACTACAATCTCTCTTGTAGCTAATCACCCTCAAAATGGATCAAGATTTTGAGGGATTTATTGCAGAAGGGTAAATTCATACAATGGACTGGTCAATCTCTCAAGCGATTCAAATCACAAGAATTCACTGAATTTTATAGGAATGTGTTACTCAACATTAGAGGATTTATTTAAATTTTATAGGTGGGTTAACAATATATTAGAAAACACCCAATAATGAGGTGTTTTAATAACACTCATAGAAGAACCCAATAACTTAAATGAAATCCATTCTTTCCAAGATGCTAATATTGGTTCAAATAAGGGAAATAGTCAATGGTTTTTAAATAGGCCAAGAGCTCACATAGTATCTACCTCCACGAGAGAGATATGGTTAGTGTGCTAGTGCTAAAGCTAGAGTGATAGAGTTTTGACTAGCGAGCTAATTTCCCTGATGGAACGAACATTGTCTCGGCTGAACCAATATGAGTGAGAAATCACATAAGCTCTTAGAGAGTTATGACAATTGAACCAAATGAGCAAGAGATGATGGGTTGTAGAGGTATGTTATGGTTGATGCATGAGATAATGAGGGAAATAGTGTGATTGAACCAACAAGAATGAGTGATGATATGAGTGTTGTTTCCATTAAACCAATAAGAAAGAAAGGATGGTATGAGTGTTGTTCCAATTAATCGAACATGAAAGAGGGATGGTACAAGGTTTGTCTACTCTCCATTGTGAGGGTGTGTGAATATATATAAATCAATGATTACTCAACGTTTTGAGAGAAAGGGAGAGAACATTGAACCGTCGGTGTCCCTTGGCACAATTGAGAGGGCACTTCTAAGGCCCATGGTGCCTTCACCTCCACATATTGCCTCTTCAATTTGCAAGAGGGGACAACGAGGGTGGGCACTGTCCAACTCAATCATAAATGGGTCATCAACAATAAAATTGCTAACTTTAGACCACCCAACCATTTTCCATTAAAACTCTGACAGGAGAAGTAGATTTTTCCAATATAAATGGTTCCGAAATTATATCAAGCAAGATAAGGTTACAAACTTTTAGGGTATGCAAGAGAAACCAACTATATTTCCTCATACCAAGGATCTGTAAGGTATTCCAACCTTCAGTTATGTTAATTAATTAACTTTAATTTATTGATTATCATGTATTAAATTAGTTTTTTAGCAAATTGTGGCTCTCTCCATGTTGGTGTGGTCGTCAGAGTTATATTTAGAATAGCAAGGGTAGAATGAGGGGGTGTTACAACCATGAATAGACTTTGCATGATGATCCTTGCAAAGAAAATAACAAAATGATACACTTTTCTTCTTCAGTAATTGAGATATGCACACTGAGTAGCTAACATATCACAATATTGAATGTATGTAGGTGTTATATGACTGAATCACCCTCTTTCATCCTTAGATGCTAGAGAAACTTTACTTGGTTTCAAATTTTTGGGTTGTTTCCTTTTATTTCAAGGGATGAGTTGCACATAATTAATATTGAGCTACCTCCCCAAATTAGAGGACCTTGCGCTACTAGAATTTAAGCAAGGTCCCTCAAACTTAAATTGAATAAATTCTTGAAATTCTAGGAACCTTCCTATAATTTAAGGAAGAGCTCCTAATCGAAGGCTTGTCCCCATTTACAACCCATTTTCTATCAAGGAAGGGCATTGAAGGGCCCTTCCCATGGGGGCTTCACCTTGTTGACCAATAGTTTATCACGTTAATTTACAAAGGGGATTTTAAATTTCAAAAAAGCAATTCAATGTACTATAGGTTTTGTGGGTGGGGTGGGGTGCATAGATTATAAGGGGGGATAGCCATTCGGGGTTATAAAATCAAGTATCTAGTAAAAAATAGGAATAACTAGTAAAAGTGAGGAATTTTCGCCAATTTTTTCTTGGAAAAGTGTATTCTAAGGGGGTTTATTTTTTGGTTAAATTATGGTATTCTTTAATATCACTTAAATACATGTGCTAGTTAGAGGATTGCTAAGTGAAGGCCTTGTCGCCTTTCTCTCTTGTGATTTGAAGGAGGTTCATCTAATATCCTCAAATTTGAGGAAGATTTCTTAAATGGCTAAATAATAAAGGGCCCTTAGTCTAGCTTTCATAGAAAATGGGTCATATCTAACGATATACCATCCTGCCACAAGCATTGTTCTCAATAAAATCCCCTTTCTAGCTGGAGAAAGGTTGCCAAAAATGCAAAAATAAACATTTGTAAATTTTAATTTAAAAACTTTAACCGTAAAATAAATTATTTATTTACATATTTAAGTATATATTTTTTAACAAAATTATAATTATAATTATAATTTTATATATATATATATATATATATATATATATAATATATATATATATATATATATATATATATATATATATATATATATATATATATATATATATATAATCGCATTTAAAAAAATAACCTTTTATAGAGTGATAATGGTTATAATTTTATTTATTTATTTTAAATTTATGAATTGTTTATTCCAAGTAACATTAAATTGTTATTCCAATGCATTAGATTGTGTTTTTGAATATTGTAAAGTGAAATATTCCTTTTACTCAATTTCTCTATATTTAATTTCATAGTTGTAAATTTCACTTGATATTCTCATTAGGTTAAGTGCACTATATCTTAGTTGTTCATTTTGTATAAGGTTTTGTTATTTATTTTATATTGGAAATTATTTTAAATCATCTTTATTATTGTTATAATTTGATTTATTTATTTTCAATTTATAATTTATTTATACTAAATAACATCAAATTTTTTGTCTAGTACATTAGATTGTGTTTTTTTTTTCTAAGTTAAGTTAATTCTATTACCGGAAAATATAGTACATTGAGGCTTTAGCCTGTGCATATCCGTGCTTGAGTTTTGGGAAAAAACAATAAAAACAGAGTCTAGACTGCCCATAATGGGAAACCAGTCCTAATCAAAAAAAGATTGCCAATGTTATCTTGCTGACCACGCACGGGAAACCAGAAATTACTCATAGTTTTTTATCAATTTTTCAAGGAGAAACAAAAAACAGCGAAGTAACCAAATACCAACAGTTTTTCCGAAAGCCCCGTAAAAGAAGCCAGAAAGCAAAATACCCAGAACTTGAGAAAAGCAGACACATGGCCTGTTGTGTGGCCGATCAGGTGCATGGCGGAGACGACGGGTGTTCCTCAATGATGAAGCATCTGTAAGCCTCCATGTCGACACTTGCCTGCTTTGAAGCCTTCGTGTTGTCAGCCTGCTGCGTCGGTTGTTCCTCCTCAATAAAACAGTGGTAAGGATCCATGCCTTCGTCGTCATGCTGGTTCTGGTCCTTCTCCTTCCTCGTTTGTTGCTTCCTTGCACTATGAGTTCTCTTCTAGACCATGGCTGGTTCTGCTTTGGTGTGGCCACCACCTTTAGTCGCTTGCTCCTCCTCGTTAAAGGTGATGGAATGGGGGCTCCCCGCACCTCTGGCTGGCGGTGTTCTTGAATGGTGTCTAGCCTCAATAGCTTTCTCCGTCTCGTGAAAGGTTATGGAAATGGTGGCAGTGATGATGGCCTTGTTCATGGAGGAATGGAAGATGAATTGGGCGGATTGGAGAGGTGACTGTGGATTGGAAGGAATGCCACAAGGAGGCGAAGCAGGGGGTGTCGGATGGAGACAATGAGGTTGGGAGTGGCCTCTTCCACTACGAGTGTTTGGGTAGCAACCTGTAGTCTGCTGAGCCGAAGAAGAAGTGGTTTCAGAGGCTGGAGAATGAGGGGGATGGGTCAATATTCCTCTACTTCCACCCCTGCGACTACGCATTCGATGTCATGTTCTCGACATGTTGATAACACGTGTTTGATAATTTCTGTCGGGATTAGGCTCAAAGTGCTGAGAAGGCTCAATAGGATTAGTGGTCAGCTCAGAGGAGGGATTAGCTACAGAGGTCGAGTGGAAGAATAAATGGCAAGCCAAGCTTTGAGTGAAGTGAGTTCTCGGGCCAATATCAATGCAACAAAGGAGGCTGTGGTGCCTCCTCGTAGTAGTGCGAGAGCTAGGTGCTGCAGTTGCCTGAGGGCAAAGACATTACAGAGGTAGGGGATAATGGACAGGAGCAATGGTATGATTATTACCAGATGTCATCCTTGCATGGAGTGGAGGTGGGTAGTTGCAGGCTGGTTGAAGACGGCGCCAACATAAATGCCATTTATGGCTAGTGTTAATGCATTTTTTAGACTAATGTGCCTGATTACGAAGGGCCATGTGGTATGGCCACATGCCATCCCGTTCTGCCGCCACCTTACTGTCTTTGTTGGGAACCCACATCCGAGAAGTGCATTAGATTGTGTTGTTGAATATTGCGAAGAAAATATGTTTTTTAAATAAAAATGTTTAAATATTAAAAAAAAATTAAACACCTTCTTTTAAATTTTATTTGAAATTTTTTTTCCAATAATACTTAAAAAAAAATTATATAATAAAATTATGATGAAATCCCTAAACTAATTAGTGCACCCTAATATTTGCAAACACCTTCCCCTATTAAAATCAAACCTTTTGCTAGCTCAATACTACTCGTATTTTATCCTGACTCAAGTTCGAATGAAAAACCTTAAATGATATTTAGTCCTTTAGTGTTGAGGGAAATCCTTATATACCATGCTATCGAGTCATAAATGTGATAAATGCACGAGGCAGTATATGCCCAGAGCTGGATAATGTACTTGTTTTGATCTAGCAGTGGGCATATACTACCGTCACGCATTTATGGATCGATAGCATAGTAAATAAAACTTGCCATTATTGAACAAGGACACCAAAACTGAGTTAAAAATTTCAATTAAAATAAATAAAATATTGCCACACTAATCAACATTTGGAAGCATGCCCATCAAAGTTATAAAACATATTTCACTCGGTTAGATTTTATAAAACATATTTCACTCATATTTCAATTGGTTTAAGCTTATAAAACATGTTTCACTTGGTGAACATATATCACTTCTTCTAGCCAAGGTGGTGGTTAACTAAGTTATGGAATAGGAAATATGGTGTATTTAAAAGGCATGATGGGGTATCCTTGATTTTTTTCCTAAACACCGTGCAGTCAAGAATCCAACCCCATGATCAATATGGAAGCATTCTCTGACTAACTTGCTTGAAATTAATTTAAGTTAATGTTTTACTCATAGAACTAACCCAATATTCAATAACCTCGATTGAATAAAAAACTAACAACATTAACATCGTAGAATTGAGGCTTCTGTGATACATATCAAGTTATGAGAAAATTCTTTGGCGCAAATCGCATTATGATATATTCGTCGACATGTTTCGAACCAACAAGTGTGGTTCATCATGAGAACAAGTTGAAGAATCAGACCATGGCTACATGTTAAATAGGGAGAGCATATCTTCCAACAGCTCAGTTTGATTAGGAAATGGGACTAACAGCTATATTTGACCATGTAACGGCTAACTTTGACCAACCAATCGAACTTGACTCGATTAAAGATATGGACCAATTTTAATTTTTTTATACTATTTTAATTATAGTAATGTTATTAGATAAATCCAATCGATTAATTAATATCTATTATAATATACTCTTGGTTCTTGAATGTTAAATTAATAATTTTATTATAATGTTCAACTAAACTTGTAGTATTAATAATTAAGAAAAAGTAACTATATTTATGTTAAAATGTTTCATAGTGAATTTTATTAATGATATCATGTATTTCTTATCTTTAATATCCTTCTAACTATAGTATTAATAGATTCAATTATTAATCTAAAATTATATTATTATATTATTATTACTTATGTATATTTTTATAAGAGGAGCCTAGTAACTAAATATGTATAATTAAGCTATTTAATAAATTTAGTAAAATGATGGAAAATTCCTAAAAAAGAATTAAAAAGACAAAAAAACAAAAATTAAGGATTTATTACTCTTAATATTGATATTATAAATTTTATTATTATAGTATTCTTATAGTAGTATTATTGATATTAATTTTAACGGAACGTATAGCTTATTAATAGGGCTTAATAAATAATTATAAACTTAATGCATACCTAAGATGGGAGACAAGGAGGAAGACACCGATTAGGAAGAGAGGGCAGGGATCGAGCACCTCCTTATCTTCCAACAGTCATCTCTATTGAGATTGCTTGGCCTTTTTTCAATCTCGATGGCTTCTCTAAATTTCTGGTGGTGAAACTGCAGAACCTTAGCAATAACCTGAGCCTCCTCAATACAGACATGATGCTTGGTCTTCTCGGCATGCTCTGCAAGGGCGGAAGATCGGGTTCTCCCATGTTTTAGGTCTATTGCGTGCTCATTAATTCTCTGATTAATAGAGCAACTAGTCTCTCCAACATAGGGGGTCCCACAAGAACAGGGAATCATATAGACACCTTTCATGTCCTTAGGGTCAATGGGATCCTTCACCGATCGGAGGGAGTTACGAAGAGTGTTAAGAGGTCTAAAGGTCGAGGGAACATTATGTTTCTTTAGAATCCTTGCAATTTTGTCAGTAGTCCCTTGGATAAAAGGTAGATGGACCCCTGAAGCTCGATCTTTAAAAATTGTTTGACCAACATTAACATCATCAAAGAGGATCGATCTTTAGAATTTTTTTTGACCCACGTTAACATGATTTGTTAAATAAAATTTAAGTGATTTATAACTACTTAAAAAAAACTTCAACAAATATAACGTATTAATATTTGGTTCTTAAAGAAATCTTAGTCGTTTAAGTCTTTCCATAAACACAAGTAGCGAAAGACAATTGTACTTTCACGAGTCTTGTAGTGGGTTTGGTTCCTTAAGGTTATATTCAGAGTAGGGTAATAAGTTTGTCATATTAATTTACTAAAGTAGGTTGGAAGAACGTTGGAATTTCAAATTTGTTTTGTTTTTAAAACTCAAGTCAAAGATTGACGAAATTATTTGTCCTTAATCCATATTATTTTCAGTTTTACCCATTTGTATGAGTTTCCAATTTTATCTTTTTGTTATTATAAATTTTAGATAACAGATTTCACCTTAAAATTTTCATTGTTCCAACGCTACAGGAAATTTTGCTGGAATGAATATAAAAAAAATGAAATATAATTCAATATCTGTGAATAAGAAATTTAGATTAATAAACAAAAAAAATAAAAACTTGCTATTAATATCTATGAAATTTTCGTTAAGTTTTTAGATAACAATTTGATGAAAGTTGATAAAACGGTTAAAACAATAATCTCTAAAAACATAATAAGCCATCCTCAAGGCTAACTCTAAGAATTGCTTAGCTAAAGAAGGGATTGCTATATCCAAAATCTACATGATTGAATCTCTTTCAATCATATAGTTTGAGTGGGCCTAATACACGGTGAGTGGGTTTAACGGTTAAGAGCATGTGTTTCCTCGTAAGAGGTCACAGGTTCAAAACCAGAGGGGGTAGATTATGTATGCCTTTGTAGACTTAGCAATGCAATGAGATCACTTGGGTCCAGTGGGTCCCTTGTCCCACAAACAAGGAAGTTTCATACACCAAGGTGGGTCCGGTGGGTCCCTTGTCCCACAAACAAGGAAGTTTCATACACCAATTTGGTGTCTGGCTTCACTGTGACCTTAAAAATGAATATTATTATTATTATTAACAATCAGCTATTAAAATTTATGACATTTAATTTCGAATTTAACTTAAATATCTGTAAGTCAAATTCTTAATTAATTTTTTTTTTTTAACTCGTCTATGTTTGAAGTTTTAAAATTTTATTTGGCTGTTAAAATGTGTCTTAAAAAAAAGATTCCAGGCCTGCTTGGAAGAATAAAATGACTAAGGGCCCACTTCACTCATCTACCATTACCTATTCAGCCAAGGACTCACTTCCCTCATCTACCATCACCGTGCATTGCATTTGCCTCGTGACGTAAGATTTATTTGATTTGGAATGTTTTAGACGGCCACAAAGTTCCAAAAGACTTTGATACACCCCATGCCTTCTAGATACATCTCCTTTCCACGTCAGACTAACCATGTTTTTATGAATATATTTTTCTCCGAGGAAATTGTTAAAATCGCAAGGTTTTATTGTTATATTTTTCAATTAAATTTATTTAAGATGGGGGAGGAGAAATGTGTTATTATAAATTTGTGAATTTTGAAAGGCTAAAATATTTTGAAAAATTTTCAGAGCAATAAATTTAGATGAAGTTTAATTTATAGATAAAGTAATTTATTTTAGTTAAATTTATGATTTTAATTTTATTTAAAATTGTAATTTCATCTAAATTTATAGATAAAGTAATTTATTTTAGTTAAATTTATGATTTTAATATTATTTAAAATTGTAAATTTTTTGTTATTTAAAATATATTTTTGAATGTATAAATAGATTTTGTATCTTGAATTTTTTTTAAAAACTTAATTTCCATAATTTAAAAAATTTAAATTAAATTTTGAAAAATCTAAATTTAAATTTGATTAAAATTAACTAAAAAAATACCTTAAAAAATGTCATGTCATTTCATTTAAATTAAATTTTGAAAAATCTAAATTTAAATTTGATTAAAATTAACTAAAAAAATAGCTTAAAAAATGTCATGTCATTTCATCTAGATTATTTATAGATTCAAAATAAAATAGTGAGACAACGCCTATTATGGAACAAATTCAACTGCAATTTTGTATTGAAAAATTAACTACAATTTTGTATTGAAAATAAAACTCACGTAAAGATGAAGCCGACTGGCCCACTCTCTCGCTCTTCCCGACGAAAACGGAACAACTAAATATCGTACACTCAAGTGAATCACAGAAAATACATGGTCAAAGAATGAGGGTTGCCACACTGCTCAAACTTTATATTACTACACGTCTCTTTACGAGTTTACAACTTTACAGAGAATATATATATAATATAAGGCAACTTCCGCGTTACTTCCAGGAATATCCAGGCTTGGCTCTGCTTCTTCATAAGAATCAAAAGAAGAAAATATGGGTAATACGGCGTCCTGTGTAGCTATGGGCATGGGCACGAAGGACGAGGAGGAAACTGTCCAGCTGGTTCGCCCAGATGGCGCCCTTCAAATCCTTCATAAACCGCTTGCTGCCTCTTAGATCACGCAGGAATTCCCTGAACATTTAGTCTGTCACTCCGATTCATTCTACATCGGCCAGAAGACGCCTACTCTTTCTCCAGATGAGCAACTGAAGGTGGGTAACAAATACTTCCTTCTACCCCAACTCTTCTTTCACTCTTCCTTATCTCTCGTATCGCTCGATTCCTTGATATCGCCGCCGCCGGCCCCAAAAGCTCCCTCTACTTCCGCCGCTCGCCTGTTAGCTCCGTTACGCAGTATAGAACGCGCTTCTGTTTTCTGCCAGCCTTTTCAGATACAGAAAAGCGACGTCGGCGGAGGCCTTCGAATCAGAGTCTGCCCCGAGTTTATTTCAAAGCTTTTGGAAGACATAAGGCTTAACTCTCATGAATGTGGCCAGTCAGTGGGCGGGGATTCTGCAGACGATGAGCCTGGTAGTCTCTGCAATACTCCTGAATTACAGAAAGATTATGCTCGGTTGGTCAAGTGGAGAGGCCAATGTTGGAGACCGAAACTTGAGACAATCACGGAAAATGAGAAGAAGATTAACGTGTACAAGCCCATATTTAAATTTATGAAGTAATTAGCAATTAACATCTGATCTTGATTCTTGATCAGTTGAATGTACGGCGCTTTTTTTTGGCAGCTGTTTGGGTTAATTCCACCACAGATCAGTCAAGATTCATGGTGCAATTAAACATCCATTGCCTCCGTGTACAGTTTTTGGTTTTGCCATCTGCCCTTATAATCAAAAATCAAATATCAATGGCATTCAACTTAAAATGACCTAGTCGCTGTAAAATGTTGACTGCTGCATGGTTAAGTGGGCTGCTTATATTGATAAATCTATCCTTGGGACACAGGATAAAACTAGAGTCAAATCAATGATTATATGTATATTTGTCCAACTAGATTTAATAATGATTTTTCTTGGCATCGATAGTAGGTTCAAATGTCAGGCATATATGTTACAAAATAAAGAACAAAATGCTCATCTACATGGCCACATTTTTATGTGTATGGGCTATATTACTTTAAAAAATATAAAGCTAGGCATGACTAACACAAAATAAATAAGTCTTTAAGGTTGGAGACAAGTATGGTTATTTTTGAACAAGGAGGCTCTACAAAGTCTTACGAAGAAAATCAAGGCTCTACGATATGGTGTTTTCGATATATTAGAAAATGTGGGAGATAATATCTAGCATTAGTCTACCCCACACATTCCATTTACTCAATGATGAGTATATAAAATTTGAAATTGTGGAAATCTTTCATGCTAGATCAGGAAAAGAAAAAGATCTTACTTTCTATAGAGGACATAGCACTAGATGTTTAACTAGAGTTGACATAGGATACATTTTGTAGAAGTGATCTAGAACCACAAGACATAGGAAACACAACTAATGATAGATTGGGTTGAAAGGACCACTTTCAAGAAAGGCTAAATGGTACACTCGAGAGAAGGTGGAGGAAAAATTCCCTCACTTGATACAAAAGTTTTTGGGACAAAAACTCTCAATATGGGGAGTTATTATCTATATTAGATCATTGTATTATTTGTCATTCATCTCAATGGTTTTAGAGTGGAAAATCGTGATACATTAGCTTGCAGCGTCCATTTTACCAATAGTCCAAGTTGAGAAAATTTCGGTGGATCCATTTTACACCCTTAAATGACCACTTTTGTGGTCCTATCCTTACAATAGATTCCATAATCTACACACCAATAACTTTCCAATGATACAAGAATCACCTCAATTGGAACTTGCATGAGAAATTTACGCCTGCCAAAAGGTGACCTATCAAAATTGACCACCATAATTCAAGAAGATGCCACATCAGCCCTCATTACTTAGGGGAATGGGGCTATTTACATGGAAAATATGAAGAATATGATAGAATGGATGAGCTGTAACTCATACTGAGGGTTGAATTGGTCAAATTTAACCCTTTGTATGCATGTTGTGTTATACCTAAGAGAATAGGAAGAAAAGAGGTTCCACTATATTCTAGTGCATTTTGTTTCATAGATGAGCAAAGTATCTCAGAATGGATAAAGAGAGAGAGATAAAAAAAAAGGGTGTTTGTGCATTGTAGCAACCCAAAACCCACAAGTCCCACACCTTTGTGCTTGTATCCATTTCCATTTACAAAAACAATGAGCAAAGCAACCTCACCTTCTAGTTTGGTTTTCTAGTGGAAAGTTTTCTGAAATTATATATATGTTATTATGGCTATGAGTGATTGTATTTATGTGTGTTTCTCTATTTTTGATATATATATATATATATATATATATATATATATATATATAGAGAGAGAGAGAGAGAGAGAGAGAGAGAGAGAGAGAGAGTCACATTTTAAGTATAATTTTATGATATTTGTTATGGTGACTATGTAGTGGAATATCCACAATAGTTTATGGACTAGACAATTTCGATGGAAATTCGAGAACCCAAGAGAAGTATGTAATCAATTGGAGTAGTCAAAGAGATCTCAATTTATTGTATCATGATAGTCAACTTAGACTAGTGGTCGAAGGAATCAACTGTAATTAGAATTCATTAAAGAAATGGTTATGAATCACAAGGTTTCAAAGATCATAGTTAATGATCCTGAACCACCTATATTGATACAAGATGCTTTGAATTAAGGTTTTATATGCATATAAATAGATCATGAGGATTTTGAGATATGATGATGTTTTATGAATCCCCACAATTGACAGAGATTGAGTGATATGTGAATGAATTATTATTAGGTGTGGACCGATGTTTATGTTCATTGTAAATTGGCTATGATATTTTGTCGAGAACATAAGAACTGTGAAGCTCAAAGGTTGGTTGATTTTTCTGTTAAGATTTTCGAGCGTAAAATCTCTACTTGCTATGTGAAATTTTATAGTGGATGATTCCTTAGATTATGTTATTTAAGTTCTCTCATAATCTTTAAAGGTTTATGATAAGTAAGCTTCTAGTCTACTTTAGATTTATAATTGGCTTTGTATTTAGACTTTTTCTTTTCTTTGCATGAATATTGTGAGTTTAGTGAACCAGGACTCTTGGCCCAATTCCTCTGCTCACTAAGAGAATTTCCTAGCCTCACTTACTTGTTAGAAATTATGCAACATTTTTCACCATGTCTACTTTTACTAACAACATCTCCCTACTTTCCACCATGTCTCTGACAAAATGGTATTGCACCTTAATATGTTTTTTCCTTGAATGGTAGGTTAGGTTCTTTTTCTAGGATGATTTCACTTTGACAATAACAAATCCTTATTTCTTGTTGAGAAAACCCAATATATAAACACAATTGTCATAGCTAGACTACATCATTCCTTGCATGAGTAGTCACCATGTATCTACTCCCTATCATTGATAGTTCCATAATGAATTGTCACTCATGCATCTAGCTAATAGATTTTCTAAACAACTTGAACACATATCCACAAGTCGACCTCCTTTTTCCCAAAATATCTAGCTTAGTTAACATCAAAAAATCCTTTAATAGTTGCTTCATTGTCATCCTCAAGTCCTTCATAGTAGTATATAACATTATCACTGATGTCACAATAGACCATATTTGTTTTGTAGGTGTTTTCATTTATCTACTCTTTACTCCGACTGCATGAGCAATATATAATTGAGAGCATACCACTCCATCCATCAAATTACCTACAACATTTACATATGGAAAAAGGGTCATGTACTCTCTTTCTTCCCATTTCATTGGACATTTCTCAATAGTTAGTTTTCCCCCCAACAAGAATCGGTACCTTCACTAATTTACAATCTTGCATGTTGAACTGTTTCAAAATTGTTTCAACATACTTCCTCTAACTTATCTAGCATTTCCTATCTACACAATCTTTCATGATCTTCATTCCAAGAATGAAATGTGTAACACCAAGATCCTTCATGTCATATTTGGAGGATAGTTTCATCTTCACCTCCCTAATTGCACCCACGTTATTTTTAATCATCAATATGCCATCGATATATAATATTATACATATGAAACATTTTCTTTTTTATTTTAGATATACATAGTTATTAGCTTGGCTTATCACAAATCCCAACCTCTAGATGTATGTGTCAAAAAGCTAGTAGGGCACACTAGGTGACTTCTTTAAACAATAGAGGGACCTCATCAACTTGCAGACAATTTTATCCTTTCACTTTACTACAAATCCTTTAGGTTGTTTCACATGTATATCCCTTCTTCTAAATCATCATCTACAAATGTTATATTTACATCCAATTTCTCTATCTCCAAATCCAATGTTACAACCAGAGACATTAGTACTCTAAAGAATTTAATTTTACAATAGAGGAAAATATCTCACCAAAATTGACTCCGTCAACATGGAAATATCCTTTCACTACCAACCAAGCCATACACGTCTTAACTTGAACTATTACATTGTGATTTTCCTTGAACACACACTTACAACCGATAGGCTTCCTTCCATTAAGTAATTTGACCAAATATCCTATCTCATTTTTGGGCAAATAATCCATCTCTTCTTTTAGGGATTTTAACTAGAGTTACCCTCTATTGAGTCAATTACCTCCTTAACTGACCTAGGTTTTTTGCTTTTGATAACTAACAAAAAAGCATATCGAAATTTAAGTGGGGTATGCCCTGTATTTTCTTCCCTTACTCGACCAAACCTCATCATAATTGGAGTTTATTTTCTACCTCTTCATTTGACTCAATCAACTCATCTGAGTCAGTTTCTTCTTACCTCAATTCGAAAAACAACTTTTGTTCTCCTTTCTCCTTTCCTAGATTATCTTTTATCCTTGAAGTACATTGAACTTCCCTAAAGGTCACATATCAAATATAAATGATCTTCCTTGTAAATGGTCCTACAACTTACGTCCTTTAATTCCAACCTTGCAGTAGATGAAAATAAATGTGAGTTCCTTGTTATCCATGTTTTTCCTCTTCTAATTTGAGATATGGACAAAAGACTCACAACCAACAACTCTAAGATGTGTGAATGATGTCTTTTTAATAAACAATACTCATAATATAGAGTTTTGTCAACCAACACTAATGATGGATTCCTATATACATGGTAACATGCAGTGTTGATTGTTTATGCCCAAAACTATTGTGCCAATTCCACACTACTAACCATGCTTCTTACCTTTTCCATTAATGTATATTCATTATTTCTACAACTCCATTATGTTGGGGAGTGTATCGAGTAGTCATATGGTGTGCTATCCCATAATTTTTGTATACCCTGTTAAAATCATTACCACAAAATTCAAGCCCATTGCTATTTCTTAGCACATTTATCTTCTTATCTATTTGGTTCTCCTCAAGAGATTTTAAATTCTACAATTTCTAAAAAACCCTATGAGTTCTTCTTCAGGAAACATAGTCATCATCTTAGAGAAATCATTATTATAGGATACATAATATATAGATTCACTTGGCGATTGCACTGGCTTCAACCCAAATACACCACTATAAATTATCTCCAATTTTGTTTTCCCCTTGTAGCATTTGATGGGAATCTAACATGATTTTGTTTCCTATAAACATAATGTTCACAAAAAACAACTTCTAGAGAGTAACCAAGAAAACATTTGGTCATACCTTTCTTTGCATAGGTTAAATTCCTTTCTCTCCATTGTGTCCCATCCTATGATGCCACAACATGGTTTCATTGACTTGAAAGAGGCTAACCCATCAATTTGAGAAACCATTACATTATATTAATTACTCAGGTTGCTACACCTGATAGATTGTACTATGCCCAAATTACCCCTGATCAATACCATCACTCTATGAACCATCTTACATGAATCCTTCTTGAATATAGTACATCAACCATTTGACTAATAGATATAAAGTTTTTAGCCAATCTCTAATATGTAGTACCCATAGAAATTTCCTACTTCAACCATCCTCTAGTGCTAATTTCCCGTGAATTCGATCAAATATCTTAGTTGTTGACTCATTCCCCAAATAGACTTCCCCTCCGTCATATTCTTGATATTCACATAACCACTCCCTATGGGGTATCATATGATAAGATGCTTTTGAGTCAATCAACCATGCCTTGTAATTTAACTTTGTCCATGTTGAAGCTAAATACACATCTCCTCCTTCATCTAAAGAAGTTCCTTGTTTAGTCGACTACTCATGAGATCCCCTTCTTTGGTCAACTATTTTTTACTAACAATATCCTTTGTAATGCCTTGTTTTAATGAATTTCCAACATCTTATTGTTGACTTGGCCAAAGACATAGATATTACTTTAGACATAGATCTCCACTTGAAGAATTTTCCTTTTCTTCTGTATACCAGTCGACCTATCACTAATAGAACATCTTTGTTCAATCCTTCCATGTTACTTCACTTCAAATACTCTAACAATAGAGATTCTACCACGTCATCAATAGCTAGTGTGTCTAGGTTATTCACAATAACCATGAGTACGCTCTTCCATGGGTCAAGCAAAGAACAACAACATATTGATGCACATTTCTTCTTCTACAATTGAGATATCCACAATCAATAGTTAATGCATCATAGTATTTAATGTGTGTAGGTGGTATATTTATGAATCACCCTCTTTCGTCCTCAGAAACTAGAGTTATCCTATACTTTCTTGGAAATGATTCCATTCATTTTCTACCATAGTCAACCTTAAAGAACATGGTTTAGCATTGTCAAACCATCGTCAACCATTGAAAATATATTTAACCATAGTTATCATGGTCAATAATTGTTAAACATGGTCAACCATGGTCATCATTGTCAATCATGGCCAACCTTAGTCGACTGTGGTCAACATTAGTCAATCATAATCTATCATAGTCAACTATATTTAAGTGGAATAATATGATCAATTATGGTAACCTATAGTCAATCATATTTTGACCATAATAAACACTTTTCAACCATAAATTGACCATATTTAACATAGTTAATCATGGTCAACTATACTCCACTAATCCCCACACACATTAGACATCAACTAGCATAACTACATTATTAAAAGTGGTTGATATACATTGATCGATGCCATTAATTTTCAAGAGTGAAAAATATCATTTATCACCATATATCAAACACTTTTAATGATGTTGTTATACTAATAAATATTATTATATTTTTCAAATGCATAACACATTTAAAGTGCCTAAAAATTATGTAAAATTTCCCATGACAAAAGGAAGACACAACTCCTTTTATGAAACTAAACAACACCGTATGATTGCACATGAGAGTGAAATTTTCAAAAATATATTTGATGGTTGTGAAACACCTATATCTATGTTTTATTTTTAATAGTTAAAGTGATGAAAAGCCATGTTTAAATAATTAAATATATTAACTTAAATTTAATAAGAATTAAGTTAGTGGTTGAGAGATAGGAAAATGAATTTGCAAGAAGCTTATATGTTTTGTTCACCCATCACTAGTTTAAATTGGCTTACAACGTGGTAGACTCTTATTAGACAAATTGGCTGTATAATTTCTACAAAACTATGAATGTCTAATAAGTAATCAAACTTGTTGTTAATCGGGATTGTCTGATAATTAATAAGAAGGGTTGCTAGTATCATTTAGTAACAAGTTTACATAATAAAGTAATTTGCAACACACTTTTGGAAAATAATTGTATTTGCAAATTTACATTTTAATTTTATAACTAATAAATATTTTTAGGTCTCACTCTAGAATTTTATAATATCAACTGTCAATTTTCAAATTGGAGCTCTAAACTTGTCCATATAAGATACCAAAAAGTGAAAACCACCTAAGTATACTAGCAATTACACTAGATGTTCCAAAGAAAACATCGTAAGTCGATAGCATATGGAGAAAGAGCATTGATGAAGACAAATGTGATATGTTACAATTTAAGTGGGAAAAATCTTAATATTGTTCAATAAGGTCTTGAAATCCAAAGTTAAAAAACAAAGAATTGTTGAAATCTAAGTGTTATGATACCTAGACATGTCAGAATAGGGATTCGTTGAGATGGATTATATGTTAACAACCATGTATATTGCAATGGTTAGCTCACTAGAATAGATCTTAAAATTTGTACTACTACAATCAAGTTATGCTCGACTTAGTGAGTGTTAGAAGAATGAAAAAGCACGACATAGATCCCATGAAATTAATATGGAATGACAATAGAAAAGGCATAGAAAGAAACACCATGCAAGCAACATTTACCATCGAGAAGCCAGATGTGGGTAATAACAACATGAAGGACTATATATTACAATTTCTTCTTAATCAATAGTAAAGGCAAAAATAGAACAAGGAAATGATTAAAGATATATGGACATATAGAGAAATGAATGACAATAACCCTCCATCACATTGTTAAATATTTCAACTACATATGTTCGAAATACATAAGCATAGCCGCATACAAGAAACATAATTTGCATTGTCCTTTCAGAGAATTCAATTATCGAAATTTAAAATCAACTTCAAAATATTTCAAATAAGATAGATAGAGAAACTAATAATATTGTCGTATTATACTCCTACTAAGGTAAGGGTTAGTAGGTATTATCTTCGCTAGTTCAAATGTCCAAATATATATTAAAGGAGTTTAATTATGATGATAAACTCAAAAGCATGAAATCTAGATGTATCAAGAGATAATTATATGCGTAAACAATCAAACATAGATACATTTTCATGAGTTCTTTCTATGATAAATACAAACAATAGAGAATGTTACCAAAGTTTTGTGCCTCACAATGCACGAACAACATTAAAAATGTAGGTCACAATATATCATCTATACAATAGTGGACATTCCCAACTCTCTCTTTAGTCTATTGGTAGTTTCATCGAATCTCCAAACATTGTTAACTTCCTAATTTTTCTTGAGATAGCCAATTCTAACTCTTGCCACAAAGCTAAAAATTGGGCTTGGTTATTAGTATCACTCCCCAAGCCCCATGCATATTGAATCTCTATTTCTTCATCGGGGTGATAGATAACCCCTCCCTCTCCAACCTCCCCTGGATTACCTTCCAATGCTCCATCAAAGAATGGAGAATATCATCCTTTATTGATCCTCCAATTTTGGAATTCTTTGAAATTCATCTCAAATATTTTTTATTAAATAATTTTATCTAATATATTCTAATTCTTTCCTAAACCCATCAAATATATAAATAGATGAGGAGATTCAACAATTTCACCCACATTGGAGTTGTTAGAATAATGTTATTAGTTGGTTTGAATTTCTAGAGCCATGATTTAACGAAAGGCCACTTTTTTTCTATTAAATTTATGTGATATTTAAAGATTGTTGTGATTTTTGAAGTTGCAAAAAAATTAATAAAATATGCTTTAAATCTTAAATTTTTGGATGTTTTATGGTCCAGATAAAAGTAATTTACTTTGAGAAAATTTATTACTAATAAAATTAGAAAATAAATGAAAAACATCAATAATTGCTAATAAAATTATTAATATATAAAATCATTTTTTCAGAGGGAAAATCAACATATGGACGAAGCCAGCAGATGAGCAGAATTTTTGCCGAAGCCAGCAGATGAGCAGAATTACGGCATAGCCGTCACAAATACACCATAGCGCGGGGCCTCAACCACCGCTGCAGGAATCGATCCTGGCTGGAGGGAGCGAAAGCCATCCGCCCCAGCCATCATGTCATGCACGTCACGTGCATTAATATATAAAATCATATCATAATATCTTTTTATTATCCCTTTATTATATTTTTTAATCTCTTTATTATATCTTTTTATCTCTTCAAAATGAATGTTTTTTTTGAAAGACCTTAAAATAAGAAGGGAAGATTGATTTTGAACAACTTCTTTAAAGGCGCGTCAACCTGCAATTTGGTTATGTTATCCCTTACAAAACCATTTAGGATAAAATCCTTTAGGTTTAATAAAAAGGATCATTTGAATAGAAAGTTGTTGTTTTGTATTGAACTTTCCGCGACACAAAATACTTGGAAAATGGTTTATGCTTTTGCAATTTTTAAACAATCAAGTTATTCTTTTGCAAAATTGATTAATATTTTTTTTCATTAAGTTGAGTTTTAGTTTTTAAGAGATCAATAATATTAAATTTTCATTTTCATTTTAGAATTTTTTTTTTAATAATATTTAATACAAAATTTAATATATTAATTAAAAAATTCATTTTCTATAATATAATATTTTTTCTAATTGTATTAATTTCAAAATATCATATCCAAATTAAATTTAAACCATTGTTTTTTCAATATATATTTAATTAAATCAATTATTGCATTTTAATAATTTTATTTTTAATATCATTTTAATCCAAAGTTTCCATCGATTTTCCACGCTACTTTAAAAAATATTTCTACCTAATGATGGGTTGATGATCGCTATTGTGCACTTATGCACAAGAACAATGATAAAAATGACCAATTGTATATCAACATTACCAATTAGTTAACATATAGGGGTGTGCACTTATTCCTTTGGATTGTCAAATTGTTAAAATTAACTAAATATTTATAATTTCCATTCATATTTATTAATTTAATGTGGAACATACATCGAACATAAAAATAGTTGTAGGTCAAAGCATTCTTAGCTCAAGTGGTAGGGATGGTGGTTTATCATCTCACCCACCTGGGTTCAAGTCTATGGAGAAATGGCCTATCCTAGTAATGCTGGACCATTGGAGTATAGGATCAGCGTGTGGGGTGTTACATATATTTAAAGAAGTTGGTAGTTCCCTATCAAGGTTTTTCCAAAAAATAATTGTAATAGTAATTAACATGGTGTGCATGAGAAGCCACCAAAAAGGTCAAAAATGAAAACATTATTGCAACTTTATTTCTTCAATTGCTATACAATGAAGAGTATCCAAGTGCTTCCCTTATTCATTATGATACCTTATTATATCTACAATTCATGGTACCCTTTTGATTGGTCATGGTAACCTTTTGATTGGTAGAATATTGTGGCACAACAAGGGGTCTTGACACTTGTACCATGGAAATGCATCAGTTTATCAAACACATAGGTCATTATTAATATGGAACTTGCATTAAGAATAAAATTGTGTTTTACATTCACGATAGGGTTCCACTCATTATTAATAAAATATGTATTAGAAAAAATAACACCTCAATCATCATTATTAATACCCTTTGCATTCTCTTAAATTGTTAGGATAAATATTATTAATGTCCACCATGGATGTCGTTTTAATTATGGTGTTTCCATAACTATCCCTACATTATTAGATTAATTTTTCTCTTAAATTTTATAGTCACTCTAAGATTATTTAAAGAAAGCAAATGAGGCTAAAACATCACAAGGAGCTCCCTCTTCGTGTCACATGTCAAAGACTTCAACAATGAAAGCAAGTACTATATGCCTATGTCGATTGTTTAAGAATCTTCATAATAATATATTAACACATATTAATAAATATACCAATTTTTCTATTTCTTTTATTTGAGCTTTAATTGAAGAAAACTTATTCAAAACCAAACATTCTTTCTAATGGGATAATAAATATGACTTTAATTCCAAAAACAAGTTGTCTACTAACCAATAAACTTCTAGGAGAAAATTAGCTTTATTAATTTTTATAATAAAAAAATCAATTTTATAATAAAATGCTCCTTTGATTAATTAATCTTAACTTATTATATTTTTTATAGACATTTTTCTTATATTTTTTACTATATTATAATAATATAATATAATATATAGTTTTAGAATAACTAACCTAGATCCATCTTAACTTTGTATCTTTAAATTTATTTATTTTATTTTTACGCAATTTGACAGAATCAAAATGTTTAAATGTTGGATAAAATTCTATAATTTTAGTCTTTTTCCATTTTCCTATCAACAAAATCCATCTAAACAATATTTGACAATATTTGCAATTTTGAATTGATGGAGTTGTCGATGTCAATGTAAAAAAAGATTCAACACCCCAAAATTCCCCTATTATAACAAGATTGTGCAATATTAATATTAAACATTTGCAATTCCATTAATTCAAAATTATTTTTGTCATTTCAGAGTAAACATATTTGATTATATTGATTTTCCTTCCCATTATTTTGAGTAATAAAAAAATGAACTCATAAACCTAAAAAAAGAGCAAGCCAAACATTGGTTAAATTTTATACAACCATTAAAAAAACAGATTGATTGAAATATATTATTATTTTTATAAATTCATAATGTAATTATTGCATCATCATTATTTTTATAGATTCATAATGTAAGTATTGCATCATTAATTCCCGTTGATGAAATTGAAAAAATAAAAAACCATATTACAATTTCCTAAATATAATAAAAATAACCTAATCTTATAGTGGTACAAATTTATTTAATGAAAAAAACTATTTATATTTATATCTCTCCATTCATCAGCATCCACGAAAAGAAAGAGCATCACTAATCTTTTAAGGAACCATTACATAAATATACAACCAAATCAAAATGTTCAAAAAGTTGTTGTATTTACATCTGAAAACATCGAAACTGTGATATTGCCATCACGAACCTATGTGTCTATTCTTTCATTGAAAGGCACCTCATTACATCACAATTTCAATCCCTTCTCTTCTTTTTCCTTTCCCTATATTTATTGTCTGCATTCTTCACCTGCAAATTAAGAAAACAGTCAAAGACATACCTTGCTACTTTTTGACCTAATAACATAAATATAAATCATGAAGTGACTCAATTTACAACATTTGAAGTTACAAATCTTACCATTATGACCACCAAGTGAAAAAATGCAACAATTAAGTCAATGAAGAGGTCAAATGAATGTTTTAAATAATCATGGCCTTCATGGTCCGCTTTCTCAATGATCATTTGTGTCAAATAATATAACCAAAGAAAACTTGAAGACCCAAGTAGATATGCAGGAAAGTAAGGTTTAGTATTTATTTTGAGCACCTATTTCCATCTCCTCATCACGATTGTTGCTGTCGAACATCAAGCGAAGGCCAAAGAGGTCGCGAAAAATACACTCACCAGCGTACTGCCTAGAATTTTGAAATGAAACAAAAAATTTCAACATGATCCATCTCATTGCTCGGGTGTTAGGGATGATTATAATATTACTAAAAACGTTAATAAGTATTTTATTAAAAAAATAAAAAAAAAAAAATAAACCTTTTTCAAACGATCTTTTTCATTTTCTTCAAAACATTGCAATCCCACAAAGAATGACCCAAACCCTAGTTAGGAAATCCTCCCCCATAATAAGAAGGGTATGAATCAATTTAAACGCTCAAAACCTTTACACCAAATTCCCTCTAAACAAACCTTTGCATTATCAAGAAAGGGAATGCATTTATGTTATCTCCATCTTTCCATATAAAAAGTGAATATATGAATTAAGTGGGTCTCTAGGTGAGATACTTGGAGAGTACCCAAGCACATCACACAATACACACTCTATTCAATCAGGGGAACAACCTAGTACATATAGGCTTTCACGCTATCAGGGTGGTTTCAATCACTCCCTAGATAGTAGGATTTGAGACCTAATCTTAGAGTCTCAATCCTATCCTTAAACAACTAACTGTAACTCTCTCCATTAATTCTAACACTCCCCCTTAATGGAGAAAGGGTACTGAACAATAAAATATGCTTTCTAGTTTCGGCCTCAGCTAGGCTTACAATGGTAAAAGACAGAGCTTTAATTTTTGTCTTCTTGTAGCAGAGTCCATGCTTTTTCATCTTGAGTCAAGGCTTCATCTTGACTTTCCTTGCCATGAGGTAGTGATGTATCTTCACCTCATTTCTTCCCCAGTGATGGAAAACTTGAATTCTTATTCTCGCCCTTCTCAAGATTATCACAGGCTGGATAGGAGAATTTTCCCTCTCACTATTTCTTGTGTCAACCATCTAAAAGTCAGCTATGATGTCTTCATCATTCATTGATGTAACATCTACCCACACAGAAATATTAATGAGTTCATCACAATTTAAATTCTCTCTAGCTTTTTCTTCTTGTACCACGTCTTTGCAATCAGCTTCATGTGGCTCGTTCACTTTAACTTCAACACTTTGTTCCTCTTTACACCCGTCCTGAAGATTAGCTCGTGTGCCTTCAATCTCAGGATCTTGCACAATAGATGTGCCTCTTGATTCACGTGGTCATCAACAAAACCGCATTGTTTTTCTGAAATTTCTTCCGACTTGAACATACTACCCATGTTAATTCCAAATGTCCACATGAATCATCATCATCAGAATCAAAAATATCTAAAGATATAGACATGTTGTTAAATTCCAGCTTATCTCACTTTGAGATTTCTTTTCGACTCCACGCGGTCCTCTAATGAGCTCCAACAACCCGATTACCACGCAGGCGGGAAACTTCTCTTTGTAGACTGTGGCTTTTGTGCCATGAAGGTCTTAGTGCCCTCAGCTCTGGCAACGAGAAACAAAGCGACCTCTCACAAGCTAGAAATGTTCTCAATATCTAATTCTTATGCACATATTTCTAAAGATGGGTTCAAATCAGCAAAAACATTCGCATTTTCTGTGGCATATAATAATTTACAAGAAAATTTACCCAATTGGTTTTGGGATCTCCACAACCTACAACTTTAGTTTCTCAAACAATTAAATTTCCAGATTTACTAGATGACGCTGACAACAATACCGGATCGTTGTATTCTAGATCTACATGGATTAATTGAGCTCCACTAAACATTTCAACAATGGCTAGTATGGTTCAACGACTCAGATCCCGATATTTCTATAAAATTGGAAAGATGGAGATGACAAGTTGCAGGAAAATCCAAAGAGAACCGATTCACGTAAAGATAAAAATGAAGCAAACCATAGAGTTCAATTCGATGACCGAATGAAAGCATCCAACAAACAGGCTAATCGTTCATGGAGACGATAGAACGTTGCGCAGAAGCAGAACCGCTGAATTTTGAGATCTCAAGGGTCTTTTTCCAACGAGGAAGGTAGGGGTAGTTCTAGCTCTAGCATAAGCAGTGATACTGAGGCTTTTATTGCTGCCGCTATCGCATTGGCAGCGACTGCAGATTTAGCTACTAACAATCCAACTGGCTCATTAAGAGAGAGCCCCCAATTCACCACGCATTTTGCACACCTTCCACGATCTCTTCACAGCAGAATTTAGCGGCTTTCTTGGACATTAAGTTGTCCTTTGCTGAAAGCAACCTTGTTTCTGATCACAAAGGAGAAAATTGTATTACCGGTTCAAAGCACAGCTACAGAAGCGACTTCCTTGCTTTGACACTATCTACATCCTCCACCGGTATATCTAACTCTCGACGCCAAAGAAACGCTCTTCCACAGTTCAGAGCGCAATATCATTTCTCCTCAACGTAGAAACAATGCAACTCTTTCCACTGAGACTCGCAGCTCGAAGTCAGATACAGATGACATGAGAAGGAAAAAAAGGAGGCAAGCTCCCCCATGCAGCACAGCGAATAAGCTCACCATGAGCCCTCGTCTTGCACAAACCTCCTCGCAGCAAGGTCGACATGATTTAGCACCTGCTACTTGTGAAGGTCTTCGCGACTGTACACTCTATATCGGGGATATCCGGTGAAATAAAAAAACATGGGAAGGGTTACAGTGGGATCTGCGCAATTAACCCTCTAATCCAAGTGACGATTTTGCCTTAGTCTCGCTCTCCACTCAGCTTACAGGATCGACAACCCTGAAGCTTTTATACCATGATAAAAAGTGAATATATTAATTAAGTGGCTCTCCAGGTGAGATACCTAGAGAGTACCCAAGCACATCACACAATACACACTCTATTCAATCATGAGAACAACCTAGTACATATAGGCTTTCACACTATTAGGGTGGTTTCAACCACTCCCTAAATAGTAGGATCTAAGACCTAATCTTAGAGTCTCAATTCTATCCTTAAATAACTAACTGTAACTTTCTCCATTAATTCTAACAATTACTCAGGTGTTGGGATGATTATAATATTACTAATAACATCAATAAGTATTTTATTAAAAAAAGTAAAAATAAACCTTTTTCAAATGATCTTTTTCATTTTCTTCAAAACATTGTAATCCCACAAAGAATGACCCAAACCCTAGTTAGGAAATCCTCCCCCATAATAAGAAGGGTATGAAGCAATTTAAACGCTCAAAACCTTTACACCAAATTCCCTCTAAATAAACCTTTGCATTATCAAGAAAGAGAATGCATTTATGCTATCTCCATCATTCCATATGAAGAAAAGGAAGGAAAATGGTTAAAATGAGTTTCTCATGAGTTAAATGTCCAATTTTTTTTGTTAATTATTATTAACTATTCATTAATGAGTAACCTGGAACTATTATTAACTATTAATTTGATGGTTGATTTTTGTGGAATTGTCTAACATTAAATTTGAAAGTTCAAAGTAGTGCAAGGTGGCAGGGGAAGTCTTTCTCAAAGGGAATGTCTTATGGCTTAAAATTTATAATTATATGGCAAAAAAAGACAATTAAAATTTATTATACAATGTTAAGAAAAATAATATTAAATTATTAAAAATTAATTATTTTAAACCAAATATAAATAATAATAAGGAAAAGCATAATAAAATGACCGAAAAGACATAAATAAAAATATAAAAATGGTATAATAAATTGTAAAAATATGTCAAATAACAAAACTAAAAAAAGTGTAGAAGAATTCTTTACTTTTGCTAGAATCTGTGTGGAGGTAAACCTTGGTAAAGTTTTACCGTATCATATTCATTTGTTACATGATAAAGTGTTGGACCTAGTTTTTATTTTGAAAATATGGTATTTAAATGTTGAATTTGTCTATAATTAGGTCATTTAGAAAATTTATGCCCCCAAGCAAAGAAAGATACAAGCAGGAAAAAGAAACAAAGAAAAAAATCCAAAGGGATGGAAATCTCTTGAACAACAACTCTCAGAACAAGAGGACAATGGAGAAGGGGGTAATCTCACACCTGAGGTCAATTACAATTCACAAGAAATAATATCATATGGAGGAGAAAAACGAGAAGGAACAACGGTTCCAAGTGTGATATGTCCAAAAGGCGTAGTTATCCATTGAAAAGGAGATGGTAGGTTACAAACGATCTCATGTATCTGAGAGCTCAGACTCAGATAAGGAAAATTCAATGATAGTAGAAGAAAACCAGCTAGCAATTGTTGAAGCCACTCTGAATTTAGAAGGTTGGTAGAAGGTGGAAAAAAAAGTAAGGAAGAAATGGTAACTAAGTATTTGTGCATAGTCCAAATGTTGTTTTTTACTATTTTATGCTACCACTTTATGTTACTATTTTTATGAGCACTAGTTTTAACTGGTATGAATGAATGCTTTTGGAGCAAATGAAACATGTAATTTTGTTTTTTAATAAAAGTATGATTTTTCCTTTGGGAAAAAAATAAACAAAAAGATCCTCCAAAATATTGTGAATTTCTATGGTATCTGTTAGAAAACAAATTTCCTACCTGGGAATAGTTTACAAAAGCGAAGGAAGGAAGGTCCCAAATAGTGTGTTCCATGCAAGAATGATGAGGAATCAATGTTTCGTCTATTCCTAATCTTCCATTTTACTCGAATTTTATGGAATGTTTGCATGCACAATCTTAATATTGGTATGGGGCATCCTTCAATGAAGCCTGTAAATATTGATGGGATCGATCAAATGTTAAGAATTTTAGGAACATACCCTTCTCATTTGTTGGGGAGTTTGGTTGGCTAGGAATAGAGCTATTTTTTGGAATCATCCCTCCTCCCATGACGGGGTGGCTTCTCTGGTTCTCACAATATACTCCGTCATTTTTTCCTCATAATTTGTTCATAGTTTGCGAATTATATTAGTTGAATTTATTAATTACTTCTACCCATGGGCTTCTTTTGATGGAGGGTTTCTTGAAATTTGTGTTTTTGGGGGAGGGGTTATTCTTTATCTATAGGAGCATCATTCTTTCAAGTGATATACGGGCTTGGGCATGGGTTCAAATAACTATGCCGAATTATTATCATTAAAATTCTTACTATGTTTTGCCATTGAAAAAAAGTTTGTTTTCTTCATATCTTTGGAGATTCTATGAATGTTGTCAAACTAGCTTAATCAAACTCAAAGATGTCATTATTACACCTTGCTACACATTCTTGAGGATATTTTCCTGTTGAAACAATGTTTTGATGAGTTCTCTTGTTGCCACATTCACAAGGAAAGAAACACAATTGTTGTTACATTATCTAAAGTTAGCACTGAACAAGTTCATGATATTTGGAAAATCATCGAATAGATAAGAGATAATACATAACGTTTCTCTCACCATCCATTTATAGATGGTAAATATTTTTTTATGTTCACATCAACTTGATACTTTGCTATCTTTTTTTATTTGATATATAGATCCAGGGCACTATGTTGTAGCCAACTTTTGTAAATCAATAATTTTCACAAGCCAAATTTTATAGTTTTTAAGATTCTTAGATATATATAAATAATACATAATGATGCATCTACAAAATGTATTTTTCCATAATTTAATGAAAAGTTAAATTTTTTGTTTGAAAAAAAAAAACTAAAATTATATAAATAATTTTTATTTATTTTTTTGCAAAAAAAACTAAAATGATATAAATAAAATTGTAAAAACACATCACATATTGTTGATATGGTTAACTCTGATTTTTTTTCATGAGATGCTTGTGCATATGCAGGGTTGTAGTCCATCCAAATGGTAAGGGGTTAATGCAATAATTGTGACCATATTTCGTAAGTGTGTACTTTTTGGGATCGGTAATGTTATAATAGTGATCCTTTTTAGGAGGGGCTAATGGATACACACTCTGCGAGGTTATGCCTCCTTAAATGAGCATGAGAAAATGATAACCTCTGCCATGATAAAGGTGAAGTGCTTTTTCATAGTTTATGGTCATGATTTTTTTTATTAAAAAGTTTAATTATTTATATTTTATTAAAAAAAATAATGTTGGTAAGTATGTTTATTTCAGAATAATTTTTTTTTAAATTTTAATTAATTATCAATAACTATCAAACGGATGGTAAGGATTTTTTTTCGATAGAATATTTTAAAATATTTATAGTAGTATAAGTTGAAATTATCTCCAAAATAGTTATATTATTTTGGATTTTTTAATTAAATTAATTAATTCAAAAAAGATGTCATATGAACAAGTGTTATTAGATGAAGTGAGTTATGGTTTTTTGGACATGTGGTGTTGATAAGCCATGATACTGTAACAAATCCTATTTACTGATTAAGAATATTCATGGCAAAGTGGGGGTAAATTTACATGGTTTAAATTTTTTTTCCATATATACTTTTTTAAATGTATACATATTTAACTTATATATTAATTCTTTTTATAATTATTAATAATAATAATTTAGAATAAATTTATATTCTAGTTAGTTTTTATGATTATTTTAAATCTTAGCAAAATAAAATGTGTTATGAAGCGTTTAGATGCTTCTTATGAATTGGTGCTTATCCATCTTTACTAATAATTTAATTTATATGATTACACTAATATACCATGTAAATTGTGTTGAAAGTGAAATTCTAGAATCTAATATAAAAAAGACAGAATGACTTAACTAAATAAACAATATATTAACATGTCCCAAAAGGTTAAAAAAAATCAAAAACAAAAATGCAAAACAATATATTGCATAGATAGAAGAGTTTTTTTTTTTTCTACACAACCATACATGTAATTTACATGTAATTTTTTTAAGAGGCATTCTTTGAAACGGAAAGGGTTAAATACATGTAACTAACGTTTTCTTGTTTGCACCAAGGTATAAACTCAAAATTGTACCCCATTGGTCCGCTCTCTTTTCTAATCATAACAAACAAAATAACTTACATAATCCACCTTAATCTAGCCCAATTAAGACATTGAAACCGGCACACACGAGCTATGGAAGGATTTAATTGAATGTTACCAGCTCCATGTGGTATGAATAATACCATTGACGGTTCCGTCTGCAGCTTCAAGTAGTTTCAAGGCTTCGCTAATTGGAGTGAAACACACCTAATTGGCCCATTGGCAGAGGGTGGTGTGACCATTTTTCGCCTTCGATAATTGGAGTGAAACACACCTAATTGGCCCATTGGCAGAGGGTGGTGTGACCATTTTTCCCTCTATGCGTTAAACGCCAAGCAGGTAGGGGACAAATGGTTGTAGGGGACAAATGGTTGTGAATGGTTGGAATTTCAAATTCCTTTTGCCTGTCAAATGAAAATTTCATGACGTTTTTGTATTTTATGTTTTTTATTTTATGTTTTACGTCAATAAATTATCTTTCATACTAATAAACTAAACTAGTAGCATTGGATCTCCCCGCATTAAACTCTTCTATGCAATAATCAAGAAATAATTCTATGTTTGTTCATAAAGCTTCAAAGTAGATACTTCATTAGATTTTTGTTCATACAAATTGGCTGAGTTAATACTTTTTAATAATGGATATTTATTTATTACATAAAAAGGCATAAACATTGTTAAACCCATTACCCAAAAAAATATTAAATGTTAAAAATCAAAGTATTAACAATTGCATTTAAAACAAAAGAAATTGTTAAATAAAATTTAACTATTATATATAACTCAATTCAATAACCTCAACGGCCTTCACATGCAAATCCATAATCACGTAAAGTTATACCATCACATCTAATTATAAAATAAATTTATATTCATTCCAAATGTTTTAAAACCGGACATGAAAATTTGAAACGATAAGTTTTAGAATAGAAAATTTTCATCTCCCTTATAAGATCACGGTTCTAAATTTTACTAATATAATTTTATGAGTTAATAAATAAATAAATATTCTTGCAGATTTTTTTCAAAATCTTAAAATCATAGAAATGATAAGCTTTCAGATAGGAATTTCATATTACGTTATAAGATGATGAATGATAATGAATGGTTTCAATTTTGAAGTCAATTCTTTGTAAATATAGAAATGATAAGTTTTCAGATAGAAATTTCAGATCACATTATAAGATGATGAATGATAATGAATGGTTTCAAAATTTAATTTTGAAGTCATGCCCCTGTAAATTTCAGCCCCTGTAAATTCAAAATCTTCAATTTCCCATTTCAGAAAACTACCAAATAACATTAAACCTCTTATCCACTATAATTTTGAAAATTCAAAATACCAAATAACATAAAACCATAAAACACATAATAGATTAGAATACAAAAAATAAAATACATACTTTTTTGTTGAATTAAAGGGTTTATCGCGCTACCAACCTGAGTTTGTGTTGCTTCCCAAATTGGTTGGAGGAAATCATGCCTTAATTTACTTCAAAATATCGTGAAGGGTTATATACCATATCAAAATGTACATATAACTTGTAAGTATTTTTCAGGTTTTACAATAACTAACTACATAAGTAAATAGATAAACCACTCCTTAATTTACTTCAAAATTTCCTCAGGGCTTGTATACCATATCAAATTTGACATAACTTGTAAGTATTTTTCAAGTTTTACGATAAATAAATAGTACATACCTCATAGGCACCACCAGTCTAACAGTTTTGAACGAGAAAGCATGCCATATTCACAGGCTAATAAATTCAAGACTGCAGTAAAGTAAAAATGAATTCAAAAGCAACCACCCCTTAATTTACTTCTAGTAAAATCGAATTCAAAAGCAACCATGTCTTAATTTACTTAAAAATTTTGTTAAGGGTTGTATACCATCTCAAATTTTACCTAACTTGTAAGTATTTTTCAGGTATTACAATAAACTAATGACATAAGTAAATAAAGAGTACATACCTCATAGGCTGATACCACCAGTTTAGCAGTTTTGAACCAGAAAGCATGCCATATTCAGAGACTAACAAATTCAACACTGCAGTAAGATAAAAACAAAATCAAAAGCAACCATGCCTTAATTTACTTCAAAATTTCCAAAAGCAACCACACCTTAATTTACTTCAAAATTTCCCCAAGATTGTATATCATACCAAAATTTACATAACTTGCAAAAGCAACCATGCCTTAATTTACTTCAAAATTTCCAAAAGCAACCACACCTTAATTTACTTCAAAATTTCCCCAAGATTGTATATCATACCAAAATTTACATAACTTGTAAGTATTTTCAGGTTTTACAATAAACTAAAGGAAGAAGTAAATAAAGAGTACATACCTCATATGCTGATACTACCAGTCTAACAATTTTTAACCATGCCATATTCACAGGCTAACAAATTGAACACTCAACACTGCAATAGGGTAAAAACAAATTCAACAGTGAAGTAGGGTAAATTAAAAGATAAGCATGCCATATTCACAAGCTAATAAATTCAACACTCAACACTGCAATAGGTAAAAACAAATTCAACAATGAAGTAGGGTAAATTAAAAGATTGCAGGGATGTTATTGCTTTTCGCAATTAGAAAGAAAGAGCAATCACAGAGGAAAATGTAAGACTATAAAACACATAAATCATCAAATCACAGATGATTAAATGCCAAAGCGAAAGTGGTAACTCGACCATGGTAAATTCTAAAGGCCAAAGTGGTAACTAAACCCTGGTAAATTCTAAAGGTGAAAGTGGTAACTGGACCCTAGTAAATTCTAAAGGCTAAAGTGGTATTTGGACCCTCGTAAATTCTAAAGGCCAAAGTGGTATTTGGATCCTGGTAAATTCTAAAGGTGAAAGTGGTAATTGGACCCTAGTAAATTCTAAAGAATAAAGTGGTATTTGGACCTTGGTAAATTCTAAAGTTGTTGAAATCCAATGCTAGTAAATAGGTCATCAAATTATGTCATCAACAACCAGATCTTGAAAGAATATAGCACGCTAGCTAGTTGTGCCCCGTGACATAGGCATGTAGTCCCCATTGCCCAATGGGCATAATGTTCCATTAATTCAGATCTTGAAAGAATATAGCACATTAGCCATAGCCCTGTCATAGTCTTATACTAAACTCAACCTTGGTTATAATAAATAATTTTGAGGATTAATAAATTCCGGTATAATAAATTTTTAGGATTTGGATTTTTAATTAAACATCGCAGTAACGAAACCCCAATATATTTTAGACGTCAGATCTGACGTGCAAAAATTTTCACCAACCGATACATGCTGAAACTTAAATACATTTTGTAAAACGTCAATTTCCAGGCCTGGTTGGATGTGCATAGTATCGGATCATACCATTAAACAATGGTGAATTAGTCCTGCGACCACACTAAGATACATGACAGAGTGGGATTACCTAGCATTGGAAGTTTTTCTTGCACCCTTACGTGGTTTCAAACCTTCGACAATTGGGGAGAAACTCACCTGATTGGCCCATCAAAGTGTAGGGTGGTTTGATCGTTTTGCCCCGACTCTCGATGTTAAACAACGAATAAGTAGAGGGGACGAATTGGTCGTACTAGATAATTGGATGTGTAGAGTATCCGATCGTGTGATTGCGCCATGGAGGATTGGTCATGGTACCCACACTAGATGCATGACAAAGTGGGATTACATGGGATTGTGTTATGTCTTACGATGATAATCTGATCGTAATTTGTCAATCCGAAAAGAAAAATACCCCGATGGCAATGTGTTGAGACAATAGAGACTTGGATGCAACACTTTCGTTCTTGTCTTAGCCCTATGTTGGTGTCCTTATTTTGGGAAATTCCATTCACCTAAAATTAGTAGTCTTAATTAGTGAGATAGAATTTTTTCAAATATTTTTTCATTTTATTTTTTTCCCAAAAACTATATTCGACAATTGTGAATAACTTATAAAGAGAATATTTTTCTTATTTTCTAAATGTATGAAGTTGGTTGCATCTTAATGTTTTTTCCTTACTGATTACATGATATAGGTTATAAACAATGATATTCTCCACTCCCTATTTTTTTTTGTTATTTCATCCATAGACCTAAATTGATCTTGGTTGCTCCAATTAGTGGTATTTCTTTTGTTAATTTGTAAAAACAACTTTGCATAAATCTAATCATATGGAATGACTTTATGTTCATGACTTCATGTTCATGGTACATTTTTAAAAATTAAACTAGAAGGGTTTTTTTTAAGAAATTAAAATATTAATGTTTTATGATTTTATGTTCTTTTCAATGATGAAGATGATAGTGGCTAAAGTCCACTGAGACCAAATTGGTCTATTGGACCTATAATTTTCTGAGTTTTTAATTGTCTGGCTCCTCATCTTTCTTGGCGAGATTGGTGTTGTAGCTTTCTTTTTTTTCTCTACAGTCTTACAACTTCCCTTATCTTGCATCTCCTTCATCTCTTCTAGTTCTTGGGACATTGGTGTCTTAGCTTCATGATCTATTATGGTCGTCCTTTTGAAGATAGTCGGAGAAGAAATTTGGTCTAGGAGATCTACTTTGCTGTTAAATGAAGATTTATTTTGTGTGGTATTCGAATCCTCATAACTCTTGATGCTTGAGGGCTTGTCAAGTTCACTTTTTTGTTGTTGGGCGCGGCTTTCTCCCTGCTTGTCTTGAGAATTGTTTCTTTCTTGCCCGATTTCTTGTGATTCAGCTTTTTTCTATAGTATTCTTCTTTGATGATAGTGTAGTGTTCTTTTTGTGCTCCTTCCCACCATGTAGATCTGTGGTGGCTTTTCTAGCAGAATTTTTCTGGGAGGCTTTTGGGCAATTTTTGGCTAGATGGCCTGTCTCAAAATAGGATTGACAACGAAAGATGACACTTTCATAATCTAGTTTCTGGTTCCACACATAGTCTTTACTTGTTAGGTTTATTTCAGCTGGGAATCCGATGTTGAAGTCCATTTCCACACAAATGCATGCATAGGTGGTTCTGGCATATTCCTCTGTTTCTGGGCACTTGCAATAAAATTTCCCAATTGCATTTCTAATGGCTTTTAGCGAGGAGAGATTCCAAAAATGTAAGGGCAGGCTTGGCAATCTCACCCAAGCTGGTGCTGAGGTTATGACTGCGATTGAAGAATCAAATGATGGGTTCCATGAATAGGCCCGAGTTTTCCCAAAACCAAGGGCCAGAATCTAGAATACATTGTCTACTTTTAGGATTTTCAAAATCTACTATAAAGAAACCCCTAGCACAAGGGTAGATATCAATTTCATCAGAAATGACAGGCTTCCATACCTCTGAGATCCAATTGTGGAGAGCTATCAGCCGCGGCCAAAAACCATTGAACCAGCAGATTATGGCACTTTCAGAAAACTTCAAAGCCTCATCGAGTGAGTCATGGACCACTTGGACAGTGGGAGCTGGGGATTCACTGACGATATGGGCAGAAGCTTGCCCTCTATAGGTGTACGGAACTGAGCCAGTAGCTATTTTCACGAAGCTGGGAACCATATTTTACTTTCCCGTAGAACCCAGCTGCAGAGAAATAAGGCAAAAGATTAGATCTAGATCTAGCCGCAGAAGATAGATTAGATCTAGATCTAGCGGCAGAAGATTGAACATGTGGTTCGTCTATGAAATTGGTTGTTGCCTTTGATAAACCCTCTTCTCCAAAAAAAAATCGTGACCATGTATTAGATTAAATATGGTAGTGAAAGTAGCATAACAAGAAGCTTGAACTCAGCTATATTGGAGTGTCATATCCCTGTGTTCAGATGTTAACGCACTTGCTACTTTTTTTGCATCATTTTTGTGATTTGTAGGCATATAAGAGGTCCATGATGTTTCCATACTAGGGGTAGAAATAAAAAGAGGTATTAAAAATACCATGGAAAAAATGGATACGTAAGGTATCCCCTAAAAATAGGGATTTCAAAATTTGTAAGTACTATCCCCTAAAAATAGGGATTTAAAAATTTGTATGTAGTGGAATGGGGTAAAAAAAAAGACTTTTGTGAGTATTTTTCAATATCTATTAAAATTAGGGGTATTTTTAATATCCCATCAGCGTGGTATGAAACAAATTCAACATCTCTTTTTAAAAATAAAAATAAAATATTCATTAAGTAAAAAATTAATGTTAGATATAATAAAAAAAAGTATACATGTTTGCTGAGTTTTAATTAAGAACATTATAAAATATCAATAATCTCACTCTTAGAGTACTTGCTCAGTTAGTTCTAGATATTACAATCCAGTATGAAGGAGATGTGTAATTTACTTTCATTCTCAACCATAAATGAAATATTTCCATGTTCTTGTGAAAGAACATAATTTTATGCTAGCTTTAGAGAGATAAACTAATTAAAAGTAAAAATAAAAATCTATATTTTCACTTTTAAGTGTGAGAAAGATGTATAATTCTTATACATTTTAAAAATGTTTCAAAACATGACTTAAATGAAATATTTGAATATTTGTATTAACTATTTTATTTCAATATCAATGTGTATACAAAGAAAAAGAAAATTATTTTAATAGAAGTAAGAAAAATCAATTACCTTTTAATAAAAGTAATAAGAAGGAGCTAGTATATTTTTTTCATTTCTTAATATAAAATTAATATGTGACATTTAAAAATATTAATAAAAATAAAAAATCAAAGCAAGTTATAAATAAAATATTTTAATTTGTAAAGTTGAGTAATTTTGATGTGTATTAAAAATATTTTAATATCTAAAAAACAATTTTATTGTAAACATTGTGGTCTATAAATAAAATATTTTAATTACTATATTAAGTAAAACAATTTAATGTCAACATGATTTTAACAAAACTATGTATATGTTATATAAAGCAATAGAGCAAAAAAGAAATTATGGTAAAAACATTTCAATTAGTTTCATTATTCTACATTTTGGCATTTTTTTCAAGTATATTTTGTAGATAATTTTGTTTAAAATACAACATAGATTTGTTAAATTACAAGTTTAAGTTGTGTATTCTATACAATCCATGTGCCTAAGGGGATTTTCACTCTCCTTTTGTCTAGCTCAATGTGGAAGCTATCTAGTTCTCTCTGTTTTTCTCTTCATAGTGTTTTTCCTCTCCTAGCCTTTTCTTCTTTTGTTCCCTTTTCTCCAGTTTCCTTTGCATATCTATCAATGGTTTTCAACTTTTACTAGCTATCATTCTGATTTGGTGGCCACATCTTGTGTGTTCTCACCCTGTTGACGAGGCAAAATGTACTCCCAACAATGAGAGGATCTACACCATGTGGAGTCTCAATTAAACTTCACGCTATTTAGGATAGGAGTCACATCTCCTATATAGGTCTAACTACCACCATGTTTTTTTTTCTTCCCTTTCAAGTGGAGAGATGTTAATGTCAGGATCTCTTAATGTGAGGACTAGTATGAAATTACTAAAGAAAGAGGATGAAATCAACCCACAATTGATAACCTAAAGTACAAGGTACAAGAATATAACAACAAAACAATAAGGAGTACATCTCGAGAGATATCATTTAGCTAAAATCTGCTGAGACATATAAGAATGAGAAAGTATTAGAAGTTAATTACAAATTAGCTCACAATTGGTTACTAGTGTTAGCATGGAAGGAAAGATCAAATATTCCAACAAAATTATGAGAAATAAGTCATGGATTAGTTCATTGACATACAAGCATACATGCGAACATAATTGGAGTGTTTGATAGTCATTACAACCATTAGAGGAGTGCAGAGAATCCATTCCAAGAAATGAAGAGTGCAGAGAATCCATTCCAAGAAATGAAAACCTTATTGAAAATGTTGCAAATCTAAGTACGTGTACAACAACTCGATCAAAATCCAATAGTGGAAAGGGGTTTCTCATATCATCTCCAACATAAGCCCTTAGCCTCACCATAAAACCTGCCAAGAATAAGAATACTGAAAACCCCTAGGTGCTAACAACAATCTAACAACTAAAAGACTGAAGTGCCAAAAGCCACAATGCTAAAGGCACACATACATTTATGCAAATGGGTAAGTGACTCTTCACCTTTCCCAATAACCTTTCAACTACCTCATGACCTATTCTACTTCTAGTAACTTTTTATGTTCACCTTGGACTTTTACATGATTTTGTATTTACTATTTCATAAATATGAAAAGAAATATTTACAATATAATAGAGATTGCTGTTAGAAATTCTAAGATACTATTGATGGTGCTATTGTTGTTGTAAAATTATAGAACCTTAAACAAGGTTTTTTCCATCAACTCGTTCTAATGGGTGTCCATTTACTTTTTGTTGCATTAGTTACCGAGTAAGGTAATTCTGAGACAAACGACACTACTCTAAATCCACCACCAGTATGTTCTCTTCCATGTTGGACAATTGACAAAGCTCTTTCTAGTTTCTTTCTTAGTGGAATTCTGAATATAATTCCTTTTTCTCACATTTTCCCATGTAGGATTATTTTGATTTCCTACTAGTTTAATTTTAATATTCATGAGCTGCATAATTTGTTTCCGGGACTTCACCAATTCCTGAATACAGCTTCCGCTTTTCATTGTCAAAAACGTTTTGCTTCCTAAGTTTTTTTTAACCCTCATTGAGATTTGTCAAGTAATTTCTTCTTTACACAAGGTAGAATTCTGAATCGCAACACTTTTGGGGAATATCTTTTATCTTTCTTATTCCTCGACACCAATCTTCCTTAACTTTCTACATCCTGTCCTATTTTATGGCATTGGCCTCCTCTGCACTTGTTAGTATGAAAACTCTTTGTTTTCCCTTTCTTGTAATAATTCGAGTGCTCACGATTAAGAACCCTAGAAGCATAAAGTACTTGTTTCCTTTGCTCATTCTTGGAATGCTTGTGCCAACTTGCTCTCTAAGCTGATCTCTCCCTCTTTGTTGTGTGCATATACATCTCAGAAGCATAGATATTAGTACTTTCACACTCTTGCTTACCAGAAGCTAGTGCCAGAATAATTTACTGTTGATAACGTTTCTTAACAAAAGTGTATATGCTAAATTTAGATTTATCACTAATCCTAGGAACATCAACTTTCCCTATTTCCATTGTCACCTTATAACTCTATTGTTTTAAGCTCTATCGCCTGAAGGATTGCTTACTTTTCCTCAGATGCCATAACAACTGGCAGAAGCGATGAAAGGACATATGTTTAGCCCATTTTCATTTCATGAACGGATGAAAGTGATGTTGCAACAGATCTTCCAGTCAAATTCCACTTAATATCATTTGCTAACAAGAATAATAAACCATCCAAGGGGGGGCCGTTAAAGGGAATTTACTTGCTTTCCTTTGATAGTAGTAAGGTCGAAAATATAGCCCACTTCATTAGGGCTCGTTATTGAACATAAATTAACATCCATTCTGGTCCATCCCCACACATAATATCAAACCTGTAGCCTTTTGGTTTCCAAACAAATGTTATGATCTTGTCTTTCAATGACTCACACTAAAACCAATTGTCATCACATGTTGTTTACCATAACCCCCCTCTAGCACAACAAGGCTAGTATCGGGTCTGTTGGAGACTAACTGAAATTTAACTTTGATGGAGACACATAGTATCAGTTTCATGAATGCTGATTTTTTGTTTTCCAATATGAGCACATTACTTGTCATCTCCTTCTTCGGCCCATCTGAATACAAGCCGAGACATACCAACGACACCACCATTTCTGTGGATGTGCAAATCGCATCAAATGATTATAGATTGTAGCACCTCCCAATCAATTGATCTTTCCTGCGAAGTGTTGCGAGGTACATGTTCCAAATTGATCACGCCATTTCTCGTCTGTTAACCATTGTAAATTTTTCCCAAGTGTATAGGCCTTTATTTCTGGATGCAACCATTCACTTGAATGTTCTTTTGTGATTTTAATAATAGCCTAACGTATAGGCTTCACACTCAGCTCTTCCACATATTAGAATCGTGGTTGTAGTGGAAGCCTGAAATGTGTTCGTGCATTCTTCTGATTCATTGGGCAACCCTTATTTCAATGGTATATTCTCATTATTTATATAGGTGATTGTTTGGGCCTATTTTCCCCTTAACTTTATTTATGGGAGGGGATGAATTGTTAAGATGTTTTGGAAAATTTGAAGAAATTTTGTAGTAACGGTATTTTAATTATGTTTTTGATAATGAAAATAGATTCAGTACTATCAATAATTTTTGAAACACTCAAAATTTTCAAATTTAACAATTATGAAGCCAAACCAAATTTTATTAAAATCTAATCAAAATTTTATAACTTATAAGAAAAATAAGCAATCTGATTAGACTACAATCTGAATTTCTTATGGTCGGAAAACTTTTGCAGTCGAAACCTTGTCACGTATAAATGTGGTACGTACTTCTGCAATCCGTCATTGTCTCCGAGCCGTTAGTGTGAAGCTCGAGATATGGAATTCAATTCAACCTACTGAGCTACACCGGCCCACGGGTCCTAGCTTGTGTAAAGAAACAGAGCGTAATGGTTAACTCATTGTAATTTTGGGTCGAGGAAAAAATATCATCTGGATGGAGCAGTTGGCTTCCGCACTCGTGCTAAGTCAATTTATTTATTTTATTGTTGGAATATTTTATTTAAAATTTATAAAATAATTGGTTTATAGTATTATTTATAAATTTAATAGTTAATATGGTTAAGGAGTTGTTTATAATGCGATTTTTTGGAGATTCCGGTGACGGAATCCGGCGGAAGAAATTCAGGTTAAATATTGATTTGTTGCAGTTAAAATGGTTTTTTAACTGCATATTTGATTCAACACCTTGGAAAACCCTGGGACGCTTTCATTGTGCAGAAACTAGCTATCAAACTTGCGATTCCAATAAATTCCTGCCGGATTTTGACCGGAAAACCCGCCGAAAAAGCTTTCAAAAAGTCGCGTTATAGACAACTGCTATTGGTAATAATTATTTTAGGAATTTTATATAAGTTGAAATTTTTTTAAATTAAAAAATAATATTATTTAAAACATTAAATTTTCATAAAATTTTGATTTTTTTTTCAATTTCTTAAAAGTTATTGGGGTGATTTATTGAAACCGTGAATATGAGGTAAATGTGTAATGAGTTGATTCTTTAAAAAACAAATATAATATTTTCTAAATAAAAAATGTTAATTATAATTAAAAAAAATGAACATGTTTATTTGGTTAATTTTAATTAAAATTATTATAAAATATTAATGATAATGATGATGATGATGGTGGTTAACTTCCATTGAGACCAAACTTTGGTCTATCGATCTAAAGAAACGAATTATTTAGTTTGATTTAAGATTTTATCCCTATGCTAAAAAAGCTTAGAGAGAAGCCTCCCGAGCTCACTATAATTTTGACAACGTAAAAGGCTAGAAAGGTCAGTATTGTAACAAGGTCACTATTTATGTATTTAGGTTTTTGTGATCCATAATAAATTAAGCAAAGTCTTTCAGTAGAAATCACATAAGAGAATTTTTTGGCCGAGCAGTTTTGAATCAACAAATATGGTTCATATTCTTAGTTTTAGCTCCATTTATTGTTGATATTATAACTCAAAAGATGTTTTCACTTTCATTTTCAACGATAAATAAAATATTTAGTTGTTAATATGAAATAACTAATTTTATATCAAGTTCAAAAAAATTAAGTAATTAAACGTGTATATATAGAGAGGGGTGTACAATTATTATACTATACAAGAATATTTCAATACAAAATTTAGGTTAATTATTTAAACCCACAAAGAGAATAAATAATTCAAAGTAAAAAAATCAATTATTTAAGAATAAGAATGATAAAAGAAACGCTCAATTCTTAATATAATATTAACATGTGGCATTTAAAAAATATTAATGACATTTAAAATATATTAATAATAAATAAAAATTTGGGTTATAAATAAAATATTTCAATAAAAAAATTGGTGATAACATTTTAATCAGTTTTACTATTATACATTTTAGTTCCTTTGGGGTATATTTTTGAGTCATTTGAAATATAGTAAAGATTTCCCTGAATTGTAAGTTTAAGTTGTGCAATCTAGACAATCAAAGTGCTCAAGGAGATTTTGAGGCGTTGAACCCATTTATACATTAAAAAGTGAAATTGAGACAATGAAAAATTCTATTGTACTCTAAATAAATTATCACATAAGGTGTTTAATCTTTCTCTACACTCTAAAATAAATTACCACATAAAGTATTTAACCCCTCTTAACCCCTCTTTACAATTGATAGATCCAAGTTACAAACGAATCCATACTAGTTAATATTGAAACTATTTTATTATGGAAAATATATAAACTATTTTCTATATTTCCAACAAATCCATGGAAACATTGATATTTAAATGTATACATATATTATTCATTATTTTAAATATGTAAACATTATACACTTAAGTTCAAGAATCTCTCTCTCTCTCTCTATATATATATATATATATTAATTACATCTTTCATAACTTTTCTCCAATTAATAATAATAATAATTTTAAGGTCATAGTGAAGTTAGAAAAAAAAATAGTATTATGAGGCACTTGTTTGTGGGAAAACCCCTTTAGATTTGAAGGTTTGACTTTTTAGAAAGAAACACATGTTCTTAACCAATGATCACTTTTTTATTATCCAAAAAATGTAATATACTTAAAATATGTTATTAAATTAAATTTATGATTATAATATAATAAATAAATATTATATAACAATAATCATATGATAATTATTATGTAATGCAATCATTAATATGTAATAATGATTAGTTATAGAAAAATCATTACATGATGTTTCTTATTACATTATGATAATATATTTAATAATATATCATAGGTATACAATAGAAATCTTCCTCAAATTTGAGCAGATTACTTAAAGTTGTTGAAATTTTTTGATATCCCTAAGAAGAGGAGAATGAATTATTTTGTAACTTTTTTCAATTAAAAAGTGTTTGTTATCATATACATGCTCCGTATTAAGACTCTATCTTTAAATTTGAATGGTTTCCTGGATTTTCAAAAGTTTATCCACATAAAATCTATTTGAGGAGGTTGTTCAAAAATATTTTTTGAGAAGGATATTTAAAATAAATTTTGTGCCACCTTCTATTCTTAATTTTGGAAAGGGTTCCTAGATTTTCAAAAATTTATCACATTAAATTTGAAAAACCTTACATTTTAGTAACCTATTTTGATTTGAGGAGGTTGCTCAAAATTGATTGTATATAACCTACTTTAGTTTGAAAAGGTTATTGTCAAGAAATTTAGTTACTTAAATTCCATTATATTCAATTGTAAATATGTGATAATAAACTTATAAACACCAACATTGTATGTGCGGAACTAGTAAATAAATGATTCTCAAGCTAGGAAAGAACTTTTACAATCTAATGCTCTAAGGCTTGCAAAGGTTTTTTGGATCACTTAGTTAATGTTTTCAACGGAACTTTGTGGATTCCAATCATATTCCTACCTTATGAGGAAGCATAATGTAAGGATTAGCCAATTGGTTAGAGAGATGCATAATGCAAGGCTAAAGCAATTTCTTAGAAAGTAATTTGATAATCCAAAAGAGCATTGTAACTTCAAACTACAATTTCAAAATATAATGTATTTGAGAGCATATTCTTTGTTGATTAATATATTGGAAAACTATCCGAATAAAATATTTGATACATAAAACATTTTCTCTTGTTTTTTCCATATCGTCATCAAGAAAATATCTTGTTTTATTTAAGTACCCAAAGGTCTTATAATTAAAAGTTAATTTTCAGTAAACGTTTTTTTTTGGCATATTAATTTGTGAGGTAATTTTTTCATTTTAAAGTTCCTGAATCAATGAACTTCAAGGGTTCTTACTCGTGATACATATCAATTTTGATCTACATCGCTATAACATCCAACATATTAAAGCAGTCTCTCTCGATGAAAAGAGATAACGAGGATTTAAACCAACAATTTCAAAAGAAAGGTTGCTAACTAATTAATATCAAATGACATGAATAAAATAAATTCTTTGTATATCCGAAATGTGGGTAGATGTTTTAATTGCCAAAAAAAATTTCGCCCAACAACCAAATATAGAAATACCTACCACCAACATAAGAATGTGATGTAAATCTCTACCTTCATCATTGAATCTTATAGTATCTAGCTGATCTTGTGATTTATTAATTTTTTAATGGATTGGGAATACTTTTCACATTTGTACTGGGCTCCAGAATTGATACATCCTGCTTATTCAGAACTAGCTCTTGTTTTGGGATTATAAGAGTCAATGAGTTGAGTCTAATTGGCAACTTATTGGAAAACCAAGATGGACTGAGTTTTCTCAGAATTAAGGTGAATTTTAGGGTCATATTGACAAACAACAACTTCAAACTCATAAATTTTACATGACTTCTTTGGTTGATATTTTGTAAAATAAATATTGTAGCTAAACAATAATACATTGATATGTAAATCCATCTCGAGTACATATTTTACTATTAGACATAAGCATGTTGAAAGCTTTATATTTGAAATTGAATCAAGTAACGTTAATTTGGTGCTCTGTAGGAATTACTTGAATGGAACTTGAGAATATTTTCTCTCTGTTCAGCTACATAGGCCTTACTAAAGTGATCTTCCTGCATCTAGTAACCTGTTACATGATTCAACATCCCATGCCTATTTCATAACCTGTAGCAGTCTTATCAACAGTTTGCTTTGGCTTTGGCCTAATTAATCCTCTAATTTCTTCCTTTAATGTTATTGTAATGTATAGTCGCCTGCAAGGGAACATCAACTAAAAGGGAACATAATCATAACGAAACGAAGAGCAATCACGTCTCTATTTAGCATCCTGTTGCAGAAATTGAGTGCACAATTTTGAAATTTGAAATATGAGGCACGAAATAATTTCAAATCCTTGGTGCGGAAGTAGCATTGAATGCATTTAAGTTATGTTTTATCCATCTTTGCATTGGCTTGTGCGATCTAAAGCTTTCAAGGCGCTGGAACGGTGGCCTCGGAACCAACAACAAAGTTGAGGCCATGGGTCTACATGGATTTCAATTCTATGGAAGGCTACGCTCTTTTTTATCACACATATAAAACTTTTTTATCACACATATAAAACGTTTGCAAAATGAACTGGCTGACGAATTATTCATATGGTATGTGGCATCTGAGCATCACTATAGAATCCATCACATACTTCATTCAACCTTTCTCCATGACAGGTATATAGTGTCAACTTTCATCTGCTATGTTTCATAATCGCGTACAATATACAATTGTCTTATGGTCCAGGAGTACTTTATTTTTGTAGGTATATATCTCTGCAATAGTCCTCATACTTGATATAACAAAGAAAGATGTAAATACTGAAAAAGATACTATCAGCTTTTGGGCTCCGTCCTATTTCTTTACTCACCGGAGAAAAATACTTTCCTCTCAATAATGTATATGCCTCTTTTATATATAATATAAATATTATACAGCTTTTTGTTCTGAAAAAAAGGTGCTGGAAATCGTAAGAGTTGTGGAGCTGCCGAAATATTTAAAGTATTAACGGAAAAGGCAACGAAGACGGATGGGCCTCGTAGGCCACATCAACGAGCTTGAGCAATTCATCGAATTCACTGTGTCTCATAGGAAAGGATTTGGTTGCTTTACTCTATGACGTGTTTATCTCACTTTCTTGGAGAATCTGAAGTATTTCACTTCCTCTTCCATGTGATGCAATGCAATTATCATTGCTTCCATACGATGTAGTACTAGGATCCTTCGTAACTTGTTATTTGGCACTATAATAATTCATTCTTTGTGATCATCGCAGTGATCCTCCCCTATTGGCGATGTATGACATATGTGACGTCCTCATATTTGCTCAACTCTTTGCGATATTTCGCATCTGAAATTAACTCTTCGGGACGGTATTGTATCGCTAAGATACTTTGTTCTTCATGATTTATCTCAATCATTCGTCTATTCCTTGTGGCACATCGCAATGATCCTCCTTTCCTAAGTGATGTCACTAAAATTCTTCCGACATCATCAGTTTCCTTGAAATAGTGTCGAAGTCAGCCACATCACTATGAATCCATACACCAATAGACCTCACTGATCCATGTCGATCATCGTCAATGCCAAGCTCATCTGGTCATGGATGCTCCCGTCACTTGTAACCCTCTCACTACCTAACAATACAATCTCATCGGAGTTCCAATACTTATTCAGATAATCAATAGATTCACTCAAGCCATCACCAAAAATAGTTTGGCTAGATTCACTCGAGCCATCACCAAAAATAGTTTGGCTAGAAACAAGTTCATAAGAATCCTCAACAATGCCCCGACTTACAGATAGTCAACTACGTCCCCTTGTATTCTTTCCACTTGAAGATGTAATTTCCTGACTAACAGGCACATCGAAGAATGATCCCAATAGAAATGGAGCCTCCATATTCATTTCCTTTGTACTCTATCTTTTCCAGTCTGATGAGATTGGATTGATCTATGTGGCATCCCTTTTTTAATAGGAATTCATGGAGAAAAGAAATCCTATCCATGTGAAGCCCTGTTCATTGACGCCTTTTGGAAGTTCTTTCGAAACAACGTTCCTCACCCCCAACAATTTCCCAAGGCGGTAGAAGAGCATTTAAACACTTAACCTAATAATGATTTAATCCAGCATCTAAAAGAGTTCCATCTCTCTTTCATTGTCGCATAGTATGATGACTCTCGTCAATTCCTGTACACAATGAGGCTCTAGTGCTTGGGCTTCTTGATCAAATAGATGCATTGTCAAAAGAAGAATTGCCCTCGGCATAGTAAAATACTTTTGTAACCTAATTCTACTTCAGTTTTGAACAATCTATCCATATCTCAATCTCTTGGACCCGATGCATGATATTATTCTTCATACTTGGACCTTATGCGTGAATGTCATTATATTCTTCTTCGTCATTGTTTAATTTTCTCTTTGATCATCATTTTTTCTCAATGCATGGCATCGAATTATCTAAAATACAGGAAAGGGGAAATATTTGTTCTCTGCAACATAAGCCCTCCACAAGTTTTCTGGAACGTTCAAGGCTCTCAATAGAATCTCCTACCAAGTTAATAACATTTTCCAGAGCCGAGTGAGTACTCTAAATTTTCATCCACTCCTATATATCTATATTTTTTATTTGGAGAAAGATAATTTCTTTTTGTTAGAATAATTGAGAGATCAAAGAGATTGTTCACAAAACACACAACGTATTATTGAGGAGATAAAATATTACATATATATATTTGTAGATCACCAAGTTCTATATGACAAGATCTAAAGAAGATCGATCTATGACTCATAGACAACTCACGCACATAGGGAAATAACTACTTCTAGAATCACACTCGCGACTTTCAATGATAACTCACAACAACCTAAAACATATGGAAGCATTACTTTTGATACCATCCATTAATGCTTACATGTAAAAAATATAGAAAATACATATAAATGAATCTTTCTCATATTTGTGTGATATGCTTATCACTAGAACTCATATCCTCTCTGAAATCTCGCAATTTCTCCTCTTTTCTTCACCACGCTTTTGAGCTGCCCACTTGATCCAAGACATAATCACTTTAGACCATCACATGGAAAAATTTAGGGGCTAATATTCGCCCAGTGGGCTAATTTTCCATGATTTTTTCACAAGAAGGATTCGCCAATTCCCAACTTTTATAGAAGATGATTCACCCAAATTTTAGAATATAAAATTATTTTACCTTAAAAATTTCGAACATTATATAGAGACTATATATAAAATAATTATAAATTTGAATAAGTTTACAAATATATCAATAAACATTTTATAGTTTGCATATTATGGATTAGTGGGATTCGCCAATGTTTTTAAACTTCAAGAATATTTTCTTTGGAGCATCGTTGAAGTACTTTGTAGAATTGACGCCTTTCAACCTCCCGGAGCGCAATGGGTCAATCTCAATACTGAACCATCTTATGGAACTATTAGGATATTTCGACACATAGGAAATAAACAAGTACAACTTGGTTTAGTGTATAGTTAGGTAAAGTGTGTTTCTTTAATATATACTTTTTTGTAACTTACAATCCGATGGTCATGATATGTTTTAGACATGAAGTGATCCAACCGTTCACACTCTCCTCGGTATTACCGACACTTGATTTACAGCTTAAAACCCGATTTGTCCATGATCTCTATTTAAAGAGCATGAAGGGTCATTTGTTAGGGGACCGTTAATAATAGAAGCTTATGTAAATTTTATTTCTTTTACATTAATAAATTGCCCAAAGTGGTTGCATTGGCTCAAATCGTGGGTTGTTTCCCTCTTTGATGGTTTTAACCACGTCAAGAATATTGGTGTACTGATCTATGATCTATTTGTGAGTGGTGTCCTTTGGTGTTCTACCTAAGGAACTTACCTTGTAAATTCCTACATGGTATCAGAGCTATTTGAGGGTTGCATCCTTTGGTGATCCAAATCCGAAGCTAGTACAACTGCATTCAGTTTTCGTTTCCTAGATCTAGTGTTTCTGAGTGCTTTCGAGCTCAGAGAACTATTATATTGTCTTTGGAGCATTTGTTCCAGTGAGAAACCCCTTTCGTTTTGCGCGACAAGGTTTCTGGGAGCCCTAGCTACATCATTTTAACGATCTAGAGGTATACCTTTCATTTTTGCGTATGCTCGTTGTCTCACGACTTTGTGAAATTTAGGCAAACCAGAAACATAAAGAAATGATTTTTCTCATGTGTATGCTATTTCCCGCCGCGCTTTAGTGTGATCTCGGAAAACTAGAAACATTGAGGAAAATATATAGTTTCTGGCCAAATCTAACTTTAAGACACAAGGATTGGATTACTTTTGCGTGTACATTTTGGTTTGTGTGGTTTTTTTTTGTTTTGTAGGCAAAAAGGGGTTTTTCAAGTAAGCACACACCAAAGTTTAAATTAAAAAAAAAAAAAAAAAAAAAAAAAAACTCTTCCTTTTGTCCAAAATTTTCTAACATTTTAAACTAGCTCACTTGGTCCAAAGTTACTTGATGAGAATATAGGTCTTGGGTTCAAGTCTTTCTTTTTGTTGAGTTACATTTTCAAAAAGCATATGTAACTTATGTTTTAAAGTTACTTTATGTAAAAGTGTTTGACCCCATTATAAAAAGTGAGTCACTTATAATTCTAAAGTCACTTTATCTTTTATTTAAGTTACAATTTAGTGGATAGCCCATAAAGTACCATTGTAAAAGTGACTTTCACTTATTTACAAAAGTGGGTGATAAAGTAATTCTTTTTTAAAGTGAGAAAATTAGATTAAGTTTGGGGTGGGGGGTAGGGGGAGATGAGGATTTTTTTAAATATAAAATTATCATTCACTTCACAACATTCATGTGGTTCATCGGCATCTTTATCAACTTTTCTTCAAAAATCCATAACTTTTTCATCCGGAAGCTGTTTTCAGAGCAGTTTTTTTTTAACCGGCCTAATTTTTTGATATATTTCCATTGGAACACTTAGTTTCAGCATCTACAACTTTAGTTTCTTTTCAAATGGAATGTCCATGCCTAGTTATTCTTGACATCACCAACTACTTCCAATGGCTATCTTACATGGTGGATTTACTTAGAAGTAAAGTTCTTTATAGAATAGCCTCAAGCCAAGAGTCTAAACCCAAAGATAAAGATAAGAAAGCCAAATGGGAAAATAAGAAAGATCAAGCACGTGCGTTGATAGGGTGTATATTTCTCCAGAACTTAGATATCATATCGCAGAACTTGATACCCTCGATGAAGCAATGAAACAACTCAATAAAGTTTTTGTAATTAAAAATTAAATTAGAGTCCATCAACTTGAAAATGAGTTTCTTACATTGGACCCCAATAATTTTTCTTCCATTGAAGATTTTTTGTCCAATTTCAAGACCCTTAGACCTCTCTTGAAAGGTGTTAAGGTTAAGAAAGAAGATGGTAGCCTTATCTATTCCATTCTTACTAAGTTAGGACCAACTTATTCTGTGTTTTTTTCCACCTTCCATTCTAATAGAGAAGACTTTATTTGTTAAGGACAAGACTAAAAGTCACCCTCTTTTGATGTCTTTTGTGATTCTTTAATAAGAGAACAAGAAAAATTCTTACATCTTGTTCTTCTTAATACTGAAAACTCTTGTAAGAAAGCCTTAGCAGCCCATCAATAATCAAGTTCAAAGAATCCTAAGAAGCAACATCCTAAAAAGAATGGTCCTAAACCAAACAAAGGTCCTAAGCCATTTCAATCTCAAAACGAAGAATCAACTCAACAAAATAATAAGGAAACTAAAAACAAAGGGAAGAAAAGTGGTAGACATTTCAATTTTTGTAATCGTGATGGCCACTTATAATTAAAATGCTTTAAGAATATGGGAGCCTTGGAAGCAACAATCAAGAAGCATAACATCCATTTGGAGCACTCTTCAACTTCAAATTCATATTCAGGAATAACACTTTCTGCATGTGGTTGTTAAGAATCTCGGTTTGATTATGCAGTAAATGTATCTTCTTCTTCTCATTCTCATGAGTGTCTCATTAATTCTGGAGCTTCTTATCACATGGTAAAAAACAAAGCCATGTTTTCTTCTTTAAATGATTGTAGCACCAAAAATATATATGGTGGTGATGATAGTTCTCTTAGTGTTGTAGGGATTGGAACTCTTCATCTAGACAATGGTCAATTTAATTTTGTATTATGTGTTCCTACCTTATCCTGCAATCTTCTATTTATATATCAGATAACTCATTCAGGTGAAGGGAAAACCATTGAATTCTCACCTCATGATGTTGTAATTAAGGACCTAAGAGATCCTAAATAGATTTTAGCTACTGGCATTGCTAATGGTTCTACAAGGTTGTATAAGTTTAACAACTTTGGGTCATCAACTCTTCCCTCGTTATTTGTTTCTCATAATGATGAAGTGAGAAAACTTTGGCATGAGCGATTTGGTCATTTAAACTGTTTCTCCCTTCAAAATCTATGTAAAGAAAATATGGTGACAGGTCTTCCTATGGTATCTTGCAGAGTTGGTGTTTGTTCTAGATGTGTACCCGGAAAACATCATCGGGATAGTTTTGAAAAACATGCCTCTTGGCATGCCTCAACCCCTTTACAGTTATGCATAGTCATTTATGTGGTCCACTTCTAGTTGTTTCATTCTCTGGCTATAAGTATTTCTTAACTTTCATTGATGATTTCTCCAGACGCACTTGGATATACTTCTTAAAAATAAAGAGTGAAATCTTTAACATGTTATTGGCCTTTAAGGCCTTTGTTGAGAAACAATTTGGACATCAAATTCTTAAGCTAAGATCTTATAATGGCGGAGAATAGGTTAACAACAAATTCAACAACTTTTGCAGTGAGCATGGAATTCAATTACAACATACTATTCCACATACTCCACAACAAAATGGTGTAATTGAAAGGACCAATCACACCTTAAAGTAAATGGCTAATTGTATGATTCAATCTAAAGGACTTAGTCTTAATTTTTGGGTAGAAGAAATTAACTATGCAAACTACATAGTAAATCGCACTCCTACTAAGGTTTTAAAGAATATCACTCCAAAAGAAGCATGGAGATCAATCAAACCAGAGGTAAGTCACTTTCATGTTTTGTGAAGCATGGGCCCCTATTCCAAATGAGAAACATAAAGCCTTAGAACCTAAGAGTGAAAAATGTATTTTTGTTGGATATTTTGAAGATGTCAAAGGATATAGACTTTTTCAACCTAAATCCAAAAATGTTATCATTAGAAGAGATGTAAATTTTGCTTAAAATATTATTTGGCTTACATTTCTATAATAGGGTGGTTTTGAAGTTTTTGATTTAGTTTTTAATTGAAAATTCAGTTGAATAAACATGTCCATGTGCATAGGAATAAACAAAGAATATAAGTTCATTCTATAGGTGTCCATTTCCATAGGAATAACCAAGGACTATATGTGAGTTCATTTTGGAAAGTCTATGTTTTGATAAAGTTAAAGGTGAATAAACACATAGACATGGAGGACTCATAATATGATTTCAATGTGAAGCTAATTTTTCTCGTGATTTTACTTTTATGGTTTATGTGAAGAATATGAGTTTGTTATTTAAGCTTTTGTTTTGTTTACATTTCCATAATACGGTGGGTTTGAAGTGGTATACTTTATATTAATATTATATAAATTCATTATTTTTTATAAATATGTTGTACTTTATAATAATTTAATTAATGTTATAGAAGTTTGGATATATATTGTTTTATTAGAAGATATTTAAATAAGAGCATTTTTTTCCATTTGTACCATATTAATTGTTTTGTTATAGAAAGTATATAGTTTTTCAAGAATAAATAATTTGATATAATATTTATGTGAATTAAAATTAAATCAACATCTCAATATCACTATGTTATGGGAAAACTAAGCAAAAAAAGGTTAGAATGGACAAACTAATATTCCTCTTATGAACATTGGAGTTGTGAGGTAAATTGACTTGATGTTGAAGTTATAATATAGGTTTCCATTTCCCTTTATTTTATAACTATTAGTTTTTATAGTCATATGGATTTTAGACTATAAAACTATATATAGACTTTGGCTTCTCAAGTGCATGCTTATTGGTCCAAAATGAATCATTATATAATTTTTCATCAATATTGGTAGACTTTTGGAGAAGGAATTGGCCTGTAGGGTCCCTTTGATGCTGTTAATTATTTGCGTGCACCAATCTCCCAACCTTATTGGATATGGCCCCTTTAAACAGTCTCTATGGAATGATTTAATTCAGTAACCCGGTCTTTTCCCTTCATCGGTTCTTCCTATTGGAACTCTATAACCCCTTTATAACCCTTTAAGTCCTTAATCCCGCGTACATATAACTACTCCTCTTTAACCTTGGGTATATTGGATTTATCACATGAATCCTTCAAATCGGAGCTAAAATGGTTATAAAACCTTTATAAAGGAAATATGCATAAAACATTTGTAACACACCTTTTCCCCGCTCATTCCATAGTCTTGGCACAGTTTCCAAGGGCTTCCCTTTATCGCAATTGGGTATCGGCTCCTCCGCGGGTCGCATTACCCACTCCTTCCACTTCCCCGATATGCAATCACACTATCGGGACTCTTTAGTGGCACTTTTTACACTAAAATCCTGAAACCTTTGTTCTATCAGAAAATATGGGAAACACGGGAATAAAAAGGAAAATCCGCTCCGATCACATAAGCCGGATCTCAAATTTTATGCACTGGGACTTATAAATATCGTCAGGTCCGCCTTATCACTTGCATCCATACTCCTCCACCGATAGCCACCTTTTAAATTTTGCGATGCAATCACCCCGATGATCGCGTCGACATTCGCCAATTAAAATGCACTGATTAAATCTCCGCCATTGATCCTTCCCTTAGATCCAACACTCCTCGCTCAATTGCTTGATCGCAATCAGTGATTGCCCGAGGTCGGGGTTATTCCATTTGTCGATTTCAAATCCACAAATTCAATCTCTGTCGTTGATCTGTTGGATCCAATGGTCCTTGAGCATCACCTCCTTAATCTTTCACTCCTCTGTTGTTCAGTCTTATAACGCTTTATGCTAGGCCGTGAGCAATTTTTCTCTACGTATTTGTTCTCCTCTTTGAGTTCACCGAATTCACCTACATCTACATATACATACATACATACATACATACATACATACATACATATATATATATATATATATATATATATATATATATATATATACATAGTACAAAAGCTATGATTCACTTTGAATTCATCATTCAATCATTCGAAAAACATAGTTATATGGATTTAGATTTGTCTTTGCACATAACAAATAAACAAAGGATATATTTTGAGGCTTTGTCTCTCTCTATGGTTTGCTCTCCTACCATCAGTGGCCCCTATTACATTCTGCTCGTAGGCTTACAATCATACTCAATTCAGCTAACCTCCTACTCTTGTTTCTTGTCTTCTTTTTAATACATCATTGGCAGTTTCTTTTACAGTTCCAGGAATTGTTCTTTAGTTATGAAACAATTTCTTCAAACTAATTCCTATCTAATCCTGTTTTGTCTAATTCAAAAACTAAAGTTTAGTTTGGTGTCTAATTTCTTCCATAAGTTCGCCAAAAATGTCCTGTAAATTTAACGTCTTAATCCAAAATAATAGACTTTGGCAAGCCATGTAATCTGACTATCTCAGTAAAGAACAAATGCACTGCATGTGTGGCATCACTGGTTTTCCTACATGGTATGAAATGTGCCATTTTGGTGAAATGATCCACCACCACCATGATGGAATCAAATCCTCATTGTGTCTTCGGCAGACCGAAGACAAAGTCTAAATTAACCGAGTCCAATGGTTTGTTCAGAATGGGTAAGGGTGTATACAACCCTGTGTTTTGGTTGTGTCCATTTGCAAGTTGACACATTTTGAATCTAGTTACAGACCTTTGTACATGTCTGTGCATCTTTGGCCAATGGTAAAAGTGGCTCAACTGATCCAAGGTCTTGTCTATGCCAAAATGCCTGGATAAACCTCCACTATGCTTTTCTTGGATTAAGTTCTCTCTCATAGAACATTCTGGAACACACAACTACCCTCCTTTGAACAAAAATCCTTCTTGTATGTTATAGTCCAACCATGAGCTGTTATCTCTCAATAATGGATTTTGGCAAGCTTCATAAGCTTCGTTAAAATCTGCATCTGCCTAATACAAGTCCTTAAGATGTTCAAATCCTAACACTTGTATGGTACTTTCTTGTAGGATCAGATTCTTCCTGCTTAACACATCTACCACTTTGTTGGCTTGATCGCTGATATGTTTCAACAAAAACGTAAAACTCTGCAAGTACTCCACCCACTTCGCATGTTTATGGTTCAGCTTATGCTGCTGCATAATGTACTGCAAAGCAGAATTGTCTGAAAATAAGACAAATTCATTGGCCAACAGATAATGTCTCCAATGCTTTAGTGCTTGAACCACCGCATAAAATTCCTTATCATAGTACATGTATTTTTGCTTACTTTCATTTAGTTTCTCACTCGCATCACAACGAACTTGGAAAAGTTTGTTAAAGTCTAGTAATCTCAAAATCAGTTTTTCGGTAATTTTCCTTTTGAGTAGTAGAAAATTCTTTTCTGCTAGTTCTCTCCAATGGAAAGGCTGATTTGTTTTCTTAATGGTGTCCAACATAGGTGCACAATTCCCATTGAAATTTTTAATAAATTTCCAATAAAAAGTCTCCAATCCATGGAAACTCCGTACCTCAAACAAACTTTTGGGAGATGGCGAGCTAGCTATGGCTGCAACCTTTTCCGGATCCATTTTTAGTTCATTCTCAGAAATAAAAAATCCCAAATAAATTAACTCTTTTTTGAAAAAATAACATTTCTTCAAATTTATCAGTGATTTATTCTGTGGCAATTTTTCCAATACATACCTCACATGTCGAAAATGTTCTTCCTTCGTCTTGCTGAATATAAGTATATCATCTAGAAACACAATCACAAATTTTCCAATGAATTCCTTGAGCATCTCATTCATCAACCGCATGAACATGCCAGGGGCATTGCTAAACCCAAATGGCATAACCAGCCATTCATACAAGCCTTCATTAGTCTTGAAAGTTGTCTTCCACTTGTAACCTTCTCGAATTCTAATTTGGTGGTAGCCGCTTTTCAGGTCTATCTTTGAAAAGTATGTTGCTCCACTCAAACAATCCATCATATCATCCATCCGAGGTAATGGGAATCTATATCTGATAGTAATTTTGTTAATGGCCCGAGAATCTGTGCACATTCTCCACTCACCTCCTTTCTTGGGAGCTAAAACAGTTGGCACTGTTAGAGCCTAGATTTGTCTTAGGCTGAAAAGACAAGGTTCTAGGTCCACATCAAACCATGCTCAACCTCGTAGCTATCCCTACAAGGACAGGAGAGGGCTCTCTCCGGGTCTATCTCGGCAAAAGATCTTCAAAGGAGCTGAGATGACTTATAATGGGAACTGATTTTAGGCTAGTAAATAGATATGAAATGAGGTTTTTAATAAATGATTGGGTTTTCTGGGCTGCATGGGGCAAAGACAGCAAGAGCAGAGATTTAATCAAAGGCACAGATTATTTCATAAGGCGAGGTAGGAGTGAAGTTTAACAATTAACTTTGAAATAATATGGGATGAAAAGACTATTTAAAGAGCTGAAAAGGGCATTAATCAATGAGTCCTTTACAGACAGAAGACAATTACACAAATACTGAAACGCTCTTTCGAGGCAGAGAAAATAAATTGGGTTCTACCTCCCTCACTGTAAAGCATTCAGCTAGAAATGATAATGAATGAAACTATGAAACATTACAAAGACATATGAAACAGAAGAAAAACATATGCTAAACTTTCACACCACAAGAATCTTACAAATCAGAGCTGCGCCATTTAATTCTTTTCTCTGTCATTAACTGTACAATAAAAACTCTGTATTTCTCCTCCACCAGCTCTCAGAACTCTTCACCCCCACCCTTTCCAGATGATTTTTAATACAATATATAAGCCTAGATGTGGGATAACAAATTGACCCAAATAAGGAACTGATTTATCATCATTCAACAAACAAAACTAAAAGCCAATCTGCTTTTCTGAAAACAAAACAACACTCCCCCTAAACCTGTTGATGACCAACAAAGAAGCACACCTATAGCATAGATCTCATAATTGAAGACCAACATAGGTAATCGAATACCTGAATGCCACTTTGCACATTTTGGAAATTACAACTGCCCCCCAAATTTCTGGAAATGCGTTGGCCATTCAAATTAGGAAATGTGAAGTCATAAATAGGAAATTGAATCCTATTCTTCTGCTGTGGTAGATAGTCTTGATTTATTTTTAGCCTTTCGATCTCTGACTGCCACGTTACATTTGTCATTTTAATAAAAACAACCTTTAAACTAAAATTCTGCCAATTTCAGCTCATGATGACAACAATGCTTATTTGTTGCAGTGACATGAGCAAGCTAAACATCTGAAGGAGAATGGTGCATTCATTTGCTGTAGATATGGCGACAGAACTTTTGACTGGGAAGGCATTCGTTCAATCACTACCCATAGACTAGGAAACCATTAGATCTATACCTTGGGCTTCACTGCATCCATAGATTCACATCTATCTGCAGATGTAATCTTCATCAAAATCCCAATTAGAAACAAACTCTCCTTCCTCAATTTCCCCTTCTCTGCAAGTTGAGAACGCAGCGGTTCTGTAATATTCAACTCATAATATAATTTTTTGGCACCCTTTGTATATTCTATCTTGATGAAAAGCTTTAGATTTTCAGTAGATTCTTTACAAAAATGCCTTAATTTATGACGTGACACAGGATTTCCAGGACCAATTGTCAGATGCTTTTCCAATATACTCCGCAGGCCCGCATGTTCATCAAACCCATGGTCAACAAAGATCACATCTGTTGAATGAAATTGCAACTCAATTATCCAATTAATGCATTTCTACCTTTTGTTTGTTCTGTCAGATGTGTTGCAAGCTGATCATGGAATTTTGGTATAAATCTGGACGCAATGGCAAAAATTCTGGGTCTGAGACTGTATGGGTAGCGCCCGTGTTCTTTGCAAAGAGCTGGGGAACTTATGTGGGTAGCGCACCTTATATGGGTAGCGCGCCTTCCAGTTTTCAATTTTGAAAACGAGCTTTCGCCCTTCTAACCTGCAATTCGACCAGCACATTCAATATCACAATCAATCATAAAACGAAGTGCAAACAGAACATCGCTTCCAGTGACAGCTCTTCTGATGAACCGATGCCGTTTTTGGCCTTCATGTTATGATGAAGAGCTTCAGAAACTAATCGCACAGCCTCCGCCCCATTATAAACACATTCAACAGTGGCACCTAACCGTCTAAGCATAGATTATGCAAGTCGTTGTAAAACAACATTGTCTTCAACAACCAGAATATGCATGCCAACCAGTGAACTTAGAGGTCTCAATTTCTTGTCATATTTTGTGGATACTAACTGCAACTTGCTTTGATCTTGTCTATTGTCCAAACCCATTCCATTTTTATAAACATATTCAATTCTACAAGGTTCATCATTTGTTTTCTTCTGCTGCAAAACAGATGATGCTCTAACTTCTGAAGGTTGTATCATTCTTTTCATAGTAAGGTCCTGTAAATGTTCCCAAACAGCATGAAGGTGAGAGCCGTGAATTGGTTTATGCATTATTAGGTCGCATGGAACCATTTCACTCTTCAACTTCTCTAAATCCATACTTGAAGTATTTGTAGTAACTAACCAGACTACCTTGTAGTTAGGAATCTGTCCACCTCCATAAAACTTACTTAAAAGTATTGACATTTGTTCCATAGGTCCAACAATCATGTTGATGTCCAAAAAAACTAAAAGATAAGTACCTACTCTGTCCATTTCTATTTGTTTGATAACCTCACCAGTTGAACCACAACCAACTGTAGGAGGTTTCTCAACACCATAATCAAGGCATGTATTACTAAAGTGATACTCTAGAGAAACCAACTCAAAAGAACTGGAAGATCTACAACTGTTGAAGAAAATATCATGTCCTAAGTTTTCAAGCATCGGAACAAGATCTTCCCATTGATTTAACATCCAAACCTGTACACCTCGTCGATCCAACCATTTTTTCAAAATGCTTTTTCCTGCCTCCCCATGCATGGCAAGTATCGCACAGACACCTTCTATATGTGGAATACTTTCATGGAAATCTGCCCCTGAAATTCTAGCTGTAAAAGATTCAGACTTTAATCCTTGTTGCCAGTCTTGAATGGTAGATCTCTGCCACTTGAACCAAATGTATCCTGAAGCAAGTCCGATGTTTTCCAGGTTCATCTTTATCAATGATGTTGATATCTCCACTCATCAAATGCACCAATGATTGAACAATGCCAAGACCAAACCAGTTCCATCATGCATCGAAGATTTGTTGTAACCGCGGTCTCTGCATCTGAGCATTCAACATGCAAGGTGTAGATTATACATTTCTTAAGGTCTTGAGTAAAAACCTTCAAGTATCATAGCTTGCAAGTGAAAGAAAGAATTAAAAAATTTTGGATCCACACTCAAAGGTTGATTATGTTGTGCCTTATCTACGAGAGAAAGCATGAGTTTTCTTGCCAATGACTGGCTAGCTAAGAGCCACACATGGTTCACTTTCAAGATTATAACCATCAAACTCCACCAAACAGCTGAGCATGTTGTATAATTTAACATTTCTGGCATTTGGATGCAAAACTCTGTTTTGTTTGATTTCTCTTTGTCTCTGATTGCTGATGATGTTCTTTCTGTTTGTGCTTTTGCAGAGATAGGAGCTGCTGAAGCTGCTGCCATTTGAAGAGCTTGGAGAATTTGATTATGATAAGGGACTGATAGGACCGAGTCTAACATTGGCTCCAATGGGGATGGCAGCTACCGCTTCTTGGAGGTGCCAAGAATCTGCAGATCTTTGGGAGAGCAGACAGTGCCTCCATCCATTGGGCAATGGAGTCATTATTTTGATCAACCACACAAAATTTTGACTCATTTCTTAATTGAAACTGACTGAAAAGAGTGAAAAACTGGCTCAGCAAACTTCACACTAAAACTGTAATGAGACTCAAAACGAAATGCTGCCTTTTGGCTACTTATTTATTTAGAAAATCTACCCTACAATACTGAAATTCCAGATCAACCATTCAAGTAAACCTAAGAATGATGCCGGTTGAGAATGCTTCCACCAGGACACAGATGTAATTGCTGGCAGCTCTTCATGCACGTAATGAGCCTGGTCACGTAAAAGACAGCCTGATCTATCAATCAAACTGAAAAACATTTCCATGTATGTTGCAATAGGATCGCGAAAGCTAGACTCTGTTTGCTGCCCCAACTTCACAATACATATTTCCAGCTGCACACTGTCAATGCAAACATCTGTAGGCAACCCTATTATTTCTTGTTTCTAAGGAGGAAGAGTTTCCAAGAACTTTTTAGGGTCTTGGAAATCATATGACTGGATCTGCTCATTCAAATACTGAATCTCCTTCTTAAGTTTTTCGACAATTAACTCACAGACACCAGTTTTAGCTTCAAGAGGAAACTTCGGAGATTTCAAACATTGAAGCAAGGCATTGAAAAATTCTTCATTAATTTCAATATCCACTAACCAATCTCTAACTTCTTTTACAGCTTCACAAAGTGTAGGGTTTGCCACATACCCTACCATTGCATAAATGGATCAGCGAGCACTGGAATGTCTGGATCGAGTTGGAGTCGCCAGGTGAATGTTTCAGCCTTCATATGTGTCTGACTGCTGTCCACCGTCAGCATCAGATCTGCAACTTGATTTCATGTACTGGGACAAGACAATTAACATGTCGAATGTCACACCAACAGCAGACCATCTTCCCCAGTATGGTCGCCACTATGTTAGAGCCTAGATTTGTCTTAGGCTGAAAAGACAAGGTTCTAGGTCCACATCAAACCACGCTCATCCTCGTAGCTAGCCCTACGAGGACAGGAGAGGGCTCTCTTCGGGTCTATCTCGGCAAAAGATCTTCAAAGGAGATGAGATGACTTATAATGGGGAACTAATTTTAGGCTAGTAAATAGATATGAAATGAGGTTTTTAATAAATGATTGGGTTTTCTGGGCTGCATGGGGCAAAGACAGCAAGAGCAGAGATTTAATCAAAGGCACTGATTATTTCATTCAAGTAAACCTGAGAATGATGTCGGTTGAGAATGCTTCCACTTGAACCAAATGTATCCTGAAGCAAGTCCGATGCTTTTCCAGGTTCATCTTTATCAATGATGTTGATATCTCCACTCATCAAATGCACCAATGATTGAACAATGCCAAGACCAAACCAGTTCCATCATGCATCGAAGATTTGTTGTAACCGCAGTCTCTGCATCTGAGCATTCAACACGCAAGGTGTAGATTATACATTTCTTAAGATCTTGAGTAAAAACCTTCAAGTATCATATCTTGCAAGTGAAAGAAAGAATTAACAAATTTTGAATCCACACTCAAAGGTTGATTATGTTGTGCCTTATCTACGAGAGAAAGCATGAGTTTTCTTGCCAATGCCTGGCCAGCTACGAGCCACACATGGTTCACTTTCAAGATTACAACCATCAAACTCCACCAAACAGCTAAGCGTGTTGTATAATTTAACATTTCTGCATTTGGATGCAAAACTCTGTTTTGTTTGATTTCGCTTTGTCTCTGATTGCTGATGATGTTCTTTCTGTTTGTTCTTTTGCAGAGATAGGGGCTACTGAAGCTGATACCATTTGAAGAGCTTGGAGAATTTGATTCTGATAAGGGACTGACAGGACCGAGTCTAACAGGCACCACACAAGGGCTTAAACTCTCCCAAATTAGTCCTTTGTCCAACAACTCCTGCACCTACTTCTGGATTTCTTCATTATCCTTTGGACTCATCTGGTAGGCAGCCTTGTTTGGCAAACTGGCTCCTGGAATAAAATCAATATGGTGACTAATGCTCCTCTTCGGTGGTAGTTTGTCCGGTAGATCATCTACCACAATATCACTAAATTCTTGCAGCATGTTCTGTATCTCTTCTGGTAAATCAATAAGGTTGGTGTGTACTAACACTACCCTTGGTCTTCTCACAACTGCATAACCCATTTCACTCTCTTCAATCCATCGTAGAAACTCCTTTCCTCCTAGCAGTAATGCTTTCGTTCCACTTGTTTCTGCTGTCTCCTCTCCTTCCTTGGCTTCTTTCATGGGTACCAAGGTATGCTTTATCCCATCTTTGACAAATCTGTAACAATTTTCCACTCCATCATGGACTACCTTTCTATCGTACTGCCATTGTCTGCCCAACAGAATATGGCACATGTCCATTGAAATTATGTCGCAAGTCACCTTATCCTTGTACTTGCCTATCTGAAAATCTACCTCGCATTGTTCATCAACTAAAAATTGGTGTCCCAGCCCCATGGGGGTAGGCGAGCTGGTAATCACAATACGGTGAAGTTCATTAGAAAGGTGGGCTCTATACTAAAGGTTAGGAGTTCAAATCCCTCGGACTAACCTTGGAGCTGTATAGAGGGGCGGGCGCGGCTCCCAATGGTTATAGAGGTAGCGGTTAGAATCAACCCCATGTAACGCGAGTCGTGAGGTTGCCCCTGTTGCCAATTCCATTGTAAAAAAAAAACAAAAAACAAAAAAAACAAAAAAAATCCTAACAATTGGTGTCCCTTCTGCAATCACAACACCCTGTATGGAGTTGGGTGTTTTTCTCTCTTCAAACCCAGTTTCTCCACCATCTCCATAGCCACCAAATTATCAGTGCTCCCACTGTCAATAATCAATTTACAACATTTTCCGTGCAACTTACATACAGTCTAGAACAAAGCTTTCCTCTATGTGTAATCAACTACTTCCTTGGCTAGTTTTAATAACACCTTGTTCAACACCAAGGCTTCCCCAGTTTCTGCCACATTTTCCACCTCCTATGGTGGTGCCTCCGCTTCATCGAGCTGAGCAACATATGCTCCCGTTTGCCCAGTTTCTTCATTTTCAGGACATTCAAAAGACCTGTGTCCCCACTTGTGACATTTGTAACACTGATATGCATTTCCTCTGCCTCTGCCATTACCTCTTCCTTGCTGGTATGGCGTTCCTCCTCCTCTAGTGTTACCTTCCCTTTCACTTTGTCCTGAAGTCTTCGAACTACTACCCTCTTCATTGCTATTGGGATTCTGACCTCTGCCAAAGGTCTGTCCTCAACCTCTACCAGAACCACGTCCTCTTATGGCATTTTGTTTCCTAGCAATCTTTTTCTCCACCTTTAAAGCACTCTGATAAGCTTCCTCCATGGTTAAATTTATGGGAAAGAATGCTAATTTCATCTAGGATCTCCATCCGTAGACCATTTACAAACCTCGCTATTTTCTCAGGGGTATCTTCAACATAACCAACTCTTAGGTTAATTTTATAAAATTCTTTAGTATATTCCTTCACAGTCATTATTCTCTGTTTTAGGTTCTGTACCTGTCTGTAAAGGCCAATTTGATAATCTTTACGAAGAAACTTGCTCTTCATTTTTGCAACCATCCTGTCCCATTTTTTAATCAAAGGTTTATTTAATCTCCTCCTTTCTACCTGCACACTATCCCACCATAATGCTGCATGTCCCCTCTATTTGGTGACAGCAAACCTAACCCTCTTATCTTCGCTGATTTCTTCATACTCAAAATATTTATCTAATTCACTTATCCAGTCTAACAATGCCTTTGTGGACAAACTGCCATCATAATTAGAGAGCTCTGGTTTTGGCTTGCTGCTAGCCAACAAAACTGACTTCAATAGCTTAATTTTTGGTCCTTCATCATCTGACCAATCTGTCATGGCTACGTTTTCCTCCTCACTATCATCCCCACCTTCCGACTCTCTACGCCTCCTTGCTTCCAATGTTGCCAAACATGCAGTTAAGTTTCTAATCTCTTCTCTTAACCCTTCATATGCTGCTCTTCTGACGGCTCTTCGTCGACCCCTTCTTCCTACCTCCACCTTTACTAAGAGAAAGGAAAAACTTGGCTCTGATACCAAAATGATGCCGTCAATTACTTGTGTGCACCAGTCTCCAAACCTTATTGGTTACGGCCCCTTTAAACAGTCTCTGTGGAATGATTTAATTCAGTAACCCAGTCTTTTCCCTTCACCGATTCTTCCTATTGGAACTCTACAACCCCTTTATAACCCTTTAAGTCCTCAATCCCCCGTACATATAACTACTCCTCTTTAACCTTGGGTATATTGGATTTAAATATGCATAAAACATGCGTAGCACACATTTTCCTTGCTCGTTCCATAGTCTTGGCGCAGTTTCTGAGGGCTTCCCTTTATCGCAATTGGGTATCAGCTCCTCCGCAAGTCGGATTACCCACTCCTTCCACTTCCCCAATATGCGATCACACTATTGGGAATCTTTAGTGGCGCTTTTTACACTAGAATCCCAAAACCTGTGTTCTATCGGGAAATATGGGAAACAAGGGAATACAAAGGAAAATCCGCTCCAATCACATAAGACGGATCTCAAATTTTATGCACCGGGACTTATAAATATCGTCGAGTTCGCCTTATCACCTGCATCCATACTCCTCTGCTAACAGCCACCTTTTATATTTTGTGATGCTTTTAAATCTTGCAATGCGATCACCCTGATGATCATGTCAGCATTCGTTGATTAAAACTTGCCGATTAAATCTTCGTTGTTGATCCATCCCATAGATCCAACAATCCTCGCTCAATTTCTTGATCGAAATCGGTGATTGCCCGAGGTCAGGTTTATTCCATTCGTCGATTTCAAATCCGTTGATTCAATCTCTATTGTTGATCTGTTGGATCCAACGGTCCCTGAGGGTCACCTCCTTAACCTTTCGCTCCTCTGTTGTTCGGTCTTATAACGATTTCCGCTAGGTCGCGAGCAATTTTTCTCTATGTATTCATTCTCCTCTTTGAGTCCGCCGAAATCACCTGCAAATATATATATATATATATATATATATATATATCTATATATATATATATATATATATATATATATATATATATATATATATATATATATATATATATATATATATATCTATATATCTTATATATATATATAAGCTATGATTCACTTTGAATTCATCATTCAATCATTCGAAACACACAGTTATATGGATTTAAATTTGTCTTTGCACATAACAAATAAACAAAGGATATATTTTGAGGCTCTGTCTCTCTCTATGGTCTGCTCTCCTAACACCAGTGGCCCCTCTTACATTCTGCCCATAGGCTTACAATCATACTCAATTCGGCTAACCTCCTACTCTTCTTTCTTGTCTTCTTTTTAATACATCATTAGCAGTTTCTTTTACAGTTTGAGGAACTGTTCTTCAGTTATGAAACAATTTCTTCAAACTAATTCCTATCTAATCCTATTTTGTCTAATTCAAAAACTAACAATGGCTGAGTCAGCCTTAAATTAAAATGAAACAAAATAAAACAGAAACAAACATATCTCCCAATTGTCGCCTCCTCATTCAGATGCTCCTGCATCACCCTTTTAGTGGTAACTCCTAATTTGGAAATCTAGAGCATGAAACCTTCCAAAACCATTTTCAGGCATCGAATGACACTTTTAGGGTCAACTTTGTGAGCATCTCTCTTAGCCCCTTGATGTTTCTCTACAGACTGAAATGTGTCTAATTGTGTAAACACCACCTTAATTAGTGTTGGTTACGAGGCTTTATTATCTTCTTGATTCATAGGTCTTTTTTATAGCCATGTTTGGATCCCAGTTCCTAGTAGGGGTTCAAGGGTGATGCCCCCAAAGAGAATTTTTTTGGAAATTTTTTCTTGTAAAATATTATAATTTTGGTAATCAATTTGGCCCATTCATCATTAGTTCATTGATGTGATGATAAAAGTTATGTTAGGGGTTTTCTTCTTTAGAAGGAAACTCTCTTTTTGTGAGGAAATTGTATTTCATTTATATACTATCAAAGAGAGTATTTCAGATGAGAGAAGAGACTACAAGAGATAGAAGAGGAGGCTACAACAAATGTACCATAAGTATTCCTTCAATTCCTTGGATGAAATTGTTATGAAACCAGCTCACAAAAATATAGAAAAGATAGATCAATGCCTTATAATTCAACCTCTTCGAGGGGGAAACCTCCTTTACATTACACAAATGAATAATTCTTTGATGATACAAATGAAAAGACCTCCTTTCTATATATAGTAGTCTAAGGGGTCATAATATAATCAGAGCCGACATAACAATAATAATGTAAGGGCACAATAATAACAATAGTAGGCTTCTATGGGGCACAATAATAACAATATGGGCACTACATGGGTACATCAATATAATAAGGGTGTTGTACTAATAACAATAAGGGGTTACACTAGTAGTATAGGGGCCTAACATGCCCCTCTCCTTCAAAAAGTGTTGTCCTCAATGCTTGAGTAGTTCTTGATGTTTCTGGAGAATATTCTTGTCCTCCCATGTGGAATCTTCAGCGGGTAAGTTCTTTCGCTTCATGAGATACTCTGAAATTGATTGGTTTCGTAGCTGTCAGGTTGTTGTTTCTGTGACTGCTCCAGGTTCCAATATGATTTTCCCTTCCTCTTCAAGTTATGGCAATATTGTTTGAATTGGGATCTTCTGCAACTTTTGAATGAGTGGCCACACTTCTTCGTCCTTCTTCCATTCATCCCTTGCTTCGTTTATCCAATCTGGTTGGATAATAGAAATAGCACAAAACAATGCTTCCACAACCTCATCCTTTCTTGAGAGTGCATTTGCAACAAAATTTTGCTTCCCTTTTCTATAGATGATATCAAAGTCATAGCCCAACATATTTGTGATCCATATTTTTTGTTCTTCTAAAGATAATAGTTGTTCTAAAAAGTATTTAAGACTATCATGATCCATTTTTACCTTGAAGTGTCTTCCCATTTGGTAAGGTCACCATTTCTTAAGTGCATATAGTATTGCCAACATTTCCTTCTCATAAATAGTTTTCTTGAGATGTAGAAGTAAAAATACCCAATCACCTACATCAAAACATTTTTCACTATGATGTTGATCCACCTGTTGTTTCATTTGATTTTGCACCAAAGTGGCGTTATCCTTTAAAAGTTGGAGAACTTGTTGTTGATGCTCGATGTGATCTTTCACTACTTGAACCTTTTTCTTCTTGATATGTCCTTCTATATTTAGAGTTTGAGGAGTGGTAATTTCTTCCAATCCTTTACAAGATATGGTCGGATTCATTTCTTGATTCTCGATGTAATCTTTCACTTCTTGAACATTTTTCTTCTTGATAGCCCTTCTATCTTGACAGTTTGAGGAGTGGTAATTCTGACCAATGAATTACAAGATATGGTTGGATTCATTTCCTCTTTCTCAATGTGATCTTTCACTTCTTGCACCTTTTTCTTCTTGATATGTCCTTCTATCTTGAGAGTTTGAGGAGTGGTGATTCTTGCCAATGCTTTACAAGATATGGTTTAATTCATTTCTTCTTTCTCTGGGGTTGGGTCCTGGCGTATATCCTCTTCTTTTGATGTTTCTTGATCCTTTTCTTGATCCTCTTCATACTCTATGTAAAATAATTTCTTCTCAGCACACTTATGACCTTTAGTACATTTTCCATCACAATTGTAACCAAGCCCTTTTTCTCTTTTTTATTCCAATTGTTGTGGTGTAACCCTTGTATGTTTTGGAAGGCTAGGAGAAAAAACACTTCCATCTTTATGGTTGTGAGGGGTAGATTTCCTTGTTGCCATAATTTTACTTTCCACTATGTGACAAAGCCCTTTTACTCTTTCCAATTGTTGTGGTGTTGCTCTTTGTATCTTCATAATGTGCTATCATTTCCTCCGTGAAAATTGACCACGTAACAAGTTGTTTACGAGAACAAAGCCCTTTATACCATAAAAATTGATCAGGTTCTAAATATGAAGATGTAATACATACCTTTTGTAACAATGGTACGCCATGTAGATAAAAATATTGCTCCATCTGAAGTATCCAGTTTATCGGATCCTTGCCATCAAACTTCCTCATCTTGTTTTTTCTTGATTTTAGGAGCTTGAAATTGAAACGAATGTAACTCTGTACTTTCAGATCTTTAATTTCTGAAATTACGACCTGCAATAGCCATCAGTGTCCTCTTTCCAATGCCACCAGTCTGATCCAAATTGGATTCTCCAAGGAAGAGTTATGCCAAATCATCCACAGTGACTTGATTATAGACTAGTTCAGTAGAGTGAACTTGTACGACGTGCCACGTGTCATTGTTTCAACCTTTGGCTCTAAAAAATATAGACAAGAAACTACAGTCCGTCCTCTTTCTGTACCTTCTTACGAAATTTCAATTCAATGCTCAGAGAGAAAGTTATGACGATTTTCTCGAGGTCACCTGTTTGGAATGTAATTCAGGAGTCTGCAAAAAGACCAACTTCCTCAGATCATATCTCTGCAAATATAGTGCGAAAAGCTCTGAAATTTAGACCTGAAGTTCAGTGAAATTTTGTATCAAATGGGTTTTGTTTTTCACTTCTGAAACGTCGTAGAGAAAAGGTTATAGCGAAAATTCCACGATGACCTATTTGGAGCAGCGAAACTCTAGAATCCAAAGCTCTGATACCAAATGTTATGAAACCAGCTCAAAAAAAGATATAAAAGATAGATCAACGCCTTAGAATTCCTTCGAGGGGGCAACCTCCTTTACATTACAAAAATTAATGATTCTTTGATTATACAAATGAAAAGACCTCCTTTCTATATATATGAGTCTAAGAGGTAATAATATAATCAGAGCCGACATAACAATAATAATGTAAGGGCACAATAATAACAATAGTGGGCTTCTATGGGGCACAATAATAACAATATGGGCACTACATGGGTACATCAATATAATAAGGGGGTTGTACTAATAACAATAATGGATTACACTAGTAGTATAGGGGCCTAACAGAAATGAAAGGAAGGATGAATTATTTCTTTGTGGATGAATCCCAAATCAAGTGAACCATGTATATCAAGGTCTCCTTGGTATTGTGTCATTGTATGTTTTCTTTTCACATTTATCTTCATTGTATTATTCCATTATCCTATTACTAATGATCGATATTAAAACTAAAGGTTTATTTAACTAATAAAACTCACAAGAATGAGAAGTTTCTAGTTTTAGTGGGGGAAATGGTGGAAGGAGGTATTACGGTCGAGGATTTTGATGGTCAAAAATACTGGCTATGGAATATGAAAATTGAATATTATTTGTATCAAAAGAATAATTTTCTACCAATGGATGGAATAACAAAGAATTAAGTGACTATGAAGGATAAAAAATGGAAGATTCTTGATATAAAAGCACTGGGAAAAATATGTTTGTGTCTAGCAGCATCAGTGGCTTTCAATATTTTAAAAGAAATAGAAAAAATGGGTTTGATGAAGGCATTAACTAAGCTACATGAAAATCCCTTGGTCTCCAACAAGATATTTCTTATAAAAAAATATGAATGTGGTTGAATGTGGCTCTATCGCTAATCATTTAAAAGAAATTAAAATAGTCACAAGTGAGTTAATTTATGTAGGAATAAAATTTGATGACGAGGTTAGGTCTCTTTTGATCTTGTGCTCATTACTAGAAAGAGAATGGCCTGGTCATGGTTGTGAGTAATTTATTCTTTGATTTTCTCTGTTTCAAATACTTTAAAGTTTGATGATGTTGTTGGTGTTAACCTTAACTAGAAAATGTGATGAAAAATCTTTGGTGAGATGTCAAGTAATGCTTCGATTGTACAGAAAAGGGGAAGACAAATAAAGAGAGGAAAGAGCCTAATAAATTATGGAAATTCTAAGAAGGGTGTATCCAAACTGAGAATGAGACTAGAATGATGTTATTACGAGCATAGTGGACACACAAAAAAAGGTTGTTGGTCTCTATATAGAAAACAAGGATATGGAAAATAGGATAATATTAAGGAAACAAATGTAGTAGGTGATGCATTATAAGATGCTTTAACACTTTCAATAGATAACAATTTTTGTTCTTAGGTGATAAAATTAGGCTCCATTTCATGCTACACATCATAAGAAATATTTTCAAGATTATGTTGAAGGTGATATTGGATAGGTTCATTTGGCTGATGATGATTATGAACCATGTAAAATTGTTGGAAAGGCTAAGGTGTGAATAAAATTATATAATGGAAACCAATGGTTGTTAAAATAAACAAGGCATGTTCCTTATTTATGAATAAATATAATTTCAACTGGAAGTAAAGAAGTGAAAGTTGTGCAATTACATTATAGAAAATCCATGGAATGTCATTGAAGGATTGTCAACAATAGTAAAAGGAGAAAAGATATTGTTGTCACTACTACAAAACCATACAAAATTTGGCTACACTTGAATTTGGAGCCTACCTAACTATCGTATCAAGTGTCACTTTGATCACCAAGAATCATTTCATGTTGTGTACATGTTTTAGGTGTCCTTGTTATTTCCTAAGTGTTTTCACATCATTTATAACATCTATAATGCACTCCATGGTCATAGTACACTTTTGGGTCTTGTTCAAGTTTTAATGTTGAGCTAGTATGTGGCGCACTTATTTTTCTTCTAACTCATTGTTTTTCCTCAAGTCTCATCCTGCAGAATTAAATAAATTTCCATCCTTGTAGACCTTCCCATTAGGTAGGGGAAGCGCACACCACGCTGCAAATGCTCAGTTTGACCCTCTTCCTTATTCAAGATGCGCTATACACCCCTGTTTGGCGCACAACGCACTCTTAAGAGACAAGAGCCTTGGTTTCCCATAACTATACCCTTCTTCAAGCATCTCTTCTAGTTGAACCCACAACACACCAACAATGGAGATTAGGCCTTCCTTAAGCCTTGAAACTTCTCCCTGCGCCCTCAGCTAGGCACACAATGCATTGATAGTGAATATCAAACTTCCCTTGAGCCCTAGGAATGCACCCTACAGCCTCTTTGTTACTTGGGCCTTCCTAGTTGACCGCATGGTGCATCAACAAGCATCATTGAGATTTCTTGTCATTTGTCATATCACCTTGCACCCGCCATCAAGCCTGCTCTCCATACTTGAGTGCATAGTACATCCTCAATCTTCGGCACTAGCCCTTGTCCATTGACAATGTACGCTATGCTGAGAAGCTTCGTCTTCTCTTCTTGAGCACACTATTGACTCAGTTGGAAAATTTTTCGTAAAGCATGTTAGGATAGGATATTTTCAGGGTAATGTTTTCTTGTCATGAGTGATATTACTTGGAGGTGTTTTCAGAACAACATGGAGAGGATGCATGAGGATATATGTTGAAGGAAGTTGCACAAGGAAGCATTCGAAAATGACTTAACACTTGACGTGAAAAGACAAGTAACATCATATTCTGGTGATCAAAGTGATCCATAAAGACTTGATATGATCTCAAGACCCTTTGGAGGGTATATGGAAACAACAATGAGAAATCGACATAAAGTATTGAGGACACAAGTGGAAACATTGTCACCTCCCAGGAAAGTCCATGTCACAAGTCACTATGGGTCCATTTCATCAATGTCCATGGATTGTCATGTTGTCACCACATGTTGATGTCAAAACAATGATCTAATTTTGTAAATATGAATATGTGGAAGTTCAAAAGTCAAATATGGAAAATAGAGCCACACAAATAAGTCTAAAGGTCACATATATAGAAGTCCAAAAGTCATGTTGAAGTCCAAAATTCATTTGGAAGTCCAAAGGTTATTGAGAATTCCAAAGGTCATTGGAAGTTGAAAATTCACATGGGAAGTTGAAGAGTCACGGGATATGAAGAGTGGTGCCACTAGTTATAAAAGAGTCATCATTAATCAATGAGAGGAATTTCCACCTTGGCTTCTCCCACAAGGCATTAGTGAGATAGAAATAGTTATTTTGGAGAGAAAGTAGTGGCTCTAATGCTCCACTATTGGAGAAAGTGGTGTTCATTTTACTCATGTATCTTGGAACTTTTTCTTAATACTTGAAGCATATTTGGGCCTACACATTTTAATGCATAGGTCGTAAATGTTTGAAGACTATTCTTTGAATGTTTGCGTTTTATGTTGGCATTAACATGTGTTAAAGAATTAGGGTCGTAAGGAGATCTTACGAGTAGACTTTTTTCAAATAGGGATAGTTGAATTGATTTGAAATCCTAATGTACCATGATGTTGTGTAGTTGAGCTAAACGTTAATAGGGTTTTATGAGTCAAAGTCATGCTATTAATTTATGAATCAGTGGGTTTATTTATTTATTTAATCATCTATTGAGATTATTTCATATGGCTGATGTGAGGTGTGTACTAAATTTTTATAAATATTGGAATGGATGTATGTACTAAGACATTTGGTGGAATATAATTTTACATTTATTTTTTATTATCAAAATAAATTTTGTTTATAATCTCATAAAATTAGTCATGTTAGGTATATGAACGAATAGAAATATATAAATATAAATTTCAAAAATTATTTTTAATTTGAAAAATATTCAATTTAATATTTTAATCTTGAATATTTTAATGAGTCAATGTTATCTAAATGGAAAATATTAATTGGCTAAGTAAGGGAACTCTAAAATGTTGCAATGTCCCACATCTTTCGTAGGATCTCTGTCACTTAAATTAGTCTTGAATTAATGAATAGTATGCTAAATGTGTCAGCCAAATTGTTAGAGAAGGGATAGAGAGAAAACATCAAAGTGAAAAACCCCATTTCAAAAATCTTAGTCTCTGAAAGACAAAGAACAACCTCTCTGGTAATAATATATGTTGGGATCCCTCATCCACCCTCGTGTAATGAATGCCCAAATAATGCAAAAGTGCATGAAAAAAAAATAGTAATAAAGAGCAAAGGCTTGAGAAAGGATTCCTACATGGATAGGTGATGCAATCAACTTTGTCGAGGCTATGGATGCTCACCAACAGCGAAGAAATGCTTGTGATCTCTTAAGTGACTCCGTCGGGGCTACTGACACTCGTTGGTAGTGGAGCAACACCAGAGTCATGTATCAAAACTCTAAACATCTTAAACTTGCATATATAATATCTTTACCCCCTATAGAAACTTTTGGTGTTTGACACAAATCTCATGATGTATTATAGACTAGACCAAGGAAAGTGATGGAGAAACTAAAATCTATAACCAAGGCTAGACAACTAAATTAGTGGGATCCACGAGTATGGATCAATACTTCCTGATGACTAGACTCTATTGTAATCATGACTAAATAGAGATTAATAGTTCCTACCAATGAATCGCCAATTGTTGTAGCCACTACAACATCCCCAAAATTTTGACATTTTCCAAAATTTGGGCTCCGCTCTTTCAATCTTCAAAATATGAAAACTAGATGATTCCCGTAATATCACTTCTACTTGTCCAATTCTAGCCAAAGGACCTTGTCACAAATTCTTGCACCTAGGAACATACTTGCATCTGAGTTATGTGATAAGGTTGCACTCTCACAATCCCAAACTACGATATCGCGAGATTGGATACTAAATTTCTGATAAAGGCACATCTTTGCAAGATAAATTGTGATATCACAATTTAAGTTCCGAAAATGTGACTACGAGAGTTCTATTACACCACCTTACTAGTCTTCACAATTTCTCTCGTGACAACACATTTATGGCACCGATACCCTCGAAGTATAAAACTGGGTCACCCCCAAGCATTTTACGCTGTCATTTTTATTTGAGGCTACTATTACATAGTGCAACGAAACTTTTTTTGTCATAATCTACCTTTGCACTATGCTAGTGATAAGAGTGCCTAGATCTAAGTAAGTTGTTGCATCCTCCAATGTTCATTTATGAATTGTTCATTTCGTATTTTTTTGTTCCAATTATCTTTGTCATTTCTTCTTCCTAGCACTTCATCTAGCCCATCGAATCTTTATACCCTTAGAACCTCCTTTTACCCATTCTCTTCTCCCATGACCAATTATGTCCTTTCCCATACTTAGCTGGTTTTTCATAAACGTGCTAAGTTTCCATACCCGGTGACATAGTCTCCAAACACTTTTTCCCTCTTGCAGTAGCCACAATTTCATCAACTCACCACTCCAACCCTTTACTCCACAATAATTATGCATCTGCGTTGTTTATTATTACAACATATCCTTCCTGCTGCCAACAATAGTTTTCCTTTTCCTTATCGCAAAGTGCCTCTGAAAGTTGTGATTGTGACCATTAGCTCCCACTTAATCACACCTCGACTCTACAAGTTGTGGCTGTGTGACTTAATTCACCATTGTCTCTTATCGCATCCTATCACCTGAACTTGTGATAACACTAACCTTTAGTATAATCTGTCTCCCTTGAATGCAATACACCTATATCCATGCTAAAGGGCCTTATTGCAATATATCTTTCTAGTTTTCTACTAATCTTTCCTCCCATGCAACTTGTCCTCACAATTTACGAGTAAGCCTTTCCCATCATGCCACCTTCTCCTATCACAACTTGTCTCTACAGTTTTCGACTAAGCCTCTCACAATATAACCTCACAGTCTCTAACATTTGTTAAAATTGAATACTTTTTTTTTTTTTTTTTTACTAACATTTTGTGTTAAAATGAATATATTTGAAATGTGAGGTACAATTGATCTTGATTGTTGTAGCATCTCCTTATCTACGGAACGATGGCTCTAGTAACCAAAAGAAGACCTAGCAAGGAGACAACTAAAATTAGTATCGAAAGGGTTTTTGAAAGTTCCTTTATGAGATTGTCTGTCTATGTTAATACTTCCTGTTATGTAGATAAATCAATACCTATGATGTGGGAAGAAATATATCAAGCATTCTCGAGGAAAAAGGTACTTGAGGAGGAGGAAGACTGTGAAGTATATATTAATATCAAGAAGTCATGGTTTCATAAGATAGTGGCACATCCTCCCATTCTTACATTCTCTCAGACCACTGAGTGGATCATTCAACAAATTGATGAGAAAGATATGACAATAAGGAATGTCCATGGTGTCACAATAGAAACATTCACATCATCTACCATTTTTTAATATTATAAGATGTTGAAACATTGTTTGGTTCATAGTGAAAAATGGTATTATAACTTCTCTAAGCCAACCAAGTACATCCTTAAATCTTGGTGGTTGGAGCTCAAAAGTGTAGATACCAAGTGGATGGAGATGAAAAAACTAATATGTTGAGGAAATTAGATCATGTGTTATAGGATCTATGGGAGGCCAAATGCATAATTCTTTGAAGAAGAATGGGTTCCTATGATGTACACATGTTTCATTCATGGAATTATTTTCAACTGGGTAGACACCCTATCATTATCAATTTAGGATAATGTTAAAAGTGCAAAGCATGCATCCATAGCAGAACAACCAGAGTTCTATATGACATCATACTTGTTAAATTCCATATGCACAAGATGTGAATTTCAGGTGTTAGGTTGGAGGGGACCTTTTCTCAAGAAATCCCACTCCTACACATTTACTACATGAACTTGTGGGATACATGATACATGGGAATGTATGATCACATTATTGAGCATTTTATCTTCTCGATATACTAGAAGCTCTTTGATACAGAGCTGTCATGCATGTTAGAAATAGAAAGGATGACATTACAAGATGTTTTTGATTAGTTTACTCCCAAGGATGCAATGTACATAACGATATTTTGAGCTTATAAACCCCCTCATCAGTTTCCTTTGTTTGTCACTGATAAAATAATATTACAAGAGGTGGCATATCATCTTACTGTAGGATTGATGGCACACTGGTAGAGGTAATCAAAGCTTCGATGTTCTACCTTCCCTTTATGTATAAGAGTTTATTGTATGAAATTTTTTAAAGAGGCACAAGCAAAAGAAAAGGACTTATAACATTTCAGGTTTGGCAAACTCAGCTTCCACATCAAGTATGATTCAAAAGGTATTGCCACCCAACACTAGAAATCAATCAAGTATGGTTGGTCATATACTCCAAGTATTGACATTGATGAAGATAAAGTCAAAAAATTCTTCAGTGCAACCAAAGTAGTTGAGGAAGCCCTAGGAATTGGCCCCTCTAAACCTACTGATAACCTAGAAATCATCGAAGAAGAATCATCACAAAGTATGGATACAAAAGAGAAGAAGGCCACATTAAAGAGGAAGGAAAAATAGTAAGTTGCAAGGAAGGAAAGGCTAAAGTAACAGAAATATGAAAAAGAAGCCAAATGACAATAAAAGGTGTAGAAAATCCTATAGATTCACAAGCTCATGTAATTTGCTAAAGCACGGGACAAGAATCTACTTCTACTTTCAACCAGCGGAAGCCAATAAATCGATGAAAACAATAAGAACAAGAAGAAGATAAATCAATGGCACATAACACAAACTGTATTTGGGGAAAGCCACTGCTCAAAACCCCGATATCCGTATTGCATATATCATAAATATGAGTGAAGATACAAAGCTTGTTATCACTAGAACAATTCTATACAAGTATGCTCAACTCTCTCAGCTCACAAGAAATCTCTTGGCCAAAATTTATCCAGTTCTACAACTCTCCGAGCCCCTATTTCCTTGCGCAATTCCTATGGCTGAATAACCCATATTAATGGGAATCCAGTGCATCCAAAACTGCACAATCCAATCTAGGTTCAGTTCCTAATTGCATTCAAAATCTATACAACTCAGTAAATCAAACAACTAATAGTACATTGTCCCTGCACTTTAGTCTCAACTGGGTCTTTCTCTGAACTGACATGCATGATTTTCTCATGCGGAAATCTTCAGTTAGCTAGAGTAGCACTAGTGGATGCATTAATGCACCAACTGATCGTTAGTCCTCTACTAGTTCCAAAAACAATTTAGAACTAATTTAACTCAACTTAACTCAATAAATTGAATGATCTAATTCCCACCTCAATTTAATAAACTCATACTAGACCCCGAAAACTTAAGGATAACATATACATGAGTACAGAAAGACTTCCAACCCGAAATACCTAAGCTACTTAAGTTAATTAAATTTAATTAACTATTTACAAGTTGCTATGAGAGTAGAATTCAATTTTATTTCTGAGTTTAATTCAAGGACAAATTAAACTAGAATTTCTTGTTTCCATTTCTCAACAAAAGGAGGAGGCAACCAAAAGGAAAGTAGAGGAGGAAGAAGTAAAAATCCAAGTAGAAGAAGAGGCATCCAAAAAGAAAGAAGAAGAAGAGGAATACAAAAGGAAAAAAGAGGATGAGGAAGCAAAAGGAAAGAATAAGAAGAAAATAAAAATTGAGAGGCAATAAGAAACCAAAAGCTAGAAGTTGCAAGGAAGAAAAAGGAAGAGGAAACAAATAGAAAAGAAGAGGAGGAAATGAGGAAAAGAGAACAAGAAGAAATGGCCAAGAAACATGAAGAAGAAAGGATTACCAAAAAACTAACAGAAAAGGAAGCAGAAGATGCCACAATAAATGAGCTAGAATAGGATGAAATAGAAATTATACTACCTAATCTAGATGTTGCTCCTCCCACACCTATCACTGGTGGGAATTTCCCACTTGGATAAATGGGAAACACATTTGAAGAACAATAATTAGTATTGTACCTCTCATGTTTTAGATTTGATCAGTTCAAAAACATAATATCTCAATAAAGGTGGAAGTGCCAATTAAAGATAGTCAGGCAAGCCAATATTAGTGACTATGGAGAGGCACATAGTGATGGAAACCACAATAAATCCCATAGTAATAACTTCTGTAGGATCCACATTCTTTGCTACTACAGAGAAGAACATGAAACATATAGTAAATGAAGTGAAAGAGTTGAAAGAGAGCTTGGCCACTACACAATAGCAAAGTGATAGGTTGAATTCAAATATCCAAAACCTTGTCAACCATAAGTTCCCACTAAGGAGACTTCCAAGCAACTACTTTGAAGGAGATAGGAGTGGTGGAAAGATCCACGAAACAAGTTTATGGAAAAATGATCATCCTCCATAAGCCAACAATTTCACTAGCAGTAATTCAAAGAGAACTCAAAATAAAATGGGTGTTGGTAAAAAAGCCTTAATATTAATAGATCCAATGCATGGATGAATCTCTCAATACCCTTATGCACTTATTTATTTAGCAAGGAAAGATAGGATGGGTACAAAACGATACAAGGAAAAGGTTAGAACAATTTTGAAATTGCATGTAAAGATGGCAATCGATGTGGATATAATATTCAACATATATAAGCCTCTTCACATTGCATTGGAGTCCTTGGTTAAGTATTTTAGGATAGCCTCCATTGGTGCACTAGGGGTAATGAGACTTGGACAAGAAATTCATTAAGAAGATCTAGAAATGGTGAATGCAATGAAATAGGTGGCTTTTGAAGATTTGGAACCCACAAAAGAAGAAATTACAGATCATATTGTGGATATAAAAAAACTCCAGACCATGATCTATGTGCTTTTTGTGCCAAATACAAACAAATGATAAGACAATAATGTCGGACAGTCATGGGTGTGAAATTAGATCCAAAAGGATATTATCAAGTAAAGTCTGATCTCTTGCCTCCAAGTACAAGGAATGGCATACATACATAACAGAAGAACTAAAAGTTGGTGTTCCTCATTTAGCCATCATAAGATTAGTGACATTAGAAAGTTTTGTATTTATTTTAGTTTTCATGTAATTTGTAATTAGAAATGAAATAGAAAATGAAAATTCACATAGGAGATGAAAAGTCATGATGGAAGATGAAAGGTCATGGGAGGTGAAGAGTCACCCCATTTTGTATAAATATACCCTCATGGCTAGTTAGAAGGGAATTTAGTTTTTGGACTCTTTGAGCACTTTGTAGAGAAAAGCTAGTACATTCTTTTGAGAGATCAAGTGACAATTCGTTATTTATGCTAATGGATCTCATGAATGCTTAGCACAATGGTGTATTAAATATTTTAACTAATTTTATTAAGCTTTTTGAACCATGACAAGAAAGTTCACTCATGTATTATTGAGCATTGTAAGGCTTATCTTGTGGTGATTGAATGGTATGTGATTGTTATTCATGTGTTGACAATTAATGAACTCTTTCATTTATTTGAAACTCACATCTTTGTTGAGATTATTTGTTCATTTATTCTTTCATTGTTAGTTGAGAACTAATTCACAATTAAATATGTGTATTTCATTTAAATTAATGCATCTTAATTGAAGTTTTCTTACAATGTTTCTTTAAGATTAATGTCCTTCGCATTTAGCTACTAATATATTCGTTATATCTTGTTCTTAAAGTAATTCAAAAAAATGTTCTAACTTGTTTTCTGTTAGAAATTTTATTGAGTTTCTTTACTCTTCATCATCTCATCCAAAACTATTTTTGAACAAAAATGGTGGCAGCTGAGCCCACATATCGGATGGGACTCCTATTTCAAATGATGTAAAGTCTAATTGGTATTTTTCACTGCAGAGATCCCCTCTACGTTGGATGTACATTTTGTCTCATCAACATGATACAGGGGAATGTATGATCACATTATTGAGCATTTTATCTTTTCAATACACTATAAGTTCTTTGATACAAAGCTGTCGTGCATGTTAGACAAAGAAAGATGACATTACAAGATGTTTTTGATTGGTTTACTCCCAAGGATAAAATGTACATAAGGGTATTTGGAGCTTATAAACCCCCTCATCTATTTCCTTCGTTTGTCACTGATAAAATGATATCACAAGAGGTGGCATATCATCTTACTATAGGATTGATTGGGACACTGGTAAAGGCAATGAAAGCTTCGATTTTCTACCTTCTCTTTATGTATAAGAGTTTATTATATGAAGTTTTTCAAAGAGGAAAAAGAAAAAGAAAAGGACTTATAACATTTCAGGTTTGGTGAACTCAACTTCCACATCAAGTATGATTCAAAAGGTATTGCGACCCAACACTGGAAATCAATCAAGTATGGTTGGTCATATACTCCAAGTATTGACATTGATGAAGATAAAGTGAAAAACTTCTTCAGTTCCACCAAAGTAGTTGAGGAAGCCCTAGGAATCAACCACTCTAAGCCTACTCATAACCTAGAAATGATCGAAGCATAATATTCACAAAGTATCCATACAAAAGAGAAGAAAGCCACATTGAAGAGGAAGGAAAAACAATAAGCTACAAGGAAGGGAAGGCTAAAGAAACAAAAATATGAATAGGAAGCCAAATGACAATCAAAGGAGGAGGCAACCAAAAGGCAAGCAAAGGAGGAAGAAGCAAAAAGGAAAGCAGGGGAGGAAGAAGCAAAACTCCAAGTAGAAGAAGAGGCATCCAAAAAGAAAGAAGAAGAAGAGGAAGACAAAAGGAAAGTAGAGGATGAGGGAGCAAAAAGGAAAGAATAATAAGAAAATAAAAACTGAGAGGCAACAAGAAAGCAAAATATAGAAGTTGCAAGGAAAAAAAGGAATAGGAAACAAAGAGAAAAAAAGAGGAGGAAATGAAGAAAAGAGAACAAGAAGAAAGGATTACCAAAGAACTAGTAGAAAAAGAAGCAAAATATGCCACAATAAATGAGCTAGAATAGGATGAAATAGAAATTATACTACCTAGTCTAGATCCTCCCACACCTATCATTGGTGGGAATTTCCCACTTGGATAAATGGGAGACACATTTGAAGAAGAATAATTAGTACTGGACCTCTCAAGTTGTAGATTTCACCAGTTCAAAAACATAATATCTCAAGAAAGGTGGAAATGCTAATTGAAGATAGTCAGGCAAGCCAATATTAGTCACTATGGAGAGGCACATAGTGATGGAGACCACATTAAATCCCATACTAATATCTTTTGCAGGATCCACATACTTTGCTGCTATAGAGAGGAACATGGAACATTTAGTAAATGAAGTGAAAGAGTTGAAAGAGAGCTTGGCCACTACACAATAGGAGAATGATAGGTTGAATTAAAATATCCAAAACCTTGTCAACCACAAGTTACCACTAAGGATATTTCCAGGAAACTACTTTGAAGGAGATAGGAGTGGTGGAAATATCCACGAAACAAGTTTATGGAAAAATGATCATCCCCCATAAGCGAGCCGTTTCACTAGCAGTAATTCAAAGAGAACACAAAATAAAAGGGGTGTTGGTAGAAAAAGCCTTAATATTAATAGATCACATGCATGGATGAAGCTCTCAATACCCTTATGCACCTGTTTATTTATTAAGGAAAGATAGGATGGGTACAAAGTGATAGAAGGAAAAGGTTAGAACGGTTTTGAAATTGCATGTAAAGATGGCAAGGGATGTGGATAGAATATTTAACATATATAAGCCTCTTCACATTGAATTGGAGTCTTTGGGTAAGTATTTCAGGAGAGCCTCCATTGGTGCACTAAGAGTAATGAGACCTAGACAAGAAATTCATTAAGAAGATCTAGAAATGGTAAATGCGATGAAACAGGCGACTTCAAGTGAAGATTTGGGACCCACAAAAGAAGAAATTACAAATGATATTGTGGAGGTTAAAAAACTCTAGACCATGTTCTATGTGTTTTTGAGCCAAATACAAACATATGATAAGATTGTACCGTCGACAATCATGAGTGTGAAATCAGATCCAAGAGGATATTATCAAGCAAAGTATGATCTCTTGCCTCCAAGTACAAGGCATGGCATACATACATCACAAAAGAACTAAAACTTGGTGCTCCTCATTTGGCCATCATAGGATTAGTGACATTAGAAAGTTTTGTCCTTATTTTAGTTTTCATGTAATTTGTAATTAGAAATGAAATAGAAAATGAAAATTCACATAGGATATAGCCCCACAGGGGTAGGCGAGTTGGTAATCACAATGCGGTGAAGTTTGTTAGAAAGGCGGGCTCCGTACTGAAGGTCACGAGTTCAATTCCCCCGAACTAACCCGGAGCTGTGGAGAGGGGCGGGCACAATTTCCCAGGGTTTATAGTAGTAGCGGTTAGAATTGACCCCGTGTAACGCGAGTTGCGAGGCTGCTCCAGTTGGTGATTCCTCCGTTAACAAAAAAAAAATCACATAGGATATGCAAATTCATGATGGAAGATAAAAGGTCGTGGGAGGTGAAGAGTCACCCCATTTTGTATAAATATAAAATCATTGCTAGTTTGAATGGAATTTAATTTTTGGACACTTTAAGAACTTTTTAGAGAAAAGCTCGTACATTCCTTTGAGAGATCAAGTGACAGTTCGTTATTTCTACTATTTGATCTCATGAATGCTTAACATGATGGTGTATTAAATATTTTAGCTACTTCTATTAAGCTCTTTGAGCCATGACAAGAAAGTTCACTCAGGTATTATTGAGCATTGTAAAACTTATCTTGTGGTGATTGAATGGTATGTGATTTTTATTCATGTGTTGACAATTAATGAACTCTTTCATTGATTTGAGACTCACATCTTTGTTGAGATTGTTTGTTGATTTATGCTTTCATGATCATTGTTAGTTGAGAACTAATTCACAATTAAATACGTGTATTTCTTTTCTATTCATGAATCTTAATTGAAGTTTTCTTACAATATTTATTTAAGATTAATGTCATTCACCTTTAGCTACGAACATATTCATTATATCTTTCTCTTAAAGTAATTCATAAAAATGTTCTAACTTGTTTTCCGTCAGAAATTTTATGAAGTTTCTTTACACTTGCTCAACTCATCCAAAATTATTTTTGAACAAACATGGTGGCAGTTGAGCCCACATAATGGATGGGACTCCTATCTCAAATGATGTAAAGTCTAGTTGGGATTTTTCACCGCAGAGATTCCCTTTACGTTGGCAGTACATTTTGGATCATCAACATACCCCTAAAATTCCTTTTTGTCCCCCCCCCCCCCCCCCCCCCCACACACACCTTCATTATATATTGCTCTTAAAGTAATTCATAAAAATGTTCTACTTGTTTTCTGTCAGAAATTGTATTGATTTTCTTTACTCTTGCTCATCTCATCCAAAATTATTTTTGAACAAACATGGTGGCAGTTGAGCCCACGTAATGGATGGGACTCCTATCTCAAACGATGTAAAGTCTAATTGGGATTTTGCATTGCATAGATCCCCTTTACATTGGAAGTACATTTTGGCTCATCAACATAGCCCTAAAAGTCCTTTTGTTCGCCTCCTTCCCCCCCTCCCCTGCCCTCCCCACCACCTTTCCGATACATACTTACAATTTTTAAAATCCTTCTTTTTACCAAATATGCTAAGTATCCATTTTTCCCGTGGTAGTTTTAACACCCCTTTTTATTTGTACTACTAGTATGGAAACATCATGGATCTCTTATATACCTACAAATCACAAAAATGATCCAAAAATAAGTAACAAGTGCATTAATATGTCAACATAGGGATATGCCAATGTAATAATATAACCTTGAGTTTAGGCTTGGCGTTATGCTACTTTCACCTCTATCTTTATTCTAATACATGGTCGTGCATTTATTGAGGAAGCAGGTTTATTTAACTACAAAGACTTTTACGACAAAACATGCTTTGCATCTTTATATGAAAAAGAACATCAAATCATACCACATCGTTGTCACTAACTTCTTACAAAAGAACCTTATAGTTGAATTTTAGGAAATGAACCATGAACATAATGCCATTCCTTATAGTTAGATTTATTCAAAGTTTTTTATATGAAGTACTTAAACGAAAAACCACTAATTGTAACAACCAAAATAATTTTGGGTTCATGGATAAAAAAAAATAGGGAGTGGGGAGATCCTATTTTATCAGTTATATCATGTAACCAACCAGAAAAATGCATTAATATGCAACCAACATCATACATACAAACAATGGAAAATGAAGAAGAGTATTTTCCTTATAAGTTATTCACAATTATCTTGTATAATTTTTCTTTTGGGGAATCAAATGAAAAAACGTTTCCCACAAATTCTACTTGACAGATTGAGACAAATGGTTTTACGTGTAGGGAATTTCCCCCAAAATTAAGACACTAACATAGAGCCAAGAGAACAAGGAAGGTATCCAAGCTTCTCTTTTTCCATGACACATTGCCATGAGAGTCTTCTAATTTTCACGTTGACAATTCAACCTTAGATTATCATCATAAGACATAACACAATACCAAGTAAACCCAATCTAAAACATATCCTACTGTGGGTCTTGGGCCCAATCTGTTGCACCACAATCACATGATCGGATACACTACACATCTGAAGATCCACAACCATTTCGCCTACCCACCTACTTGGCGTTTGATGTCGATGGTCATGGCGAAATGTTCAAACCACCATCCATCCTGATGGGCCAATTAGGTGTGTTTATCTCCTATTGCTGAAGGCTTGAAACCACCCAAGGTTATGGGAAAAACCACCAATTTGAGGTAATCTCACTTTGGCGCATATCCTAGTGTGGGTCTTGGGGCCAATCTGTTGTGCTACAATTAGACAATTGGATACTTTACGCATTTGATGATACACAACCATATTATCCCCCCAAGGGTTAAATTTGAGCTCGTTTACACGTTTTCGGTTGTTTGAGACGTCAAATACTTGTTATTTCAAAATATACACATTATTTTTTACTGGTCAATAATTCTAAAAACTGTCATATTGACATGCATGTTAAAAAATGACCAGTTTCAATTTCTTATATATATATATATATATATATATATATATATATATATATATATATATCTGTGTGTGTGTGTGGTTCATGTCAAGTTTCAACCTTTATTAAATTAAAATTGATGTTCAAGAGTATGTAGCCGTCAGGCTTAACTCATTTCAATAATTAATCAGTACCATGGGTTGGTGAATTTCTTTACTTCCCCTAGCGGATGGACTATCAAGTATTTATGAAAATTATGGATTGTACAGGTTTTTTAAACAATTTTTCCGTCTCACATCGATTTACCACAAATTTTGTCCCATTTCTTCTGTGATCATTGATAATATCAAATCCTATGCAGTGGTCCTATAAGATTTGGTAACATTATACCCATCAGTGCTTGACACCAATACCTAAACTAACTGTGTTATCTTTCCATTCTTTTTCCAAAATTTTGGTTTACCCAACACTGATATGCAAGCTATGTATTTATTGTTGAACAAACATAACTTGCCGGTGAAAATCGTATAATTTATTGCAAGACAACTTTATTGGTTTTTGGTAACTTTATCTGTTTCGTAGACTTTGTATTTTAATAATTAATTTTGGCTCTAAATAATGTATTACTTTTCCATTTCACAAATAAATTGTTTAATCGTATTAATAATTTCTACTGATTTCTTGGATTCCTGTAATACTATAAGTTAAGTTAGAGCTTGGATGGATTTGAAACTCTGATTCATTGGATTTGGATCTAAGTAATACAAGAAATTGGAGATTTGAATCGATTAGAGCTTTGGATTTGGATTGATATCAAATGAGGCAAACAATATTGCTCCTTTATGAACCCCACTGGATGAGAGTTTGATCCCTAAACTTGATGTCAAATTCTTTTCAAATCAAATTTGTAGCCATGCTTATAATTTCAACAGTTACAACACTGATAGCCAAATGATATCAGAGATATAATGCCATAGTGTGAATGAGTTTTATGGAGAATGAAATATCATAGATATAATGGCGTAGTTTGAATTATGATTAATTGGCAAGGCTAGTTTAGCAAACCTAGTCTTGAGTTCAAAATCGGTTGAGACTTATTTTTCTTTGTATGTTTGAACGAACAACTGCGTGGCTACCCCTGCATTCTTTATGCCCAGGGTGTTGATGGGTTTGGGTTTGATCAACTCTAATGGTCATGAGATCGGTTCTCTCGAAAGGAATTGTACATAAGAAACCAAGCAGGGATTGCATAAGGCTCGAGACAAGAACCTACAAGTTTGGTTTCCGGTTGACTAGTCAATGGGGGTTCGAATTTTCCCAGGGTTTAACCTAATTGTAGATTCAGGTTATGAGAGGCCAAACAACAAAGTAGTTTCCGATGATCCAAATTTACAATCAAGTTGTTGGCTTGATTATTTGAATCTACACTCAGGTAACTTACAGGTGATAAAGATGTGAAAATCTACGTATCAAAAAAAAAACAAAAAGAATACGCAACACTATGCTATTGTGCTACCTTTTCCAAAATCCGACTGTCAGGTTGGTCTAGACTCTAGAGAGCATGAAGGTCGTTCAAATTACCACCCAATTAATGGATTTGAAAGCATAGTGGAAGGCTTCTTGAGAGTGTGTAACAACTTGATTATTTGAATCTACACTCAGGTAACTTACAGGTGATAAAGATGTGAAAATCTACGTATCAAAAAAAAAACAAAAAGAATACGCAACACTATGCTATTGTGCTACCTTTTCCAAAATCCGACTGTCAGGTTGGTCTAGACTCTAGAGAGCATGAAGGTCGTTCAAATTACCACCCAATTAATGGATTTGAAAGCATAGTGGAAGGCTTCTTGAGAGTGTGTGAAGGTTTACCTCTATCGCTGAAAGTGTGTGGCACACTTATTTACGGGAAATCTGACATGTATGAATGGGAGTCGCAATAACATAAGTTGTTTAAAGTGCCTAATACAGACATAAAGCTCAAACGCCAAATAAGTTATGGTGCACTAGAAAAGAATGAAAAAATGATGTTAGTGGCTTACGAGGTTCTTAGAGAAGGTGCCCAAGAGGATTTTATGGACATTTCTTGGTTTTTCAGTGGTTGGGAGTGGGAAACTGTAGCTTCTATTGTGGGAGAAGTACAACTCCATTCCCTAGAGGCTAGTAGACATTCATCTCATGACTAAGGACACTGACAGAGTAAGGGTGTGCTATACACCCACAGGGATCAGTCATAAGGTTTGTAAAAGCCTCCAAATCACAACCACATAAGACCTGTCTTCATCTTTTGAACAAGAATGGGTATACCCTGCCTTTCACTATTTCAAAATCAAGTTTCAACTTATATTGATATAATCTTTTGATAATATACGCATCTTTGATTTTGAAACTGAATTTACACCTGTCTGCCATTCTTGAACAAGAATAGGTATGCCTTGCCTTTCACTATTTTAGAATCAAGTTTCAACATTTATATTGATAAAATGATTTTGAAATGTATAATTTGCATTGGACTTATCATCTCTGTAGAATTTTCTATAAGAATAACTTAGACAATTCAACTTCATTCTCCATCTTGAGCCTTAGTTGTAATTTTTCCATTGAAATCTAGTTCATGGTCGGGCCCTATTGAGCAAGCAACTGCTAAAGTGGTAGTGAAATTCACAGATAAGAACATAGTGACAAGGTTTGGGGATTTGGTGAGCCCTGTTAGTCGGTTGTTGTAATCAATATCTTTCCTTCTGGTAAAAAATAAAGGGACAACCAATTTTCTCAAAACTCATATTTTACCATCAATGAATCAACCATATCGGTCAAACCTTGTCAGCGAAGAAAGGAACAAAGGGGGAATAACCACCCCCAATGAATTGAACATATCGGGAATAACCCCACTCCATGAAGATAACATATTGGGTAAACCAGGTAAGTGAAGAAGAGAACAACAAAGAAGTGCTGCTAGTGGGAATGCTTTCTCTACTGCTAGTAGGAAGGAATGTTGCTGGCAATCTCGCTTGGGTTAGATGGATTTATTGGATTTTCTTAGTAGATGGTGGCTTTATTCTTTTGATAATATAAGTATCTCTGATTTTGAAATTGGATTTATAGTGTTTTTACTTTTACAGTTGGGAGTTTCAACAGTTATATTGATATATTCTTTTGATAATATAGGCATTTCTAAATTTGAAACTAAATTTACAATGTTCTTAGTTTTATAATTGGGAGCTTTTAGAAGGATTTATAGTTGGGTGATTTGATACTGAGTTGAAATCGATTTAGGTTGGTGAATATAATTTGTAAAGGTTAAATAAAACGGGTAAAAATAAATATTATAGGTCATACGATAGGAAATTTAAAAATAAAACCATCAAAAAAAAAATTCTTTGATGGGGAAGGGCACCCATCAAATTTAACCCCTGATCCCTCCTACCTGCTCAACATTTAATTCAAAGGGTTTCGGAAAAATGGTCAAACCACCCTCCACTATGATGGACCAAACAAGTGCATTTTTCCCCGATTGCTAAAGGTTTGAAAAAACTTGAGGTTGTGGGTGAAACCACTAATGGAATTACCCACACCATGCAACCAACTAGCACCAATAGCACAGGTACCATTAAATTAAATCCTACCACAATCTATGCATGCTAGCTTTAATGCTTTAATTAGGCTGGATTAAAATGGCTTATGTAAATTATTTCGTTCATTATCATCAGAAATGAGAGCAATAAGAAAGGTTCAAACTATGATTTTATAGGTGCAAACAAGAAAATGTTAATTACAGGTATTTAACACCGCCAATCACCAAAGAATTCACTACCCCTCTCTCCCTCCCCCCCAAAAAAATACATATATTGATACGTATAATAAAAAATACCTTTTTGCCTCGTAATACTATGCAATATATTATTTTGTTCTTTTTCTCCTTTTATGACCCCTATATGATTGGACATGCTAATATATTGTCTATCGGGGTGTCTCCCTCATAATCCATTGTAGAATTCACCTCTCAATACAATTTATAAAGTATATTGGTGTAGCCATATAAATTAAGTTGCTAGTAAAATCCAATAGACATCAATTCATCATAACTATCAAAAAACTTACTTCATGACACATCTCGCATTGCTAAGCTTTAAAAAAAATCATAAGAACTAACTACATTATAATTTTATTTTATATTATTATTATTATTAATTATATAAAGAATATATATATTAAACATATATAAATTTAAAAATAAAAGTACAAAAATTGTGTAACATAATTCTTAAACATGGAAATATACCCCACTTTATCAAGGAGATGCCTAATTTGTAAATATGTTTTGTTACAATACTATGGGCTAATATCATGGCTTATCAATACCGCATATCCAAAAAACTATAACTCACTTCATATAACATTTGTTCATATGACATTTTTCTAAATTAATCAATGTAATTAAAAGGGAAAAAATTGCCTAATTACTTTGGAGATAGATATCAACCTTTGATTTATGTATATTATTATGAATATTCTAAAATATTCCATGAATAAGGTTAAAACCTTGCCATCCACCTAATAATTATTGATAATAAATTAAAATTCTACAAACCATATCCCAAAATAAACACTTCTCTCCACATAATGTTTTTTAATAAAATATTACTAAAACTTTAAAATTATATAAATCACCCTTATAATGAAAATGAAAAGGTTTGTCATTTTCTCATGCTTATTTAAAGAACCCCATAGAGTATCTATTCATTACCCCATCATAAAGAGGATCACTATTATAACATTGTGGACCCCAAAAGGTACAAGCCTCCTCATGGAATATGGTCACAATTATTGCATTACCCCTCTTACCATATGGAAGGATGGAAAATGCATATGCACAATTGTCTCATGAAAGAAAACAACACACCTTATGAAGGAAGTGAAACTCCATAAGATAATTTTACTTGTTATGTCATTTCTTGTGCAGTGACATATATGTTCTGTTTCAACCTATTAATCGAATCCGTACTACGAAATTTTTAGTCTGTACCATGATTTTTTTCAAATTTCCTAAGTTAACTATTGCTTTTGATATTTTTGTAAGTGGTGACATCAATGCGCCACCACATCCCGGACTACTGATTTCGAGGATGAATGTCATCCTATGCAACATGCCATTAACATTATATATTCCTCTGAAATTTTTTTGTTTCAAAAATTAATTATCCAACGCAGATTATACAACTTTGCCTCGTTCAATGTGCTACACCAAATCATCTGTGCGATACCATATCATATGTAAAGTGTTTTACATATGACAATCTATGTTTATCAACATAGAATGGGTATCTGAAGTAGAGTGGGTTATACAATCTATGTTTATAATCTACACAACTATATTTTGTCTCAATCTTTTTATTTCTGCAAGAACCACAAATGGTATTCGACAAATCGAAACAAAGGCTTTCTATAGAACGTTCATATAAGATCTGGAAAAAAGAACTGACTGCTTCCTACGAATTTGTCATTTTTGAAACTATGCCTTGACACATTCCTCTTTATTTAAATTGAAAACCGACCTCAAATCTGTGTCGAGGAGCCTGAAATTTGAGAATCGAGAGAGAAAATTTAAGAAATGAGAGACCCTCTAGAATAAATTATTAACGTTGGAGCAGTGAATCCCAATGGAGAAGTCAGGAGGTCGAGCCCGACTTGAGGTTGGGGTCGAGCCTTAGTCTTAAGGTCGGGGTCCGGCCCAACTAAATTATTTCTTTGCAAGTTGTGATTTTAAGGTGTATATGGAAGCTTGAAATATAATAATTTTGTCAAAATTTTACTATGGTTTTAAAATATGTAAATATTAAATAAAGTATTTAATAATTATAAGATTTATTTTTTTCTAAAAGTTATATTCCTATTTGAATATAAAAATTGACTAATTTTACCCACGGAGCCTTCACTAGGGGAGAAATACCATACCACGTGCATTCATATTGGGGATATATATTGAGGAAAAAATGACATAATATATTGAGCATATAAAGGGGGGTAAAGGTCTTTTATATTAGAAAGTATAAAAAATGGAGCTCTAAGTTAATGAAAAAATATCAAGGGGTATAAAAAATGGTAATGAAAAAATGGATACCTAAAATACCTACTAAAAGTAGCGGTTTTTTAAATTGGGAAGGCGTATTTAGTTCCTATTAGTAGGGGGTTAAATAATGTGATTTTTAGAGGTAGTTTCCAATATGTAGTCAAATTAAGGGTATTGTTTAGTATGCCATGAACGCACATGATATGTCAAAGGTTCATTGAGTGAAGCTCCTATGCTTTTACCTCTTTAAAATACAGTCATCGTATTAAAGAATTATCGAAAAAATTTAAAACCTTAAGAGTATATGTATTAACATGTGGCACTTACCATTGTTCTCTTTACTTCTATTTTAAATAACATTTTTATTTTGGCATAATTAATTCATTCCTTGTGTGTATCGAAGAGTAAATGGGTCACATAATCAATGAGGTGTATCTGAGAGTAGAATGGGTTATACAATCTATGTTTATCAACTACACAACTAGTTTTTGCAGTTTATGTTTATCAACTACATAACTACAATTTGTCTCAATATTTTTATTTCTGCAAGAACGCAAATGGTATTGGACAAATGAAAATGAAGGCTCTCTCTGGAATGTTCGTGTAAGGTCTAGAAAGAAGAAAATACTACTTCTTACGAATTTTCTTATTTTTGAAACTATGCTCTGACACATTCCTCTTGATTTAAATTGAAAACCGACCTCAAATTTGTGCTTAGGTGCCCGAAATTTGAGAATCAAGAGAGCAAATTTGAGAATTGAGAGACCCTCTGGAATAAATTATTAACATTGGAGAAGTGGGTCCCAATGGAGCAGTCAGGAGGTCAGGCCTGACTTGAGGTCGGGATCATGCCTTGGTCTTCCTTCATTTCATAATGAAGTCTAGACTCCAAGACGTCTGACTAAACACCCTTCTCGTGGAGTAAATTTAATTGCCTCCACAATGTTATTTGAAATGTGTTAGGTCCCTATACTACTAGTGTAACCCCTTATTGTTATTAGTAGAACCCCCTTATTATATTGTTGTGCCCATGTAGACCCCATATTGTTATTATTGTGCCCCATAAAAACCCACTATTTTTATTATTGTGCCCTTAGATTATTATTGTTATGTCAGCTCTGATTATATTATGACCCCGTAGACTCCTATATATAGAAAGGAGGTCCGGTCATTTGTATCATACAATAATTGTTCATTTGTGTAACGTAAAGGAGGTTTGCCCCTCGAAGAGGCTTAATTATAAGGTGTTGATCTATATTTTCTATCTTTTTGTGAGTTGGCTTCATAACATTTGGTATTAGAGCTTTGGATTCTAGGGTTTTCATTGCTCCAAACAGGTCATCGTGGAATTTTCACTATATCTTTTTTCTGCGACGTTTCAGAAGCTAAACCAAAAACCCATTTGACCCGAAATCACACTGAAGCTCACATCCAAATTTCAGATCTTGTCTCACTCTATTTTCAGATATATGACTTGAGGAAGTTAGGGTTTTTGCAGACTCCCGAATTACATTCCAAATAGGTGACCTGCAAAAAATCTTCATAACTTTGGTTCTGAGCATCAGATTTAAATTTCGTCAGAAGTTTCAGAAAAAGGACGGACTTTAGTTTCCTGTGTATATTTTTCTGATCCGAAGGTCAAAACCGTGACACGTGGCACTTCCTACAAGTTCGCTCTTCTAAAACAGTCTATAATCAGGTCACTGTGGGAGATTTGACATAACTCTTCCTTGGAGAATCCAATTACGATTAGAATTGTGGAGTTAGAAAGAGGAATCAGAGGGCTATTACAGGCTAAAATTGTAGAACCTAAAGATCCGAAATTACAGAGTTATAGTCGTTTCAGGATCGAGCTCCTAAAATCAAGAAAAAACGAGATGAGGAAGTTTTATGGCAAGGATCCAGTAAATTGGATACTACAGATGGAGAAATATTTTGATGTACATGGTGTACCACTGTTGCAAAAGGTAGGCATTGCATCTTCATATTTAGAACCAGATCAATTTTTATGGTATAAATGGCTTAGTTCTCATAAACCACTTGTTACGAGGTCAATTTTCACGGAGGAAATGATAGCACATTATGAGGATACAAAGAGAAACACCTTCTTTAACCAATTGATAAATCTCAAACAAAAGGGTTCAATCGAAAATCACACTGAGGACTTTCAAAACTTGAATATAAGGGTAAATGATATTATAGAGAAGAAAAAGATAAATAGTATTATCTATACCATCGAAGTTGATATCAATGGAATGAAAGCATATTAGAAGAAAGGCATGGAATATTTGAAGAAAGACATGGAAGGTTTGAAGGAAGGTGGGACAAAGCTACTACAAGAAAGGCCTCCTAATGAAGAAAAGGATCAAGAAATATCAAAAGAAGAGGATATACATCGGGAACCAACCCTAGAGAAAGAAAAAATGAATCCAACCATATCTTGTATTGCCATGGCAGGAATTACCACTCCTCAAACTCTCAAGATATAAGGACATATCAAGAAGAAGAAGGTTACAGCCATGAAATATCAGGAAGAAAAGTATCAAGAAACATCAAAAGAAAAGGATACTCACCAGGAGCCAACCCCGGAGAAAGAAGAAATGAATCTGACCATATCTTGTAATGCATTGGTCAGAATTACCACTCCTCAAACTATAAAGACATAAGGACATATCAAGAAGAAAAATGTAATAGTGTTGATTGATTCAGGTAGTACCCATAATTTTATTAATTGTAAGATAGCCAAAGAATTGAATTCCTTCCTATATCTAGCACCAGAGTATCAAGTGACGGTTGTAAGTGGAGGAACCATAAATTTCTCTGGAAAGTTCCATAATATCAAGTTATCCATGGTAAAATATGTATTGAATAACCCAATGGTTTTCGTTCCAATGGGTGGTACTGATGTTGTACTAGGAGTCCAATGGCTACAATCCTTGGGTACAATAGCTTTTAATTTTCAAGAACTTTTCATGAAATTTTCTTTGGAAGGAAAGGAAGTTGAATTAAGGGGTATCATAGGGAAACCAAGAAAGATATTTAGCTCTGACGGAATGACAAAGCTTCTAAAGAAAGAACAATGAGGCGTAATTGCACAATTATGTTTGCTAATGGTTCCCACATCGAAATCATGTATTTCTCCATATCTCCAAAAAGCCTTGGACAATCATTCCAAGGTATTTGAGACTCCCAAAGGTCTCCCATTTATTTGTGATCATGATCATTCTATTCATTTTATTCCAGGAAGTGTTCCTCCAAACATCAGGCCTTATAGATATCCATATGCCCAAAGGAGTGAAATTGAACATATGGTTGCAGAAATGGTAGAGTTTGGTATAATTATCCAACCAAATTGGATAAACAAAGCAAGGGATGAATGGAAGAATGGTGAAGCAGGGTGGGAACTCATTCAAAAGTTGTTGAAGATCACAGTTCCAACAATATTGCCAGAACTTAACAAGAAAGGAAAAATCATATTGGAACCTGAAGCATTATTAGAACCAAGAAGTCGACAACTACGAAATCAATCAATTTCAAAGCATCTCATTAAGTGGAAGAACTTATCCATTGAAGATTCCACATGGAAGGATGAGAATTTTATACAGAAGCATCAAGAACTACTGAAGCATTGAGGACAACACTTTTTGAAGGAGAGGGGCATGTTAGGTCCCTATACTACTAGTGTAACCCCTTGTTGTTATTAGTACAACCCCCTTATTATATTGTTGTGCCCATGTAGTCCCCATATTGTTATTATTGTGACCCATAGAAGCCCACTATTGTTATTATTGTGCCCCATAGAAGCCCATTATTGTCGGCTCTGATTATATTATGACCCCTTAGACTCCTATATATAGAAAGGAGGTCTTGTCATTTGTATCATCCAAGAATTGTTCATTTGTGTAATGTGAAGGAGGCTTCCCCTCGAAGAGGCTTAATTATAAGGCGTTGATCTATCTTTTCTATCTTTTTGTGAGTTGGTTTCATAGCAAAATGGCTCTAAGTTCTATTGAAAAAATTTAAATCTTGTACTTGTCTAGTCATAAATGAACACCCTAGCCATGGATTTTCCCATGTGATCCATTTCTTCCCCATAATTTCTAGTAGTTAAATTCAATTTCTAGTAGTTAAATTCAAATGCATTAGATCTACTGAAAACTCTCCGACACTTCGAGTAATGATACATTTTGAGATCTCAATAGTTTCCTGAAGATTACGTCAATATCATTAGTCACATCTTTAAACGCTATGTTGGGAGGGTGTATGTTGACCAAGATTAGAACCTGGCTCATTGTCATGACAACCACTCCAAGTTGACATTAGACCACAATCGAGACAACTGAATTGCATATTTTCATAGATAATACTCTCCTAAAATTGTTCGTATGTTATCAATTGTGATGTACATAACATATGTGATTGTGATAGTGATATCCATATTACAAGTGTGATAGCGATCTTAGCATCTATTATTCAAATTCGTAATTACCATATGCAAAGAACTTTTTGTTAGAAATCTGCAGTTTCTAAATCTTAATGTGACCCGATTAAAGCATTAAAGCGTTAAAAGCGTTAAAAGCATTAAAGCATTAAAGCGTTGAATTGGTATATGATGGACGTACCAGATTTAGTGTTAAATAATATAAAAAGGATTGGGTCCTCTCTCCCCCTGCCAAGAGTCGCATTCTTCTCCATCAAGAAGCGCATAAAGAAACAGGGCTAGAAAGAGAAATCGAATTCTGAGAAGAAGAATATGAGTCAGAAGAAAGTAGATGGCAGCCATTACATCTTCCGCTGTTAATCAAGGTATGCCATCTTAAACAATAGATCATATTAAGTTTTGTTTGTGAAATATTCGGTATTGATGATCTTTGGGCTGTTAATTTGAATTATTCATAATTAATCAAGAAAGATTTACATTTGGTATCAGAGCCACCAATCAATAACTGAATATTTCCTATGATTGCAATTGATCTGTTCTGTGCTTTACTCATGATGTTAATCAAATCCTCCGCATGCCCACAATTTTCTGATCAAGTGATTTGCTTTCTTCGCGTATCTGCTTTAATTGATCCACCATCCACTGCTTTATTACTGAGTAAAATAATTCTGTCATTCCGTGATAAAATATAATAACGAATATGATACCGGCGATTGCCCATATCCGATTCGTTGGTGAAATGTAGAACTCAGGAATTTTTTCGGTGGAATTTTGATTCATAATTCTCCACGTATTCGCAACCTATTGCGATCAATTTAGTTTGAATATGCAGGCATGAATATTATCTCGAAAGTCTCTTTTAATAGACGGATGAATCACTTTGTGCTTGAAGTATACCGGAATGCCGCCACTACGGTTGTGCTTGCTCCTTTCGCCTTCCTCATTGAAAGGAAAGTGCGAGCGAAACTCACTTTTCCCATATTCTGCCAGATTTTTGCATTGGGTTTGTTGGGGCCTGTAATCGACTAGAATTTTTACTTCATGGGATTGAAATTGTTTTGCATAAAGTATGTGTTATAAATCATTTATGCACATGAGATTTATGATTTTGTTAATCACCAAAGTGGTCAAAATCAGAATAGTCATTTAGTGCATAAGTGACATAATGATTATTGATAGAAATTGCCAGTTATAATAATACCAATTAACACTGGCGTCACTAATGATAGAACCTGAGAGCTTACCCAAAGGAAAGTCTTGTTCTATAACTAGTTGACATGATGAGGTTTAATAGATATTTTGATTAAATAAATATTGATCATCCAAAGATGTCAGTTCTATTTAATTGAATATATTTATTACCTACTTATGTTTTGGTATTTAATTATGTTAAGTATAAGATAGTATCTACCCAAAGGAGTGCTATATTATGCTATTATGTCTACATCTGAATCGCGTTAGTTATGAGCTTACAGTTATTTCATTTTTTTTTTAATTTGCAGGAGTTCCCATGAATACGCATGCTTCATCTGTTACATTGTTCACTGGTGTTAATTTTTCTGAATGGAGAGAACAAGTCAATTTCCATTTAGGTGTTCAGGATCTTGACTTGGCACTCCTTGAGGATAAACCTGCTGCTCTTACAAAAGATAGTACTGAGGCAGAAAAATCACACCATAAAGCATGGGAACGCAGTAACAGATTGAGCCTTATGTTTATTAAGATTACTGTTGCTAACAACATCAAGTCAACAATTCCACAAACAGAAAGTGCTAAGGAATATATGCAGTCTGTGGAAGAGCGTTTTCGTTCAGTTGATAAGTCACTCGCTGGTACTCTTATGGCAGAACTCACGACCATGAAGTTTGATGGGTCGCGAACTATGCAAGAGCACATTATAGAGATGACTAATCTTGCAGCAAGGTTAAACTCCCTGGGACTTACAGTAGAGGATTCTTTTCTTGTTTAGTTCATCCTGAACTCGCTACCTTCTGAATATGGACCTTTTCAGATTAACTATAACACTATAAAGGATAAGTGGAATTTTAATGAATTGGCCAGTAGACTTGTTCAGGAAGAAGGATGTTTGAAAAATCAAGTGAATCACTCAGTAAGTTTTGTGAGTAATAAAGCTGGTAAAGAAAAGAAAGGAAAATCAAGTCATTTCAAGAAGAAAAAGGCACCTGCTAAGAATGGGCAGGATAAGGAAAAGAAGGAACTAAAGGATGTTCAATGTCATTTCTGTAAAAAGAAAGGACATTATCAAAGTGACTGTCCAAAAAGGAAAGCTTGGTTCGAAAAGAAAGGTAATTATCTATCTTTCGTATGTTTTGAATCAAATTTAGTTGAAGTTCCCATTAATACATGGTGGCTTGATACTGGTGCTACAACTCATGTTTCCAATAATATGCAGGGATTTCTTATGATCCGAACCATAAATCCAAATGAAGATCGTTTTCTCTTTATGGGAAACGGAATGAAATCTTCAATTGAAGGCATTGGGACTTATCGTCTAATTCTAGAAAGTGGATATGTATTAGACTTATACAGTACCCTTTATGTACCTTCATTATCTAGAAACCTTATTTCCGTAAGTAAGTTGGATAATTCTGGTTTTAGATGTATGATTGGATCTGGCTGTTTTGATTTATATAATAATAATGATAATGTTGGTTCTGGTATTCTAATTGATGGTTTATATAAATTGAAACTGAATGACACTTATGCGAATTCCTTGTTGAATGTAGTAAATAATGTTGGATGTAAACGTAGCATGGTGAATGAAAATTCTGCTTTCTTGTGGCATAAAAGACTAGGTCATATATCCAAAGAAAGAATGATGAGACTAGTAAGTAATGAAATTTTGTCAAATTTGGACTTTAGTGATCTAGAATTATGTGTGGATTGTATTAAAGGTAAACAAACCAAACATAATAAGAAAGGAGCCACCAGAAGCAGCCAGCTTCTTGAAATAATACACACTGATATTTGCGGACCTATGGACACTCCAGCCTTTAATGGAGAAAAGTATTTCATCACTTTTATTGACGATTTTTCCCGTTATGGTTATGTCTATTTGCTTCATGAAAAATCTCAATCTGTGAATGTCCTTGAGACGTTTGTAAAGGAAGTTGAGAGGCAATTAGATAAAAAGGTGAAAATCATAAGGTCTGATAGAGGTGGTGAATATTATGGTAAATATAATGAGTCAGGCCAGTGTCCAAGTCCATTTGCAAAATTCCTCGAAAGTCATGGCATATGTGCGCAATACACAATCCCAGGTACACCACAGCAAAATGGTGTAGCAGAAAGGCGTAATAGGACGTTAATGGATATGATTAGGAGTATGATGTCAGATTCTACACTACCTAAGAATTTGTGGTCGTATGCTCTCAAAACCGCTAATTATTTGTTGAATAGGGTTCCTAGTAAAGCTGTTCAAAAGACTCCTTTTGAGTTATGGACTAACAGGAAACCTAGCTTAAGACACCTGCATGTTTGGGGTTGTCCAGCGGAAGCGAGAATTTATAATCCACATGAAAAGAAATTAGATTCTCGAACGATCAGTGGGTATTTTTTAGGTTACCCTGAGAAATCTAAAGGGTACGTGTTTTACTGTCCTAATCATAGTCCAAGAATTGTAGAAACTGGTAATGCAAGGTTCATTGAGAATGGTGAAGTCAGTGGGAGTACTCGAAGAGAAATAGTAGAAATAAAGGAAACAAGGGTAAATGTTACATTGCCTAGAATAGTTCCTCCATCTACTATTACTCCAAATGTTGTTCCAGCTGTTGTAGAACAGCATGATGATAATAAACAACATATAAATGAAGAAGTACTTCCTGAAGGAAATGACTTACATAATGCTGATATGCATGAACCACAACAAGTAGCATTAAGAAGACCTCAAAGAAATCGTAGGTCAGCTATTTCTGATGATTATGTGGTTTATATGCAAGAATCAGATTATGATATTGGAATCAATAAGGATCCAGTTTCGTTTTCACATGCTGTATAAAGTAAAGAGTCAAAGTAATGGATTAATGCCATGAAAGAAGAACTGAAATCCATGCAATAGAATGAAGTTTGGGATCTCGTTGAGTTACCACATGGCTGTAAAAGAGTCGGATGCAAATGGGTTTTTAAAACCAAACACGACTCTAGTGGTAATATCGAACGGTATAAAGCTAGACTTGTTGCTAAGGGTTACACTCAGAAAGATGGTGTTGATTACAAGGAGACATTTTCTCCTGTTTCGAAAAAGGACTCACTAAGAATAATAATGGCATTGGTAGCTCATTATGATTTGGAGTTGCATCAAATGGATGTGAAAATAGCCTTTCTGAATGGAGATCTTGATGAGGATGTTTACATGGATCAACCTGAGGGTTTTTCTATAGAAGGTAAAGAACAATTGGTGTGTAAACTTAAGAAGTCAATATATGGGCTTAAACAAGCATCCCGGCAATGGTATATTAAGTTCAATACCATTATTACATCCTTTGGTTTTAAGGAAAATACGGTTGATCACTGTATATACCAAAAGATCAGTGGGAGCAAGTTTATTTATCTGGTCCTTTATGTTGATGACATCTTGCTTGCTGCAAATAATTTAAGTATATTGCATGAGACTAAGGAATTTCTCTCAACGAACTTTGAAATGAAAGATATGGGAGAGGCATCCTATGTGATTGGAATAGAAATATTCCGTGATCGATCACAAGGAATATTGGGCTTGTCTCAGAAAGGATATGTCGAAAGGATTCTAGAGAGATTTGGAATGAGTAAATGTTCACCTGGGACAGTTCCTGTACAGAAAGGTGATAAATTCAGTCTCATGCAATGTCCTAAGAATGATGTTGAACGAAAGGAAATGGAATCAATTCCATATGCATTTGTTGTTGGTAGCCTGATGTATGCTCAAACCTGTACTAGACCGGATATCAGCTTTGCGGTCGGTATGTTAGGGAGGTATCAAAGTAATCCAGGAAGGGAACATTGGCAAGCTGCAAAAAAAAGTTTTGAGGTACTTACAAGGCACGAAAGATTACATGCTCATGTATAGAAGATCCAATGAATCGGAGGTGATCGGATATAGCGATTCAGATTTTGCTGGATGCATCGATACTAGAAAATCGACTTTTGGTTACTTGTTTATGTTTGCTCAAGGTGCCATATCATGGAAAAGTGCGAAACAGACTATCGTTGCTTCATCCACTATGGAGGCAGAATTTGTGGCATGTTTTGAAGCCACAATTCATGCATTATGGTTGCAGAACTTTATTTCAGGACTTGTGGTTGTCAACACCATTAGCAAGCCGCTGAAAATTTATTGTGATAACTCTGCAGCAGTATTTTTCTCAAAGAACGACAAGTACTCTAAAGGTGCCAAACACATAGATCTGAAGTATCTTGTTGTGAAAGATGAGGTTCAGAAACAAAGAGTGTCAATCATGCACATCAGGACAGAACTTATGATTGCAGACCCTTTGACGAAAGAGTTACAACCAAGACAATTTAAGGAACATGTTCAAAGAATGGGTCTTGGTTGTATTAATAATAATTGATGTGTGACATTCTGAGCTCTTTTATGTGTTTCTGATATACAATTATGTGTCTCTTGTTTTAATATAGTAGTACGTATTTTATGTAATTTTAAACAAGAAAGAGTCTTATAAAGATATTATGTTTAATCATTATGATATAAGACATTATGTGGACCATTATGTTGTTTTATATAAATTATGAGTATGAATTGATGGTTTGCTGGTATTGTAGTATATGGAAGGAAATGCATTGAATTAATAGTGCACAACCGCCATAACTCTCAGCAATTTATCATAGTATGATGTTCAACACTTAATATTATGAATAGTCGGGTCAAGTGGGAGAATGTTAGAAATCTGCAGTTTCTAAATCTTAATGTGACCCGATTAAAGCATTAAAGCGTTAAAAGCGTTAAAAGCATTAAAGCATTAAAGCGTTGAATTGGTATATGATGGACGTACCAGATTTAGTGTTAAATAATATAAAAAGGATTGGGTCCTCTCTCCCCCTGCCAAGAGTCGCATTCTTCTCCATCAAGAAGCGCATAAAGAAACAGGGCTAGAAAGAGAAACCGAATTCTGAGAAGAAGAATAGGAGTCAGAAGAAAGTAGATGGCAGCCATTACATCTTCCGCTGTTAATCAAGGTATGTCATCTTAAACAATAGATCATATTAAGTTTTGTTTGTGAAATATTCGGTATTGATGATCTTTGCGCTGTTAATTTGAATTGTTCATAATTAATCAAGAAAGATTTACACTTTTTCCTTCATAAAATCGAATATTAGTACTATGTTTGTATTTTGAGAAAAATATCAGAAATTGTATTCTTAATTTATGGGCACAACTATCTCTCTTTGTATGCTTATTCGTCACTCATCTCACGTTCATTTTGCAGTTTTTATTTCATGTATAACATGATCTAGGATAACTCACTGAGATGAAACTCGATACCATGTATAGGTCATAGTAGTAACAAATCGTGCATATATATTAGATCCAACTCTTATGCGTATAGGTTATCTAGACCAGAAGATAGAATTTCCTCATCCAACAGAGGATGCACGTCCACGAATTTTATAGGTAGATGTAAAATAAATAAAAAGAATGAATATTGGTAACCATCTATGTTATTCTTGCACATCCTATCGATGATTTGAATGGTGCACATTTGAAAGTTGTTTGTGTAGAAGTTGGTATGCTTGCGCTTCGTCGAGATGAAACAGAGGTAAAGGTTTATTGATCATCAACATGAATTTTTTTTCAATGCTAGGCTGATATTTCCTTTCATTTTCTATATATCGTATCTACAACACATTGCAAAATAGTATCTACAACACATTGCAAAATATTGTCGCCACTATGCTAGTACTGAGATATATTTTCATATTTTATCTTTAAAGAAAGAATAACATTAAGAGCTAGTCAGTATGATGCTCTGGAAGTTGATCACTAATTACAAACATCTTTCTGTTGAATGTTAAAAAATCATGTTTACCATGCCTTCTTGAGTTGTTTTCATTTTTTTTTCATGGGTAATCATTAAATGATAACTATACAAAACACATGTTGTTAACAAATTTAGAATTATTGTCAGTCTTATCATTAAGAAGGGTCGCAATTCTAAATGTTAATTATGTATTTTACTTGTAGGTTACCCGTGAAGATTTCAATGAAGGAATAATTCAATTTCATGCTAAAAAGAAGTCCAACTTGAATTAATATGCGTAAACTTGCTTTTTGTTGAATCATACTTACTATGTGTAAACCGACCTCAAATATATGTCCAGGAACCTGAAATTTGAGAATCGAGAGAGCACATTTGAGAATTGAAAGACCCTCAGGAATTAATTATTAACGTTGGAGTAGTAGATCCCAATGGCGAAGTCAGGAGGTCGGGGTCAGGCCTTGGTCCTTCTTCATTTCATAATGAAATTCCAACTACAACATTTCTGAATACGCCAACTCCAACACTTCTGACTACATGCTTTTCCATTAATACTTCTCTAAATGTTCTACCCTCTAAATCGGAACCAAGCTTAGGGTAGCAAAGCTTACAAAGTGAAGGCACACTTTCTCCTATGTGAAGAATAATAATGAATCCGTTTAAATTTATAAAGCAGATGCATATTGAGATCACATGCATCAAACAATTATATTAATATATCGGAACCAATGTGAAAGGTACTTTAAAATGGAACTTACTTTTTATTGAAATAAAATGGATGACATCGTTTTAATAAAGAGCCCAACTTAGATTTTTCGAACATTTCGAACATTCACTTCATTTTATGTCGGGCTGATTAATTTTCACTTTGGAAAGTTATTATGGGATACTAAAGCAGAAGTTTCACGTATAAAACCTTTGATAAATTTAAAATGACCACTATTAAACTTGTGAGCCTTTGAGATGTAATTGTAGTTAAAATGTGTTTTTAATCTTAAAAATAAATTACTGTCAATCTTAATATAAGGTTAAATATATGTTTAGACACCATGTAGGTGGAGCTTTTTTCATTCTCACCGCATCTATCAGTAAAATGGAAAGCCCCGAATCATTTATTTCTAGTAAAATTTTACATAATATAACAATTCAAAAAAATTAATGAAAATTAAGAATTTTGATGAATTTTCATTAATGTTTTATTTTTTTTACAGTTTATTTGGTATAAAATATTTGATAAATAAATGTACCACTTATTAGATCTTATACTCTTGTGATCCATATTGATAATGAGATTGTTTTACGAATTAATCACATTAATCACATTATTGTCTTTCGAATATTTTAAGTGTATCACTATTAAAATATTCTTTATATAATTGTCAAACACTCAAAACTTTTAAATAATATTTGATCTAAGATTGTTAACCTAGGTTTATTTGTAAACCCATGTTAACTTGTTTTGTTTTTATTTGTAATCACAGTTTTGAAAGTGAAATGTGTAAGTCCGGACTCGGGCCAAATGCTGGCCAATAGGACTAGTCGGGTTCAAGGAATTCAAGCTTCTTGTTTGCTTGAGGACATGGGACCCTCGACTACGACTAATCCGAAGTCCGGAGTGTGAGCTCTATTGATCATGTTTGGGTGAGGAGGTAACACTCTGATCTCAACTAATATTTGATAACCTACCCAGTTAGCCATGAATTTTTCACTTCTTCACTTATGATTTTATTAATTTATTTCAATAATTTAAAATAAATCTAAATTTTATTTAGGTTAATATAAATTTCAATAAAATTAATTGTTTATATGAATTTTAAATTATATAAAATATAATTTTATATAAAAATTTAATTGCTTACTCGATTTTTCTAATTTTATAAATTTGTTTAACCAATTTAATTAATTAAATTCCTGATGTTACTTTTGAGAATTGAATCATGTTGAAAAGATAATAATCAATTTTTCTTCATTTAAAGTAAATATATATATATATATATATGTGTGTGTGTGTGTGTTAAATAAATAAATAAAATTATATATATTTTTTATTTACAAAGAAATTGAGATTTAAAAAAATTTCAAAGATGCCATATGTGTAATTATTTTTCCATTTATTTTTCCATTTAACATAAAATTAATATATGACATTTAAAATTTCTTAACAAAAGAATATAAATAAATTTAATATTTTTATATAAAATTTACTTTAAAAATGTATAATTAATTTATTAAGATTTTTTTGTGTAAATATTTTAGAATATTAAAATTTAATAATTAAATGACAAATTAATATTTTTTATTTAAATTAAATTAAATTAATATTTTTTTAGATAGACATGAAATATTGTTAAATGAGTCAAGTACAACAAAATTAATACTAAAAGTAATGAATGAAATGTTAGTTTTATAACATTATTAGAACTTTCAAATGATTGATTTGGAGAAGTTGCAAAAAGTAAAGTAAGATGCGATTTTGTTTATTGATTTAAAAGTAAAAAGAACAATATTTTTATGTTAAAGTTTTAGAATATCTGAAAAATAAACTTTTATTAACAAATAATTAAAAATAAATAAAGGTCTTTATTAGAAAACTTGAAATAAATAAATTTTATTAGAAACATTAAAATAATATTATCCTTTTAATAAATTTATTGTTAATAAATTATATTAATAAAAAGTTTGCTCTTGTTTTTACAATTGTATTCATACCATTTCAGTATTGTTATTTGACATTATTGTTAATAAATTATATTAATAAAAAGTTTGCTCTTGTTTCTACAATTGTATTCATACAGTTTCAGTATTGTTATTTGACATATTTTTGCAGTTTAGTTATATTCCTTTAATATTTATTTAAAGATTTATTTATACATTTTTTATTTTTATTTATGTTTTGTTTTTTCTCTCTTTTAATTATATAGTGAGATGGTATTATTCATTCAATTTTGTCTTTCACTAAATATTTATGTCCCTTATTTATAATTTAACATTAGGAATTCAATTTTTGTTATTTTTTATTATTATTTAAATTTGCGTATTTGTAAGGTGATTGCTTGAGGTATTATTATGGGTCTTGTTTAATAATTTCCATTTTTCTATTAGTTGCTATTTTTTTTTAGTTTTAGTTTTTTTTATTTAACTTTTTTCTTTTTCTATTACTTCCATTTTCATGAATTATAGTTTTTTCTCCTTATTTCAATTTAAGGTGACAACTTTTAAAGGGGAAAAAATAATAAAAGATTTTCCAATAAATATATATATTTTTTAATTTTTAGTTTTATTACTTTTTAATTTCACTTATATTCTTTTTTTTGTCTTTTTTCCTATTTCCAATTCCAATACCATTAATCATAGTTTTTGTTTTCTTATTAAATTTTAATTTGACTTTAAAAAACCATACAATAAAGCTTCTATTTCAATCAATATAATTAAATTAGTAAAAAAACAATTAGTTTGTAGAATGTGCAAGGATTTATTTCCTAATTTTATTAGGAAAGCTTTATTGATATATAATTACTAATTTTTAGGATCTGGTGAACATTTCCTTCCTAACATTGTTGAATTTGTTTTATTTATGCATGGTTTTTATAATTCATGTCTGGAAGGTATATCAAGAATTCAAGAAATTGATCTTATTACAAGAAATTCAATTCAAGAATTCAAGAAATTGGTCTTCTTGAATTCAAGAAGTTCCTTTTTTTTCCTCCTTTTGTCAATTCTCTCAGGTCAAAGGATTTGAAGCTCCAAAGGTAGACACTTGGTTGGCCGTAAATCTAATGCAATGCACTAGATCTCTTCATTTCATTGTAGGGGATTCAAATTCTACGATGCATAGGTTGGGGTATGGCATCCAAACTAATTTTACCAGGACACAACAATGAGGGTATTACACAATCGCACTTTGAAGTTCCATATTCCACTTCAAGTGAGGGTATTACAAAATCGCACTTTGAAGTTCCATATTCCACTTCAAGTGAGTGCAGAAAAAGAGATTGCTAGACATTTATTGGGAGGTTATTCTTCATTTTATCATTTGTTTCAATTGATTTGTTAAAGTTGTTTTCTTTCCTTTAACCAAACATAGAGGATTCACACTTTGAAGTTCCATATTCGCTTCAAGTGAGTGCAGAAAAAGAGATTGCTAGACATTTATTCGGAGGTTATTCTTCAGTTTCTCATTTGTTTCAACTGGTTTTTTAAAGTTGTTTTCTTTCCTTTAACCAAACATAGATGATTGGTCTTAATTACCATGCAAAAAGTCAATGTGTGAATTTTGTTAATGATATATTTTATTTATTTTAATATTTAATTTTATTAATGATTTTTTTTTTTTTTTTTTTTTTTGACGATACAAAATATTTTAGGAACTAAGTATTTTGATTAGCAACTAAGTGTTTGGATATCTATCTATAGCTACTAGTTATTTAATTTATATAATTGTGCTAGTTATAATTTAGATGTTTTATGAACTAAGTATTTTGATTAGAAACTAAGTGTTTGGATATCTATGTATAGTTACTGGTGATTTAATTTATGTAATTGTGCTAGTTGTAATTTAGTTGTTAAATTAATAGTAAAATAATTGTTATTGTGTATTATTCATAAATATTAATTAATTTTTCTTTACAATTTAATTTAAAAATTAATTTAATACTAAATCACAAATTATAGATTTTCCGAACTCCATTTTGTTCTCCAAAAGAAAGCAATCATGCTACATTAAAATCATTTTTTTTTAATTCTAGTTAATCCAAGGTTATCATGCTTTCCAAGGCCAACTGTGTTTTCCATATTTCCTTGCCTTCAGTGCCACAAACACAATTGCATTCAACTCGATATCAATCATGTAAAATGCCCATGAACTTTGTAGGTGACAAATGGTTGTGCAAAACAAGTTTCTTGGAATTGACATCTCATTCACTTGAAATTAAGCTTCTCCATATCAATCTGAATGAAACATTGACAAATAAATAAAGTTATAAAGCTTCTTTAAAACCAATGAGGTAGTGTGCTCACCAAAAAACACCATTTTAGAATAGTACTTTCACTTTGATTTCTATTCTTTTGTAAAGGCTTTAATTGATAAACTCACAACTTGTCAACACTTCAAACTCTAATTATCTAGATACTAGCTGCTACGTAACACTTGTTATTATTTATATTTAGTTTTTAATAAATTTATAATTCGAATAATTTAATATTAATTTTGTTAACATTGTATAACACATTTTAAAATTCCCTTGTTTCACCATGTAGAAATATGGTGATAGAATTACAACTCTTTAAGAAGTTTGATCTAAAATCAAGAGAAACAATCCTACTCTACTAATCTGCAAAATTTAATTCACAATTTAGAAGAACAATCACACACATGCAATAAGAGAAACCATACATGCACAATATTTTTCTAAGAGAAAGCAGGTGCTAAAAACCCCTTTATGACTACTTGTATTAATCAAATGAATAAAGAATGTATTACAATTTCTTGCTCTCTCTGGGCACAACCTGCAAGTGAATAACCTATCTCTCTGCTTAATGAGAAGATTTGACCTAGACTTAGTCAAATTCTGCCTTAGCTTGAGCCCCTATTTCCTTGTGCAATTCCTAAGGAATTAGGTTGATATTATATAGGAATTCTCCTCCAATTGATTGCACAATCCCCAAGGTTGCTCATTTGGTTGCATACAACACCTGTACACTCAAGAATAGTTTACAACTGATGTTACACTGCTTTTGAATCTACACCACAACTGGGGAACTCAAATTCTCGGCATGCAATAGCTATTTTAGGTTGATACAGTTAATTGGATTATCACAGAGTTAGACTATTGTCCCACTACACAACTGACCTTCCACTAGTTCTATCAATAGTTAAAATTAGTTTAATTGAATACAATTGGATATAACTGACCTTGATTGCTACAAATTAGCAATCACACATGCTTAACTGAAATCCAAGCCCTCTAACTCGAATTTACTGAGTAAACTGAGGGACACAAGCCAGGTCACACAAGTAACTACCTCCAAATTGTCTTTTGATGTGGAAATTCAAATTTTCTCAGTTTGACCAAAGCTAAATCAAATTGAGACTTTCTCATTCAATTTCTCAACATACCATATAATTATAATTCCATACACTTCAGTAATTTTCGATTTTAGTTTTTTACATGGATAAACTTAATGCCCCAATTTGAAAATTGACTTCTGATATTATAAAATTGTAAAGAGAGAATTAAAAATATTGATGAGTTCCATAAACCAGAGTAAATGTGTTACAAATTACTCTATTTTGTAAACTTGCTATTAAGGGGCATTGGCAAACCCTTCTTATTCTTAGCTAATTTCCATTAGCAACTCTTTATATGACTTACTAGGCATTGAAAGTTTTGTACAAACTATATGGATGTTTGTCATTGTACCACATTATAAGCCAATGTAAACTAGTGGTAGGTGAACAAAACATGTAAACTTCCTGCATATTCATTTGCCTATCTTTGAATCACTAACTAATAATTCTTGGTAAACTTAAGGTAATATATTTGATTATCTAAACATTGTTTTTCATCAATTTAACTATTAAAACCAAAACGTAGTGATGGGTGTTTTCCCAACAATGAAATATAAAAAACTTACCAAAATTAGAAAGTTATCTGAATGTCACTATAGTGTGCAATCATGTCGGGTTTACTTCGTTTGAGAAAAGGAGTTGTGCGTTACTCTTTTTTAACATGTGAACTTTAGCCTAATTTTTAGGCACTTTATAATGTATTATGTATTTAAAAAAATATATTAATATTTATTAAAGATTGATAAAATGTTATTTTTTATTTCTAAAAATTAATGGTGTTGATTGACATGTATTAAATACTTTTAATAATATTATTATGCTAATCGATTGTCAATGTCTCTGGAGAGTATTATTAAACTATAGTTGAAATTTGTTAATTATGGTTAATAATGGTCAAGTTATGGTTGACAAATATCTATTATAGTTGACTATAGGTGACCATAGCCGATTATAGTTTTCCACATAAATATAGTTGTTTATGGTATATTAGGGTTGACTATCATTGACCATGGTTAACTAAGGTTGAATATCGTCGACAATGCTAACCATGGTTGACCATGTTTGACAAGAGTTGACGATATTTGACCGTGCTAACTATGGTTAACTGCATTTGCAATGGTTAGCCATGGTTTGAAAATGGTTAACCATGTTCTTTATGGTTTACTATGGTAGATCATGGATGATGAAGCTACCAAGAAACTGTAGGATAAGTTCATAAACTTATATACTATTGAAGAATTTGTTATTTCAGAAGAAATTTTAATTTTTTAGAATGAAGGAGGGTGATTCAGTCATCAAACACCTATAGGAATTCAATATTGTGATTTGTTAGCTATTGAGTGTGGATATCTCAGTTATAGAAGAACAAAAGTGTATTAGTATGGTGTGTTCTTTATTAGACTCATGGGAGAGTCTAGTCATGGCTATTATAAATAACACAACCACATTGACTCTTGATGACATGGTAGCATCTATATTATTAGAAGAGATGGAGTGAACAAACATGGAAGGGTTGACCAAAGATGTGCTATTAGTGAGAGGTCGACTAATAAATAGAGGAAAAGGAAAATTCGTCAAATGTAGATCTAGATCTTTGGCTAAGTCGACAACAAAATGCTAGAAATTTGTTAAACATAGGAATTACAAAAGAGACTATGAGTAAAATATTATTTACCAAAGTAAGGGATCTGATGAGAAGTTGACCAAAGGGGGAAATTCCTCAAATGTATGAGGAGATGTGTATTTAGCTTCAACAAGTGCATAGTTAAATAACAAGGCATGGTTTATTGACTCAGGAGCCTCTTATAATATAATACCCAATAAGGAGTGGCTAATATATGAATACCAAGAATATGATGGAGAGGATGTCTATCTCGGGGATTATTCAACAACTAAGATATTAATCGAGGTCATGTCCAAGTAGTGCTAAAGGATCATTGGAGTAGGACATTTCCAAGGGCATTACATATTCAAGGTTTGGATAAAAGCTTGGTATCTATTAGTCAAATATGTGATGTAATATACTCGAGAAGCGTTAATTTAATATGGTTCATGGGGTGATGGTATTTATTCGGGATACTTGGATTGGAACATAATATAAGTTGTCGGGGTGTGATTACTTGAGTAGTTTCTATAATGCCATCATTCTTGAAATTGACAAGTTAGCCTCATGTCTAGTCAATGAAACCATGTTATTGCATCAAAAGGATGGGACACATTGAAGAGAAATGACTTTGAGCTATGTAAGACAAAGGTATGGCCAAAATCTTTCTTCGTAACTCTTTAGAGGTTATTTTTGTGGAAATTATGTTTATGGGAAACAAAATCATGTCATATTCCCATCCAGTGCTACAAGAGAAAAACATATATAGAGGCAATTTATAGTGGTGTATTTGGGCTAGTACTAAAGTAGTCACTATGTGACTCCATATATTATGTATCCTTCAATGATTATTTCTCTAAGATTGTGCCTATAGTTTCTTCTTCATGGGTTTAAAAAAAAATAGGATTTCAAATCCCTTTTAGAGGAGGACCAAACAGATAAGAAGATAAATGTGCTACGGAGAGATAATGGTCCTGAATTTTGTTGTAAAGGTTTTGAACAATTCTACAAAAATCATTATATAGTATGCCAAATGACCACTTGATACACTCCTTTGCATAAAGGAGTCATAGAAAGAATTAATAAACATTACTGGAAAAGGCATGAAGCATGCTTAGTAGTGCATGATTGGCATAAGAGTTTTGAGCATAGAAAATCAAAATTGCATGTTACCATGTGAATAGGTATTTGTTATCAATGTTGGTTGACAAAAATCTATATGAAGTATGGTTTGGTAAAAATACATCACTCACACATCTTAGAGTCTTTGGTTATGATTATTTTGTCCATATCCCAAAGGAGAAGAGGACCAATATGGACAACAAAGAACTCAAGTTTATTTTCATCAACTACAAGGATGTAATGGAAGGATGTAAGTTGCGGGATCCACTGAAAAGGAAGAAACATTATATTTGATATGTGATTTTAAGGGAAGTTAGATGTACTTCCAGGATAGAAGAGAATCTAGGAAAGGAGAAAGGAAAACTAAATCTGATATTTGAATTGAGGTTAGAATAAAGTGACTTAAATGAGTTGAGTGAGTCAGATGAAGAGGTGGAACAACATATTACATTTATGAGGAGGTCAGGCAAAGTAAGGGAAGAACATAATAGGAATACACCACTTAAATTTCATGTTTCTTGTGTTAGTTGTCACTAAAAAAATGTACATCAGTTATGGAAGTAATTGACTCAATAGAGAGTAAACTATAGTCGAAAACCCCGAAAGATGAAATGGATTATTTATACAAGAACAAGACATGGGATTTTGTCAAATTCCCTAAAGGAATGAAGTTTTTTAGTTGTAAGTGAGTGTTCAAGGAAACGTTGAATGCAATAGATCAAGTCAAGAAGTACAACACTCGATTGGTGGTGAAAGGTTATTCCTAAGTTAAGGGAGTCGACTTTGGTGATATATTTTCTGTTATTGCAAAATTAACTTCTGTTAGGGTACTAATGTCTCTCGCTATAACATTTGATATGGAGATAGAGAAATTGGATGTAGATATAACATGTACACAATGATTCAGAAGAAGACTTCTACATGAAATAACCTAAAGGATTTGTAGTAAAGCGAAAGGAGAAGTTGGCCTTGAAGCATATAAAGTGTAATGCCCCACTTAATACTGACATGAAAATTTTATTAGTGTTTAAATTACCTGAAAATATTGACTTATAATTATCAAGAAATATTGGTAAATACCTACATTTGTGAAACTATAATTTTTATTTACTGATATAAAATTTATTATTGTTATTATTCAATTCCCAACTTGTCTTCGCAAATTTAATCTTGGATAGTATATGGTCTCCTTCCATTTATTCCAAATTAAATATCCATATCCCAAGCTATCTTCTCAAAATCTACTTGGGAGAAGATATGGTCTTCTCCAATTAATTTCCAAATTAAATATTCATATCTTATCCCCAAAATGTATTCTCAAATATACTTGAACAAGATATGGTAAGAAAAGTCAAGAGTACTAAATGAAAGGATGAGGGGGTATTCATGACATTAATGACAGATGGTTGAGGTGGATGGGAGGAAGAGACATAAAAGGGGAAGGAAGATGAGAGGAGAGGGGAGATCCTTTGTCTTGATTTTGTTTTGGAGGATTGTGTTTTGGGGGAAGAATGTTAAAGAAAAGGGAGAGAATGGAGAGATAAATGAGGGAATACAAGCTTGAATATGGAAAGTGTTTGTTAAAATTGGACACACTACATCTGGTTGGACTTGGGCTTGGAGGGTTAGGGAACCTGTGGAGGTTCCCTGGGCTAGGAGTTACTTCCTAGTTGGCTAGGAGGCAAATCTAGTCGAGTAGTCAAGAGGAGCATGACGCTCAGGAGCATCTCAATTAAGCTATTGGAAAAAGCATTATCAGTCATTTATTTTATTTATGTAAATTATTACAAGTTATACATGTTGCAAATAAATTGTTACAAGTTATACATGTTGTAGATTAAATTAATTTATGTTCATGCTTATGATGTTTTATAAACCTGAAATCTTCCTTGTTATGAAAATTAGTGAAACTTATTTGAATGAGTGTAGTAGTAGTTAAAGGAAATATAGTTGAGTCCTCACACGTGGTATCAGAGCTTAGGTTCAAAATCTGGACCTTGAATTATACCTTACTAAAGAAAAAAAAATTTGCAATTTCAAATTCAAAAGTTGGAGCCTCACACATCATCGACCATTGAAGATTTTGCTAAAGCGATTTGTAGTATCCTCTTTGCATCGAGCAAAGCTACTTCCTTTGACTTGCTAAATTGTTCCAAATCCCTATTGTCTTCTTGTGATTTCATAATCTCTTGTCAGTCAAGTTTAAGTTCTACCTCCACTGGTGCAAGAATAGCTTCAATCGGTGGCATGTCATCATCTTTTTTAGCAGCATACACCCTTAGAAGAGTGGCTTCTACTGCAAATTGTGCAGCAAATGCAACTTTCTTCTCATCAGTTATTTTCTTTATATCAAGGTTCCTATTTTCAAGAAGGATCTCGTTAGCCTTCAGTTTTTCATCCAATTTCCTAAGTTCCTCTATAATCTCTTCCACCGCCTTCTCTTTCGAGCACTCTGACAGCTTCAAGGCCTTGATTTCGGCCTGAGCTTCATTTAACTCTCTATCGTTATCTCTTACTTCATTTTCAAGGTGATTGAGCTCAACTTTGACAGGATCAAGCCCATGCAATAGATTCAAGAACTCGTCCACCTCCAAAATCAGTCACCTCAAGCTTTTCCTCTTACTCTTACTGTCGTATTTAAAGGACGCTGATACCATGAGCATTGGCCCAGCCGAATCAGGTATAGGCAATCTGTCATTTCCATACAAGCAGTCCTGCAAAATCTCATCATCGACCAGGGAGTCGTTAGAGTCCGACTTTGCCCTTTCGGAGCCTAAAACCATCCACATTTTTATCCTCAGCCAAATTTTCTCCAAATTCTCCAAAAAAATAGCGAAAAAGTTGTAAAAACCGTTACAAGTCCATGGCAGATTTTTAGCTTCCAATGCCACTGTTGCAACGTGGATCGATCCTTGCAGCGGCTTGCATGGCCAGGGTTACATATTCTTTAGCTAGATAATTGCTTAAATCTACCTATTCCCTTTTCATTCTTCTAATTACTCTCCTGCTCTTCTTCTTTTGGGTACTCTCCATCCCCAATATTTGAAGTCACACTGCAACTGAATTCAGAGGAATTTCTTTTCATGTTTGCATTAGTTATTCTCTCTTTCTTTGTGTTATTAGGAAAATCTACAACCTCTTCAACAACATTTTCATTTACATTTGCTTCTTGATGAGAATCATCGTCGTTATTTGCAATCGAAAACTTTCTTGGACCACTATGGATATTTGACTTTTCTGGAGCATCCATTACATCTTGATCATTGTAAACTTGATTGATTCTAGCAACATTTCAACAAGCATTGCCTAGAGTATGTTTATCTATGTGGCTCATTCCTTGACTGGAGTTGGCCTCGTTTCTTAATTCTTCTTGAATGAAACTCCTTTGTACTGAAATAGTGATGTTACTAAATAGCCCTACCAACTGACCTTGTTCTCGGCTCATCACAGACTTTGATTCTTGGTAAGAAATGTATGGTGTTGTTTCACTCAATTTGCAAGCTTGGATACCACCTTCAAAATCAAGCATACTTCTTAACTCTTCCTCAGACATATGCTACATTTGGTGTGCCTCAACATGTACTTTATTTTCAACATTGTCTGTAACCTTGGATAGATTCGTTGCGCCAGCTACTCTGGGTATATTCAGGTGTGTTAATCTTGATAATGATAAAGTGTCATTATTCTTTGAAAGAGAAGAATTTATGGCTCTTTCCCAAAAGGAATCAGAATGATCACTATTTCCAAAGCTAGAAGACAATGTAATCAGACGAGGGCCATTTCTGATATCTTTCTCAATCAGTGACACAATAGCTTTTTGTGTTTCATTCATTTGAGATTGTTTGTTGTGCATGGCTACTTCCAAGGGAAGGAACTGCTCAGGAATGACTTCATGTAGCAGCCTATTGACAAAGCTCTGTTTTTCCTGAACTAAAGAAGATTGGCTTTCATACATGTCATAGGGTGCACTAGGCCTGTACAAAATTTTGATTGGCTTGGATTAGATCCATAGTCCATGCTTTGAATGTAACCCGTATTTAGGAGCCCTGCAACTTGGTTTCTCAAGGCCCCTAGTGCGTCATGCTTCATCACATGAGAATCAACACTGAAGTGTGTCAACTTGTTTAAGAGTTGTTCAGGATTCGCCATAACAATATTCATAGACTGTAATGGTACCTCCCTTACGGCAGCAACATAATGCCCACCAGATTGAAGAAACATAGACATAACTGATCCTCTCATAGAATCCTCCATTAAACAGTTAATGCATCTAGATTTCATCACATTTGACCTTCCAACTCCATATAAATGATTCTCCAACTGCCTTTCTTTCCCTTTCTCCTTGTTGCCAGAGAAAGAAGGAGGACTGCATGAACCACTTTGCTGGGTTCCATCTGGCACACTTGGATCATAACTCTCTGCACCATACGCTCAAGAAATAAGGGTTTATGTCTCTCCATGGTCGCATTACAAACTTGGGAACTAACGAAGGTTGCAGTGGACCATGAAGTGCATGTGTTGCTGAGAAGGTTGACCAAGCCTCAGCTCAAAGCTTGATGACATAGTATCCTTCTCTGATAGGACCAATTATTGTATGTTATTCAAGCTTATTAGAGTAAAACCCTTCTAAAAGCTTTTTATTCCAGGTGGAACTTGATTGGAAAAAAGAAAAGGGTTGTCCACCATTATTTATAAAATCAATATATTCAACACCTGAGGTGTTTACATAATTTGGTGAACCTCTTTATGAATTATTAGAAGACATGTCTGAAGCCCTTGAGAGGTTCTCCTTGAGTTTCCCTAATAACCGTGGATTCAGCTGAGTCGGTATGCTCCCTTTGCAAACCCTGCTAAAATTCTTCAATAAGGTCTCACGAACCTCATGCACATTTCTTTGGACTGTGCTTGGAAGAAAATTACCATTTGAGAAGCCTTGAGTAGCATGCCCTTCATAAGACTTTCTACGATCAACTGTATAATTCCATGATTGTGTATTTCTTGCTTTCACTACAGAATTATCCATTCTCATTTTCCACATTTTGTGAGCTAGTACTTTTGTATTTCGTTGTTCCAGTTTCAGTTAAATTTACATCATGCCAATCCCAAATTACTAATTAAATATTTGAATGGTTACATTCAAGCTCCAACAGACGCCGACATAAATTCATTCCCATGGATTATTTGATCATGTGGATGTCTAAATCTCTATCGCCCTCTCTATTCATCGAGCCATGAAAAAAATATATTATATTACATAATAGATTCATATTAAATCTTGAAACATTTCTAGATAATTTTTTTTGTGTCTAAACTCTAAAGAAATTGTCTCATATTCTCAGAAAGTGACTTCAAGAATTATGCACTGAGATGCATGACCTACACAAAAAAAAGAAGCAAAAATTGCATGCCACAAATAGCACAATCGAAGAGGTCAATGTATTGTTATGTGCTTGAGAATCAAGGTGTCATAATTGTTGAAACCAACATGACTATCACTCAAAGAGTACATTGTTGAGTTTCCCTGATCATTATGAAATTCGCCGCTGAGTTCTCTTCCTCCATTGATGATTTCACGGCTTCCATTTGCAGGCTGTCGGTTTGACGTAATGCTGGGTTTAATGTAGTGTTGGGTTTAAGTTGGAATAAGCTGGAATAATTGGATTGGTATAATTAAAGTGGGTAACACATGGTCAAAATTTAACAAACCAAGTAGTTAACGGCTGAGTTGTCTTGTTCCCGAATTCGTTTTTGCTACTGTTTGTGATTGCAGATCTAATATTCTGCGCTATTTCTCTGCGGCTGGGTTCTAATCCTCTATAGCTAGATCTAGATCTAACTCTGAGGCAGTGTTCTAGATCTAGATCTAATCTTTTCTGACTAGATCTAGATCTAATCTTTTGCCTTATTCCTCTACGGCTGGGTTCTAAAGGCAAGTAAAATATGGCTCCCAGCTTCGCGAAAATAGCTGCTGGCTCAGTTCTGTCAGCTCCTGGAGGGCAAGCTCCTTCCCATATTGTTAGTGAAGCCTCAGCACCCACTGTCTAGGTGGTCCAGGCCTCACTCGATGAGGCTTTGAATTTTTCTGAAAGTGCCCTAATTTGTCGGTTCAATGATTTTTGGCCGCGACTAACAGCTCTCCAAAATTGGATCTCTGAGGTATGGAAGCCTGTCATTTCTGATGAAATTAATATCTACCCCTGTGCTAGGGGTTTCTTTATAGTAGATTTTGAAAATCTTGAAAGCAGACAATGTATTCTGGATTCTGGCCCTTGGTTTTGGGAAAAATCAGGCCTATTCATGAAGCCATGGAACCCATCATTCGATCCCCCAACAGCAGTGATAACCTCAGCACTAGCTTGGGTGAGATTGCCAAGCCTACCCTTGCATCTTTGGAATTTCTCCTCGCTAAAAGCCATTGGAAATGCAATTGGGAAATTTTACTGCAGGTGTCCAGAAACAGAGGAATATGCCAGAACCACCTATGCATGCATTTGTGTGGAAATGGACTTCAGTGTTGGATTCCCAGCGGAAAAAAACCTAACAAGTAAAGATTATGTGTGGAACCAGAAACTCGATTATGAAAGTGTCCTCTTTCGATGTCGATCCTGCTTTGAGACAGGCCATCTAGCCAAAAGTTGCCCGAAAGCCTCCCAGAAAAATCCTAGTAAAAAAAACCACCACAGATCTACTTGGTGGGAAGGAGCACAAAATGAACACTACACTGTCATCAAAGAAGAATAATCTAGAGAAACTCCGAATCACAAGAAATTGGGAAAGACAGAAACAACTCTCAAGACAAGCATGGAGAAAGCCCTGCCCAACAACAAAAAGGTGCACTCGACAACCCCTCAAGTATCAACAGTTATGACGATTCGAATATCGTGCAAAATAAATCTTCATTTAACAACAAAGCAAATCTCCTAGACCAAACTTCTTCTCCGACTATCTTCAAAAGGACGAACACAATTGATCGTGAAGCTAAGACACCATTGTCTCAAGAACCAGAAGAGATGAAGGAGATGCAAGATAAAGGAAGTTGGAAGACCGTAGAGAAAAAAAAGAGAGCTACAACACCAATCTCGCCAAGAAAGACGAGGAGCCAGAAAATTAAAAATTAAAAATATTATAGGTCTGATAGACCAATTTGGTCTCAGTGGACGGTAACCACTATCATCATCATCATCATCATGATGTTCCTTCCCATCCTTGTCTTCCATGCATCAAGAAGTTGAATCTATCTTCATTGGGAGTGTAATTCAAATTCACTACTAGCAAAACTTCTCCAAATGATCCATGGTCAAATATTTTTTTTAGAAAATACTATGCACAAGCACAACCCCTTCAGGGAAAGCTTGGAACCCATATAGGATTTGATTATATCCTTTTGAGGTGTCAAGAAAATGTAGCCGTTGTAGTCATCAAGATTCTCTATAAGATGACAATGGTAGAAAAAGTTCTACCTTCCTTGGATCGGCATTCTAGGCATATTAGCTAAAACCTTATGCTTCTTCTTCTTGGTCATCTGGTATTAACTCGCAAAATCTGCACCTAAATCATCCACTTTTTCTTCTTTGTCAATGTCAAAATTTGAGATTCCTTTGTAGAGAAGATCCCCTCTTGGAGTAGGACCGAGCAGAATGAGTAGTGGAATCCAAATCTAGTACAACGCCTGCCAGATTGTCCATGATTCCTCTATCAAAAGCAGCATGCACCATAGCCAGACCTAATGCATGCACCTTCGCTGCTAAATGCTCCGTTGAATGATTATTTTTCCGTTGTGCCTCTAGAAGCAGATTGCAGATATCTTGTGTATTCATCTTCTCAAAGATTCCATCTGATGCAACAACTAGGTAACTATCATTGCTTGATAAACATTACCAATCTGTGACCTCTGGTTCAGAAATCACCACATACTTTTAAAATGATACATCTCCAATAGCTCTAGAAATGGCTAGCTCGCCATTAACCCTTGGCACATCTCTCCATTTCAAAACAGAGCCACCAGCAACTTCAATGCGTGTTCTCTCTTCATCTCTATCTAGGCGGTGATCTTGGGTTAATTCCTTCACACAAAGCAATGATTGAGAATTGTTGGAATTCTCTTGTTTGAAAAGTTTGTGGTCTTGTTTTGTTTTCACTTAGGCTAGGGTGCATGCTAGAGTGTTGCAAGAAGCCAAAAGGCATTCAAGTTCTCATTGATAAGGAGCTTGATGATGATAATATTGTAGTGTCAAAATTGCAGAATCGTCAAGAGGACTAGAAGCAATCAAGGTCATCAACAATGCGTGAATTTCTTGTGGGAGAAGAAAATGTAAAGAGCCTTCTTGTAGTGTCTAATGATATGAAGGAGAAGATTTCGGGAGTGATAGAGAAGTTAATACATGCCGCAAAGTTTCTCATAACTAGCTTGCAACAAAGAGCAACAAAGGGTGGTGGAAGAATTCAAGAACTCTGACAAGAGGCTTTAACAATGGCATCTAAAGATACCCAAGATTTACATCAAACCACGGGATATACAATGGCTGAACTAACTTCCTCTATTAGGGAATGTACGATGAGGTTAGCTGATGAATGCAATGGAAAAAAAATAAATAAAACCATAAAAAATAAAAATAAAAATAAAAATCTTAGAAATTTAAAGCATAGGCAGCTATCACATAAATAAGTTAAAGCTTTACTTTCTTCTAATATATAATTGATTCTTAGGAGGAGTTTCTAGTGAACTATCTCATTGTGGTCCTGCAAACAATTTTGTAACTTTTGTCTTCAAAAATTCTGAATAAATAAATTATAAAACCAGAAGCTTCCTAACATAAGGTGGACTCACCATTGTAGACACTAGTCAAATTCCCTTTGGATTTCTGAAGCAGAACTCTATTTTGTAGTGGAGCAGCCTTCTAGATACAACATGATGTCATTTATTCCTATACCTTGGCTGCGAAATTCAATGTTTTGATTATAGTGAGAGCGTTTGGAGTTCTCTGGACATTATTTATCAACATCAATATATATATATATATATATATATATATATATATATAGATATGTGTTGTGTTCTCTTTTTTTTCGTTTTCTAAACACTTAAGAAAAAAACAAACACACTTCATGAGTTCCATAAGTCACACTTGATCAAGGATTTATATAAAAAAAATATATAAAGCTTTGTGAATGCATTCATCTCCCTAGCCTTTTGGCATCATGTTATTACGTTAGTTACTTTATTAGTCTAATCCATATCATTTTTTTCACAATATTAAATAAAGAGTTATCCCTTTTCCAAGGTTGAGTGCTAGATGGTGTTTGTAAACCATAACCAAGCATGTTTCACATGGAGTATTCATCTTTTTTCTTTGCATATCTTGTTACCAAATGAACTTGTATAAGTGACTATCAATTAACATCTTCTTTGTACTAAGATTGCAATTGTAGGATTATTTGGTGGAGCTTAATGCTTTTATTGAGGGAAGTTGTGGTTTGTGCTTACATTCTCCTTGACACTTCCCTCATGACATTGTTGATCACCTTTGGTGAGCGCCGAGGTGTCTTAAGGAAATTTGTTCTTATGTGCACTTACCTAGTATCGTTGTCCTCGAAATCACATAACCATGGGGGTTTGTTACTATGATTTATCACTGATATCCCATGTTAGGTAATGCACATTATGTCCTTGGTTGGCATCATCACTTCTTGTTTGGAGGCTTGTGTCTAGCACATATGGTGTTTGAAATGTGATTGAGGGTCTTGCATAACATTGCTCAAACATTTGATTTACCCTTAGCACATTTATGATGAGGGATATCCATCAACTAATGGTTTCCTTATGTATTGTTGGTTAATTATTTCTCTTTGACATAGTGAATTAGTTGTTGGGCATGTTTGCATGTGTTCATAGGGTTTCATTGGATTATTGTTTCATGATTTTGATTGGTTAACCTTGAAGTAGTACACCCACCCTTTGTTGCATAATTGATGTCCATTTTGGTGGATGTCTTTATGACATGGAAAAGTGGTTGTGGTTTGTTAGAAGAATGCCAATGGATATTTATAGTTTGGCTATGATGTGGCATGTTGTGAGTAGTTATTTTCTTGATAGAGGAAATCACTCCCCTTATTTGGCATCTTCTCATGCATTTGGAGGCATTTAGACCTTGCTTGGGTGGTCTTTTACATTGACACCCATGGTTTTGGTCACTTGGTATGTTATTTTCACATTGTATCATATAGTTTCTCTTGGTTTGGGAAGCTTCTTTATTACTATATTGGAGAGTGTCCTAGCCTCATTACACAATCTCTTAGGGTTAACTACTTATCATATCCCTTGGAGGAGAGGTGTTGGTACATGTGCATTTATTCACTTTAGCACATTGAATGAGGACACCCCACGTCTTTGAGGAGGTTATAATAACTTTATGGACAATTGTGGAACATGTTTCTATGGGATTACTATTTATGGCCAATTTGGTTGATCCTAGGAGATAATTCCCTAACATATTTATAGCATTTCCATTTGGAGGAGTTACGTTGTTTGTCTACAAGACTCTAATTACCTTGTCATATTCTTTGAAGTCACTCCACTTGAAAATGTGGTCATGACCATTATTTGAAAATATTTTTTTTTATGGACTACTCTAGAAGGATGAGTTTCTCTCTTCTTGGAGAAACAACCTTAACATCTTCTACTTTTGCCATATATATTGGTATCTCTAGGCGGCTAACTACCTTGTCTAAGAGACTGCTCCCATTTTGGCATGAGTATTTATAGGTGGAGTTATATAGCTACATGGGTTACCGACAAATATCATTTTTCTAGGGACTCTCTCTTTACATATACATTTTGGACAAGTTTGCGGTTAGTGTTGGGGACTTAGTTAAACCTTAGCACTGCATATCATCTATAAATAAATGGAAAGACTGAAAGAGAAAATCAGGTTATAGAAGATATGCTTATAATGTATGTCATGGATAATTAGACTCAGTGGGAAGAGTACTTACCATTGGTAGAGTTTTCCTATAATAACAATTACCACAATTCAATTAGGATGCCTCCTTATCAAGCTCTCTATGGGAGGCCATGCAAGACACCATTGAGTCGACGAAAGGATGGAAGACACAGTAATAGTCACGATATGATTGTTTCAAAATGGAGGAATAGGTAAGATAGATTCAATGAAGTTTAAAGGAAGCACCAGATAGGAAAAAGAGTTATGTCAATGCACATAGTACCGATCGAAGTTTTAAAGTGGGGGACTGAGTTTTTTTTTTTTTTTTTGTTATTCCTAACACTATTCAGTTTGAGGAAGGTATGAAGTTACCACCTCGATTTATAGGACCTTTTAGAATTAAAGATAAAATTGGACTAGTGTCCTATTGTCTTGTACTACCACCCCACTTGCATAAAACACATGATGTTTTTATCTATCTGTCATATAACATTTTGTTTTTGATGAATCCCACAAACTCGACTGGAGGGAATTATAGGTCTCAGATGTAGGAACCATAATGATCAAACCAATATGCATATTATACCGTAGGGTTCGATAGCTCAGGCATCACTTGGTGGACCAAGTTAAGATACAATGGGACAAGTCTAACCCAAGATCTTCTACCTGGGAGGACACAAAGACTATATGTCACAATTACCCCTCACTTTTGACCATTTATGATGTCCATTTTGACTTAGATAGCTACCAATGCTAAGGCTCTATTTGTAGTTCCACATTATTTATTTATGAACGCTAGGTAATATTGATGCATTTAGTTGGACAGGTGAAACTACTTATATAAATCATTAGATGGGTTAGGTATTGATGATTGAAATGTTTGATGTATGACCTAATGTATGACTTACTTGGTTATGATTTATCTAGCGCATGACTTATCAGAGTTATTGTTGTTCGATGTATGGCTTAAGTGGATATGATTTATCTAATGAATAACTTAGTGAAATTATGATTTATCTAATGTAAGATTTATTTCTAGTATGAACTACAAAATTGACATGTGGATACTAGACTTTATAATATGATGTTTAAGACCACGTATCTATATCTATTTTTTTGTTATATATTTGCATGAATGAGAACTAACCTGCAGATTGGAAAGAACTATACGATAACCAAGATCTACTCTTCCATTAGGTAAGGTGAAGACATCCAATGAGGAATGGTATGATGTACATTGTCCTATTACATTTGGTATCTACATGATATGCACCCTTATGACATGGGTAAAATGTAAATGACAGGTGGCAATACTACCTGACTGGATTATTCGATGACAAGTATCCAACCAGCGCTGTAGTGTGGTCCATATTAGGGTGTTGACCCTAGTTGTAAGGAGGGGTGGAGGTATTTCCCATCGTGTAACCTTGAAACCTGTAATCGTGGGAGGGATGTGATGGATACACTCCCCTAGACATATGATGATGATTGTCAGTTCCCTGGTGGGGAAGCTAGATTGATATAGTCGGCGCTTCTGCCATATTGGTTTTATCAGTGGTTAGATTGGTATAGTTGATGCCATAGTATATAACAACAAAGGATGGATATTGTGGGAATGGAAATAGGTTAGGAAGGATATGAGGATATAGATTATTTGGAGACTCTTGATGAAAAGTGGTATCATTGCCTGACTTATTAAATTTTACTACTATAACTCTCTCTCTATTTTGTTATGCCTTATTGTCAAACTGCTTTTGAACTCCTTGTATCTTTTTTCACTCTAACGTCGGGACAAAGTTTTCTGAAGGAGGGGTGTATGTAATGCCCCACTTAATCTTATCATGAAAATTTTATTAGTGTTTAAACTACCTAAAAATATTGACTTATAATTATCAAGAAATATTGGTAAATACCTACATTTGTGAAACTGTAATTTTTATTCACTGATATAAAATTTATTATTGTTATTACTCAATTCCCAACTTGCCTTCTCAAATTTAATCTTGGATAGGATATGGTCTCTTTCCATTTATTCCAAATTAAATATACATATCCCAAGGTGTCTTCTCAAAATCTACTTCAGAGAAGATATGGTCTTCTCCAATTAATTTCCAAATTGAATATTCATATCTTATCCCAAAAATGTCTTCTCAAATCTACTTGAACAAGATATGGTAAGAAATGTCAAGGGTACTAAAGGAAAGGATGAGGGGGTAGTCATGACATTAATGACAGGTGGTTGACGTGGATGGGAGGAAGAAACATAAAAGGGGAATGAAGATGAGAGGAGAGGGGGAGATCCTTGGTCTTGATTTTGTTTTGGAGGATTGTGTTTTGGGGGAAGAATGTGGAGAAAGAGAAGGGAGAGAATGGAGAGATAAACGAGGGAATACAAAATTGGATTTGGGGAGTGTTTGTTAAACTTGGACACACTACATCTGGTTGGACTTGGGCTCGAAGGGCTAGGGAACCTGTGGAGGTTCCCTGGGCTAGGAGTTACTTCCTGGTTGGTTGGGAGGAAAATCCAGTCGGGTAGTCAAGAGGAGCATGGAGATCATGAGCATCTCAACTAAGCTATTGGAACATGTATTATCAATCATTTATTTTAGTTACGTAAATTATTACAAGCTATACATGTTGCAGATAAATTGTTACAAGTTATACATGTTGTAGATTAAATTAATTTATGTTCATGCTTATGATGTTTTATAAACACGAAATTTTCCTTGTTATGAAAACTAGTGAAATTTATTTGAATGAGTGTAGTAGTAGTTAAAGGACCTATAGTTGGGTCCTCACATAAAGCCCCTTTGTGGTATGAAGTGGTCACCTATAATGTACTACTAAATGCTTGACACATACATCTAGAGCTTATGATTTATGATAAGTGAAGCTTATCACTATGTATATCTCAAGCCAGAAGGAAATTGTTTCATATATGTGGTGTTATATATAAATGACATGTTGATGATTGAAAGTAACATGGTTGTAATTGGGGAAGTGAAGAGTAGCTATCCTCTAAATTTGACATGAAGGATCTTGGTGTTCCATATTTCATTCTTCGAATGGAGATCACGAGAGACCATGTAGTTAGGAAACGCCAGATAAGTTACAGGAAGTATGTTGAAACAATTTTGAAGAATTTCAACATGCAGGATTGTAAATTGGTGAAGATAATAATTCTTGTTGGGGAAATACTAACTATTGAGCAATGTCCAAAGAAATAGGAAGAAAGAGTGTACATGGCCTTCTTTCCTTATACAAGTGTTGTAGGTAGTTTTTTTCCTTATGGTAGTGTTGGAGGTAGTGATCTATCTCGATTAGATATTGCTCGTGTAGTGGGAGTGTTGAGTAAATAACTGACAACACTTGCAAAAATAACATTGGTTTACTGTTAAAAGTGTGTTAAGGTATTTTTATGACAGAAGTGATCATGTGATACACTACCATGAAGGAACTGAGGATGAGAATGAAGAGATTATAAAAGGATTTGTTGATGCTGACTGAGCCAACGATTTGACAAAAGGAGTTTGACTAAGGGATATGTGTTTAAGTTGTTTAGAAAAACTATTAGCTTAATGGGTAAATTGATCATGAAAGATCGATACATTAACGAATGTCGATGCGATGAATTCGTAAATCAATTCTACGCATATATGATCATACAATCGACCATGATCCCTTGCATTATTGCAATTAACTATATAATTCTCTCGATTGCTCAAATTCACATCAACTTTGTCTAATTTGTAAACTATTGTGGATATTCCAGTAGATAGTCACCATAATATATATCATAAAATTATACTTAAAATATAAAATATATGCAATGAGAGTTACCTTACCTTAGACTTTTAGATTTATTAAGTTACTATTTTTATGCATGCATTATCATATAATATAATATAATCTAATGTATGAAAAATAATATATATTAATATGAAAAATAGAGAAACACACACAAATACAATCACTTACAACCATAATAACATAGATATGAACTAGGAAACCATTTCGGGAGAAAACCCAACTAGAAAGTAAGGTTGATAAGATTTTTGTTTCTCTAAATAGAAATGGATGCAACCACAAAGGTGTGACACATGTGGTGTGTGGGTTCCTATAGTGCATAAACACCCTTTATTTTTTCTCTCTTTATCCATTCTCAGCTACTTTTCTCATCTATGAAACTCTATCTACTTTAATAGAATGGAACAATTTTTCCTCCTACTGTCTCAGCTATAACATAGCCCAATAGCCTACTAAGGCTTAAATTTGACCCATTCAACCCTGAATATGAGTTAACTCAACCATTCTAGACAGTTCTTCATATTTCCCACAATTGATAGCCCCTTCCCCTTAGTAATGAGCATTGATGTGGCATCTTCTTCAATTATGGTGGTCAATTTCAATAGGTCAAATTTCCATACGTGTAACTTTCTCATACGAGCTCCAGTTGAGGTGATTCTTATGTCATTGGAGAGCTATTGGTGTGAAGATTATGGAATCTATAGTAGGGTTAGGACCAAAAAAGTGGTCAATTAGGGCTACAAAATGGATCTCGGATTTTTCACCAAATTTTTTCTAAATTGGGACCAGTGATAAAATTGACCTTGCAAGCTAATACCTCCCAATTTTCCACTCTAGAAGCATTGAGATGGATAACCGATAATAAAATTATCTAATATGGATAATACCTCCCCATATTAGGAGGTTTTCACCCCCAATTTTTTTTGAATGAGGTGAGGGAATTTTTCCTCCACTTTGTGCTTTCAACCCAATCTGTGATAGGTTGTGTTTTCTCTGTCTTTTAGTTCTGGATCAGGTCTACAAAAAAGTATGCTTTTTCAACTCCAGCGAAGCATTTAGTGGTAAGTCCTCAGCAAGAGATATGACCTTTTTCTCTTCTTGATTCAGCATGGAAGACTGCTAGAGTTTCAAATTGTCTGTACTTACCACTGAATAAATGTACATGTATGAGGTAGACTAGGTCTACGTATTATCTCCCATATTTTCCATTATCTCGAAAAGACTATATGATAGAGCCTTGATTTTCTTAATAACACATTGTAAAGGTTCCTTGTTCAACTCTCCCACCTTAAATGATTTCTCTATTTTGTGTGAGTTATACCTACCTTGTATTTTTCCTATTACTTTTGTAATATGGCCCAAACAAATAAAAATGCGGGGATGTGGATGAGCATTTTGTTTTTATTTTGTAACATAAATGAAAGAAATTTGAACCTACCATCTATGCCATGAAAAATCATTACTAAATCTTGTTGGACAAAAATTCATATGTTCATTGATTTACCTCTAGTTTTATCCTGCGTCCCAAGGATAGACTTATCCATATAAACAGCCCACTTAACCATGCAGTAGTCAACATTTTACGGCGACTGAGTCATTTCAAGTATAATGCCATTAAAGTTTGATTATAATGCCCGATGGCAAAACCAAAAACTGTAAAAGGAGGCAATGGATGTTTAATTGGACCACGAATCTTGACTGATGTATGGTGGAATTAACCAAAACAGCTGCCAAAAAAAAATCGCCATACCTTCAACTGATCAAGAATCAATGTCAGATGTTAATTGCTAATTACTTCGTAAATTTGAATATAGGTTTGGACACGTTAATCTTCTTTTCATTTTCCGTGATTGTCTCAAGTTTCGGTCTCCAACATTGACCTCTGTCCTTCACCAACTGAGCATAATCTTCTGTAATTCACGAGTATTGCAGAGCCTACCCGGTTCATTGCAGAGTGTGCAGAATCCCATCCACTGACTGGCCGCAGAAGTTGCCTTATATATATATAGATATATATTCTCTGTAAATTAGTGAAATGTGTAATGCATAATAATAATAATAATATAAAGTTTAAGAAGTGTACCAACCCTCCTTCTTTGACCATGCAATCCTCTGTGACTTGCTTGTGTCCACGATATCGTCCAGCCTGGGCCCTGAACCATTTAGTCGTTCCGTGTTCGTCGGGAAGAGTGAGAGCGTGGGCCATTGAGCTCCACGCTTACGTTGATTTTTTTTCGTTGAATTTTGAATACAAAATTATAGTTGAAGTTCTACCATACAATTTATAAATTTGCCTTTGTCTGAATCCAAAAAAACATGTTTTGGCTGACGTGGAAAGGAGATGTATCTAGAAGGCATGGGGCATGGGATGTATTAAACTCTTTTGGAACTTTGTGGCCGACCAAAACATTCTGTAGGTAATCAAAATCTTACGTCACGAAGCAAATGCAATGCACAGTGAAGATAGATGAGGGCAGTGGGGCCCTTGGCTGATATTATCTTTCAAGCAGGCCTGTATTTTTTCCCTTGTTTGGTATGCATATTTTACAGTCAAACAAAATTGTAAAACTTCTTCAAAATAGAATTTAACTGTGAATTTGACCGGTAGATATTTAACTGTCATAATAACTGTGAATTTGATCGGTAGATATTTAACTGTCATAATTGTACATATGTAGGTTCAATCATTTTGATTTTGGATAACCAAATCTTTTTTCAGCCAGGATTGTTTTTGTTTTTTATTATGAGGGAAGTCATAAATTTCTTAGATATTAATGATAAAATTTTGATTTATAAAAAAAGTTTCAGCATAAATTACATGTAGAAAACTTTTGTCGACGTATTTCGAATCAACTAGTGTGATTTATCATCAAATTGATAAAACTCTGATTTATCAATCTAAATTTCTTATTCATAATTATTAATTATATTTAATTTCTTTTATATTTCATTTTTAACAAAATTGGAAGTCTGATTTTAACTTTGATAATTTTAAAAATTAAATTCATAATGAATCCAAATATCTTTCATTTAATCAAAATAAACATTTTTCATCACAATTATAAAACGTTAAACGTTACCTAAAATTTACATATAACCAAAGAAAACAATTTAACACTCATATATATATAACAAAATTTACACAACGATGTGACACTCATACATATATATAAAACAAAATAATGAGCACGAAAAACAAATAACTATCCTCAAATTTTGACCTGAGGAACAAAACAAATTCGTAGCGTTCTTCCAACCTATTTTCATAAATTAATATGACAAAGTTAATCCTCTAGTTTGACCATAATCTGAGGGAAGCAAACCGACTTCCCTTATTTTAAAATCCGAAAGCACGCGAGCACCAGGTAGACCCAAGACTCGTGAAAGTACAATTGTCTTTTGCTATTTATGTTTTGAAAGACTTAAACAACTAAGATTTCTTCTCGAACCAAATATTAATATGTTATAATTTGTTGAAGTCTATATTATTTTTTGTTAAAGGTAGTTATAAATCGTATAAATTTAATTTGATGAACTTAAAGGTGTTAGTTTTTTAATTAATTTAATTGATGTTATTGAATATTGGGTTAGATCTATGAGTAAAACAACTTAAGTTTCATATTTCGAGTAAATTGGTCAAAGCATGAGCTTCCAAATTTAGCCAAAACTTTTAATGCTGGATCATGTGGTGTTTAGAGAAACCATCAAAGATACCCAATCATGCCTTTTAAATATATCATATTCCTTACTGTATATCATGCCTTTTAAATATATCATGCCTCCGAGGACTGATTGGTGTGGTGATATTTTCATGTGGTGTTTAGAGAAACCATCAAAGATACCCAATCATGCCTTTTAAATATATCATATTCCTTACTGTATATCACGCCTTTTAAATATATCATGCCTCCGAGTACTGATTGGTGTGGCGATATTTTCTTTGTTTTAATTGAATTGTTTAATTTAACTTACTCTGGTTGGCCTACGCTCATTAATGGCTTCGTGACTAACCACGACATGTAGTTGGTAGTTAAATTTTATGGGCTTGTATTTTATTTTTCCGATAGTTATTTATTTTAATTTTTATTTTTAAAATTGGTATGTGATTAATAATATTTAATTAATTTTTCAAAATGTTAATTAGATCAATTTGAGGTTTTTCAGTTTAGTTTGGAAGAGATATTGTAATGTCTTGTTAAGTTATGTTTTATAAACATTTTGATTCTCTAAAATAAAAATAAAATAAAGTTAATAATTTAACATGAGGATATTTTAGCTCTACATTTTGACAACTCATGGTTTTGGCCATGGCCCCACGTTTTGACAATTCATGGTTTTGCCCATCATATTTGTTATGATGAAGCCTATTGAAAGGGTGAAGGAAATCCATCACGGAATATAAGAGTAGTGTAATCGATTTTTATATATCAATTAAGTCAAACACAACACACCCACTTGATGCAAAATATATAAGTTTTAATCTTTTCAACTAATTTAGATTTTCAGTAAGATAGTTTTGTTTTCTCAAGGATTCATTTATTTTGATTTGAATTGATATTAATGAATTTTGTTTAATGTATGGGGTTGTTCTTGACTATGAAACTACCAAATTGTTCAATGGGAAAGTTGTAGCCAACGAAGGGGAGAGGTCTGAGGAGGAGCACTATCAATCGTACTGGCGAGTTAATTTGAATTTATTTATTTTTAAATCAGATTTATCCATAAAAAATTAATGGCTGCGTAACACTGAAAGTATGTTTTAAAATCATGTAGTAATTTAGTTTTAATTTGAATTTATTTATTTCTAAAGTCACATTTATTCATAAAATTCTAATGGTTGTGTAAGATTGAATGTATTCCTTAAAATCATAGTAAATAATATGAAAATGATTATTCAATAATCAAAGCTAAATCATAATTTTGCTTACTCGATTTTTCTAATTTTATAAATTTGTTTAACCAATTTAAATAATTTTATTTTTGATGTTAGTTTTGAGAATTGAATCATGTTGAAAAGATAATAATCAATTCTTCCTCATTTAAAGTAAACTTAAATATATATGTGTGCATGTGTGCACTAAATAAATAAATAAAATTATATATATTTTTATTTACAAAGAAATTGAAATTTAAAAAAATTTCAAAGATGCCATATGTGTAATTATTTTTCCATTCAACATAAAATTAATATATGACATTTAAAATTTCTTAAGAAAAGAATATCAATAAATTTAATATTTTTATATAAATTTACTTTAAAAGATGTATAATTAATTTATTAAGATTTTTTTAGTGTAAATATTTTAGAATATTAGAATTTAATAATTAAATGACAAATTAATATTTTTTATTTATATAAAATTAAATTAAATATTTTTTTTGGATAGACATGAAATATTGTTAAATGAGTCAAGTACAACAAAATTAATACTAAAAGTAATGGTTGAAAGGTTAGTTTTTTAACATTATTAGAACTTTTAAGTGATTGATTTAGAGAAGTTGCAAAAAGTAAAGTAAAATGCAATTTTGTTTATTGATTAAAAAGTAAAAGCAATAAACTTTTTATGTTAAAGTTTTAGTATATCTAAAAAATAAACTTTTATTAAAAAAAATTTAAAATAAATAAAAAGTCTTTATTAGAAAACTTGAAATAAATAGATTTTATTAAAAACTTTAAAAGAATATTATCCTTTTAATAAATTTATTGTTAATAAATTATATTAATAAAAAATTTGCTCTTGTTTTTAGAATTGTATTCATACCATTTTAGTATTGTAATCTGACATATTTTTGTAGTTTATTTATATTCCTTTAATACATTTTTAAAGGTTTATTTATACATTTTTTTATTTTTATTTATGTTTTGTTATTTCTCTCTTTTAATTATATAGTCACATGGTATTATTCATTCAATTTTTTCTTTCAGCAAATATTTATGCCCCTTATTCATAATTTAACGTTAGGAATTCAATTTTTGTTTTTTTCTATTATTATTTAAATTTACGTATTTGTAAGGTGATTGTTTGAGGTATTATTATGGGTCTTGTTTAAAAATTTCCATTTTTCTATCAGTTGCTATTTTTTTTTTAGTTTTAGTTTTTTTTATTTAACTTTTTTTTTCCTATTACTTCCATTTTCATGAATTATAGTTTTTTTCTCCTTATTTCAATTTAAGGTGACAAATTTTGAGGAGGAAAAAATAATAAAAGATTTTCCAATAAATATAAATATTTTTTAATTTTTAGTTTTATTACTTTTTAATTTCACTTATATTCTTTTTTGTCTTTTTCCCTATTGCCAATTCCAATACCATTAATCATAGTTTTTGTTTTCTTATTAATTTTTAATTTGACTTTAAAAAACCATACAATAAAGCTTCTATTTCAATCAATATAATTAAATTTGTAAAAAACGATTAGTTTTTAGAATTTGCAAGAATTTATTTCCTAATTTTATTAAGAAAGTTTTATTGATATATAATTACTAATTTTTATGATCTCATGAACATTTCTTTCCTAACATTGTTGAATTTGTTTTATTTATGCATTGTTTTTATAATTCATGTCTCGAGGTATATCAAGAATTCAAGAAATTAATCTTATTGCAAGAAATTCAATTCAAGAAATTGGTCTTCTTGAATTCAAGAAGTTTCTTTTTTTTCCTCCCGTTGTTAGTTCTCTCAGGTCAACAGATTTGAAGCTCCAAAGATAGACACTGGGTTGGCTATAAATCTAATGCAATGCACTAGATCTCTTCATTTCATTATAGGGGATTCAAATTCTACGATGCAGAGGTTGGGGTATGGGATCCAAACTAATTCTACTAGGGCACAACAACGAAGGTATTACGACTTGGGGTATGGGATCCAAACTAATTCTACCAGGGCACAACAATTGCACTTTGAGGTTCCATATTCCGCTTCAAGTGAGGGCAGAAAAAGAGATTGCTAGACATTTATTGTGAGGTTATTCTTCATTTTATCATTTGTTTCAATTGGTTTGTTAAAGTTGTTTTCTTTCCTTTAACCAAACATAGAGGATTCATGCTTTGAACTTCCATATTCCGCTTCAAGTGAGTGTAGAAAAATCTTCATTTTATCATTTCTTTCAATTGGTTTGTTAAAGTTGTTTTCTTTCCTTTAACCAAACATAGAGGATTCACACTTTGAAGTTCCATATTCTGCTTCAAGTGATGCAGAAAAAAGATTGCTAGACATTTATTTGGAGGTTATTCTTCTGTTTCTCATTTGTTTCAATTGGTTTTTTAAAATTTTTTTCTTTCCTTCTATAGGGCATAGGGTGTATTAAACTCTTTTGAAACTTTGTGGCCGATCAAAACATTCCAAAGGTAATCAAAATCTTAGGTCACGAAGCAAATGCAATGCACAGTGAAGATAGATGAGGGCAGTGGGGCCCTTGGCTGATTTTATCTTTCAAGCAGGCCTGTATTTTTTTTCTTTCTTTGGTATGCATATTTTACAGTCAAACAAAATTGTAAAACTTCTTCAAAATAAAATTTAACTGTGAATTTGACCGGTAGATATTTAACGGTCATAATTGTACATATGTAGGTTCAATCATTTTGATTTTGGATAACGAAATACGTTTTCCGCCAGTATTGTTTTTGTTTTTCATTATGACAAGGAGTCATAAATTTCTTAAATATTAATGATAAAACTATGATTTATCAATCTAAATTTCGTATTCCTAATTATTGGTTATATTTAATTTCTTTTATATTTCATTTTTAACAAAATTTGAAGTCTGATTTTAACTTTGATAATTTAAAAAATCAAATTCATAATAAATCCAAATATCTTTCATTTAATCAAAATGAACATTTTTCATCACAATTATAAAACGTTAAACGTTACCTAAAATTTACATATAACCAAAGAAAACAATTTAACACTCATATATATAAAACAAAATTTACACAACGATGTGACACTCATATATATATATATATATATATATATATAACAAAATAATGAGCACGAAAAACAAATAACTATCCTCAAATTTTGACCTGAGTAACAAAACAAATTCGTAGCGTTCTTCCAAGCTATCATAAATTAATATGACAAAGTTATTCCTCTACTTTGACCATAATCTGAGGGAAGCAAAACGACTTCCTTTATTTTAAAGTCCGAAAGCACGCGAGCACCAGGTAGACCCAAGACTCGTGAAAGTACAATTGTCTTTTGCTATTTGTGTTTTGAAAGATTTAAATAACTAAGAAAGATTTAAATAACTAAGATTTCTTCTCGAACCAAATATTAATATGTTATAATTTGTTGAAGTCTATATTATTTTTTGTTAAAGGTAGTTATAAATCATATAAATTTAATTTGATGATCTTAAAGTTGTTAGTTTTTTAATTAATTTAATTGATGTTATTGAATATTGGGTTAGATCTATGAGTAAAACAACTTAAGTTTCATATTTCGAGTAAGTTGGTCAAAGCATGAGCTTTCAAATTTAGCCAAAACTTTTAATGCTGGATCATGTGGTGTTTAGAGAAACCATCAAAGATACCCAATCATGCCTTTTAAATATATCATATTCCTTCCTGTATATCACGCCTTTTAAATATATCATGCCTCCAAGTACTGATTGGTGTGGCGGTATTTTCTTTATTTTAATTGAATTGTTCAATTTAACTTACTTTGGTTGCCCTACGCTCATTAATGGCTTCGAGACTAACGACGACATGTAGTTGGTAGTTAAATTTGATGGGCATTTACTTGTATTTTATTTTTCTGATAGTTATTTATTTTTAAAATTTGGATGTGATTAATAATATTTAATTAATTTTTCAAAATGTTAATTAGATCGATATGAGGTTTTCCAGTTTAGTTTGGAAGAGATATTGTAATGCCTTGTTAAGTTATGTTTTATAAATATTTTGACTCTCTAAAATAAAAATAAAATAAAGTTAATAATTTAACATGAGGATTTTTTAGCTCCACATTTTGACAACTCCTGGTTTTGGCCATGGCCCCACGTTTTGACAACTCATGGTTTTGCCCATCATATTTGTTATGTTGAAGCCTTATTGAAAGGCTGAAGGAAGTCCATTATGGAATATAAGAGTAGTGTAATCCATTTTTATATATCAATTAAGTCAAACACAACACACCCACTTGATGCAAAATATATAAGTTTTAATCTTTTCAACTAATTTAGATTTTCAGTAAGATAGTTTTGTTTTCTCAAGGATTCATTTACTTTGATTTGAATTGATATTAATGAATTTTGTTTAATGTATGGGGTTGTTCTTGACCATGAAACTACCAAATTGTTCAATGGGAAAGTTGTAGCCAAAGGAGGAGAGAGGTATAAGGAGGAGTACTATCAATCATACTTGTGAGTTAATTTGAATTTATTTATTTTTAAATCAGATCTATTCATAAAAAATTAATGGTTGTGTAAGACTGAAAGTATGTTTTAAAATCATGTAGTAATTTAGTTTTAATTTGAATTTATTTATTTCTAAAATCACATTTATTCATAAAATTCTAATGGTTGTGTAAGATTGAATGTATTCCTTAAAATCATAGTAAATAATATGAAAATGATTATTCAATAATCAAAGCTAAATCATAATTTTGCTTACTCAATTTTTCTAATTTTATAAATTTGTTTAACCAATTTAAATAATTTTATTTTTGATGTTAGTTTTGAGAATTGAATCATGTTGAAAAGATAATAATCAATTCTTCCGCATTTAGAGTAAACTTAAATATATGTGTGTGTGTGCGCTAAATAAATAAATAAAATTATATATATTTTTATTTACAAAGAAATTGAAATTTAAAAAAATTTCAAAAATGCCATATGTGTAACTATTTTTCCATTCAACATAGAATTAATATATGACATTTAAAATTTAAAGAATATAAATAAATTTAATATTTTTAAATAAATTTTACTTTAAAAAATGTATAATTAATTTATTAAGATTTTTTTAGTCTAAATATTTTAGAATATTAAAATTTAATAATTAAATGACAAATTAATATTTTTTATTTATATAAAATTAAATTAAATATTATTTTTGGATAGACATGAGATATTATTAAATGAGTCAAGTACAACAAAATTAATACTAAAAGTAAAGAATGAAATGTTAGTTTTATAGCATTATTAGAACTTTTAAGTGATTGATTTGGAGAAGTTGCAAAAAGTAAAGTAAGATGCAATTTTGTTCATTGATTTAAAAGTAAAAGAAATAATATTTTTATGTTAAAGTTTTAGGATATCTAAAAACTAAACTTTTATTAACAAATAATTAAAAATAAATAAAAAGTTTGTGTTAGAAAACTTGAAATAAATAGATTTTATTAAAAAATTTAAAATAATATTATCCTTTTAATAAATTTATTGTTAATAAATTATATTAATAAAAAGTTTTCTCTTCTTTTTAGAATTGTATTCATACCATTTTAGTATTGTAATCTGACACATTTTTGTAGTTTATTTATACATTTTTTATTTTTATTTATGTTTTGTTTTTTCTCTCTTTTAATTATATAGTCACACGGTATTATTCATTCAATTTTGTCTTTCACCAAATATTTATGCCCCTTATTCATAATTTAACATTAGGAATTCAATTTTTGTTATTTTTTATTATTATTTAAATTTATGTATTTGTAAGGTGATTTTTTGAGGTATTATTATGGTCTTGTTTAATAATTTCCATTTTTCTATTAGTTGCTATTTTTTTTTAGTTTTATTTTTTCTTATTTAACTTTTTTTTTTCTATTACTTCCATTTTCATGAATTATAGTTTTTTCTCCTTATTTCAATTTAAGGTGACAAATTTTAAGGAGAAAAAAATAATAAAAGATTTTCCAATAAATATAAATATTTTTTAATTTTTAGTTTTATTACTTTTTAATTTCACTTATATTCTTTTTTGTCTTTTTACCTATTTCCAATTCCAATACCATTAATCATAGTTTTTGTTTGAACATTTCTTTCCTAACATTGTTGAATTTGTTTTATTTATGCATAGTTTTTATAATTCATGTCTCCAAGGTATATTAAGAATTCAAGAAATTGATCTTATTGCAAGAAATTCAATTCAAGAATTCAAGAAGTTTCTTTTTTTTCCTTCCTTTTGTCAGTTCTCTCAGGTCAAAAGGATTTGAAGCTCCAAAGGTAGACACTTGGTTGGCCGTAAATCTAATGCAATGCACTAGATCTCTTCATTTCATTGTAGGGGATTCAAATTCTACGATGCAGAGGTTGGGGTATGGGATCCAAACTAATTCTACCAGGGCACAACAACGAGGGTATTACGACAATCGCACTTTGAGGTTCCATATTCCGCTTCAAGTGAGTGCAGAAAAAGAGATTGCTAGACATTTATTGTGAGGTTATTCTTCATTTTATCATTTGTTTCAATTGGTTTGTTAAAGTTGTGTTCTTTCCTTTAACCAAACATAGAGGATTCACACTTTGAAGTTCCATATTCCGCTTCAAGTGAGTGCAGAAAAATCTTCATTTTATCATTTGTTTCAATTGGTTTGTTAAAGTTGTTTTCTTTCCTTTAACCAAACATAGAAGATTCACACTTTGAAGTTCCATATTCTGCTTCAAGTGAGTGCAGAAAAAGAGATTGCTAGACATTTATTTGGAGGTTATTCTTCAGTTTCTCATTTGTTTCAATTAGTTTTTTAAAGTTGTTTTCTTTCCTTTCATGGGGCATGGGGTGTATTAAACTCTTTCGGAACTTTGTGGCCGACCAAAACATTCCAAAGGTAATCAAAATCTTAGGTCACGAAGCAAATGCAATGCACAGTGAAGATAGATGAGGGCAGTGGGGCCCTTGGCTGATTTTATCTTTCAAGCAGGCCTGCATTTTTTTTCTTTCTTTGGTATGCATATTTTATAGTCAAACAAAATTGTAAAACTTCTTCAAAATAAAATTTAACTGGTAGATATTTAACTGTCATAATTGTACATATGTAGGTGCAATCATTTTGATTTTCGATAACGAAATCCCTTTTCAGCCAGTATTGTTTTTGTTTTTCATTATGACAAGGAGTCATAAATTTCTTAAGTATTAATGATAAAACTCTGATTTATCAATCTAAATTTCTTATTCATAATTATTGATTATATTTAATTTCTTTTATATTTCATTTTTAACCAAATTTGAAGTCTGATTTAACTTTGATAATTTTAAAAATCAAATTCTTAATGAATCCAAATATCTTTCATTTAATCAAAATAAACATTTTTCATCACAATTATAAAACGTTAAACGTTACCTAAAATTTAGGTATAACCAAAGAAAACAATTTAACACTCATATATACAAAACAAAATTTACACAACGATGTGACACTCTTACATATATATAAAACAAAATAATGAGCACGAAAAACAAATAACTATCCTCAAATTTTGACCTCAGGAACAAAACAAATTTGTAGCGTTCTTCCAAGCTATTTTCATAAATTAATATGACAAAGTTATTCCTCTACTTTGACCATAATCTGAGGGAAGCAAAACGACTGACTTTATTTTAAAATCCGAAAGCACGCGAGCACCGTAGACCCAAGACTCGTGAAAGTACAATTGTCTTTTGCTATTTGTGTTTTGAAAGACTTAAACAACTAAGATTTCTTCTCGAACCAAATATTAATATGTTATAATTTGTTGAAGTCTATGTTATTTTTTGTTAAAGGTAGTTATAAATCATATAAATTTAATTTGATGATCTTAAAGTTGTTAGTTTTTTAATTAATTTAATTGATGTTACTGAATATTGGGTTAGATCTATGGGTAAAACAACTGAAGTTTCATATTTCGAGTAAGTTGGGCAAAGCATGAGCTTCCAAATTTAGCCAAAACTTTTAATGCTGGATCATGTGGTGTTTAGAGAAACCATCAAAGAAATCCAATCATGCCTTTTAAATATATCATGCCTTTTAAATATATCATGCCTCAGAGTACTGATTGGTGTGGCGATGTTTTCTTTATTTTAATTGAATTTTTTAATTTAACTTACTTTGGTTGGCCTACGCTCATTAATGGCTTCGAGACTAACCACGACATGTAGTTGGTAGTTAAATTTGATGGGCATTTACTTGTATTTTATTTTTCCGATAGTTATTTATTTTTATTTTTAAAATTTGTATGTGATTAATAATATTTAATTAATTTTTTAAAATGTTAATTAGATTGATATAAGGTTTCCCAGTTTAGAAGAGATGTTGTAATGTCTTGTTATGTTATGTTCTTAAACATTTTGACTCTTTAAAATAAAAATAAGATAAAGTTAATAATTTAATATGAGGATTTTTTAGCTCCATATTTTGACAACTCATGGTTTTGCCCATCGCCTCACATTTTGACAACTCATGGTTTTGCCCATCATATTTGCTATGGTGAAGCCTGTTTAAAGGCTGAAGGAAATCCATCATGGAATACAAAAGTAGTGTAATCCATTTTTATATATCAATCCAGTGAAACACAACACACCCACTTGATGCAAAATATATAAGTTTTAATCTTTTCAACTAATTTAGATTTTCAGTGAGATAGTTTTATTTTCTCATGGATTCATTTATTTTGATTTGAATTGATATTAATGAATTTTGTTTATGAGTTGTAGCCAAAGGAGGGGAGAGGTCTGAGGAGGAGCACTATCAATCTTACTTGTGAGTTAATTTTTGACAACTCATGGTTTTGCCCATCATATTTGCTATGGTGAAGCCTGTTTAAAGGCTGAAGGAAATCCATCATGGAATACAAAAGTAGTGTAATCCATTTTTATATATCAATCCAGTGAAACACAACACACCCACTTGATGCAAAATATATAAGTTTTAATCTTTTCAACTAATTTAGATTTTCAGTGAGATAGTTTTATTTTCTCATGGATTCATTTATTTTGATTTGAATTGATATTAATGAATTTTGTTTATGAGTTGTAGCCAAAGGAGGGGAGAGGTCTGAGGAGGAGCACTATCAATCTTACTTGTGAGTTAATTTGAATTTATTTATTTTTAATTCAGATTTATTCATAAAAAATTAATGGTTGTGTAAGATTGAAAGTATGTTTTAAAATCATGTAGTAATTTAGTTTTAAGTTGAATTTATTTATTTCTAAAGTCACATTTATTCATAAAATTCTAATGGTTGTGTAAGATTGAATGTATTCTTAAAATCATAATAAATAATCTAATAAGATGAAAATAATTATTCAATAATCAAAGATAAATCATAATTTGTTTTAATTATTTAATTAATACAAATAATTAGCTTCTCTAGTCTCATGCCATAAGCTGACATTATACAAAAAAAAAAGAATTATTGGTTGCTCAAGACTAGAAGTATGCTTTAAAATCATAGTAAATAATCTAATAAAATAAAAATTATTATTCAATAATCAATGTTAAACTATAATCTTAATTTAATTTTTATTATTATTTAAATAATTAAAATAATTAGTATCTAATGTGGATTTTTCAAAGCTAGGTGAGCTCACCTCCTCACAATTCACACAATTAAATACATAGTAAAAAATTTAATTTTCTATAATAAAAAATAACTTATTTGATATTTTTAAAGTAATATAAAGCATAGACATATATTTTATGGTCAAGCCATAATTAAAAAAACTTACTAGAACAAAACACAAAACTTATATTATTAAAAGAATGTTTTTATACTCACAAGAAAAAAAAATAACAAAAAATATGTAATATATGATATTTAAATGATGAGTAAAAATAGAAATCAAACATCATGTTAAGAGAAATTTTAGAAAGAAAAAGTCATAAAAAAAATTATTAACTAGTCAAATTCATATACTGCTATTAGTTAATATTAAGCTAAAAAGAAAAATATTTTAAAAATAAAAAATGTTTGCAAATATTGTGGGGAAGTCAGTGGTTTAGGGATTTTATCATAATATTTTATATATTTTAAGTATTATGAAAAAATTAACTTTTAAATCAAATTTAGGAGAGTATTATTTTAAATTTTAATTTTTTTTAATAATAAAAAAACAAATTTTTGAATAATTTTTTTCATTTTTCATTTCCTAAATGATATCTAATATAAAGTAAGTGTAATATGCAAAGTTGTTGCTTAGGACTAGTCTCTTATGCAAAAAGTAATTATAATATTAGAAAGTTTGGATCTCAAGGGATGGTTAATGATCCCTTATCCAACATATGAACATTATTTATATTCTTGTAAGTTAGTAAAGTTCATTAGAAATGGAAAGTATGGCTTTATAATGGTAAGACTCCCATAATTGTTATATTAGAGTGCACAATTAATACAGATTTAACTTTTACAATTTTAGAATGTATACATACATAAATAAAGTATATATAAGGCATGTGTTTCGTCGAGGGAAAACCTGTGTACCTATTAAAATTCTTTTTAAAACTAAATTAAGTGGTGCAAGTATATTACACTAGATATATTTTAACCAATACAACCACTAATAATAAATTATGATCAAATAATATTATAGCAATTATAATCCAATAATACTAAACACTGATCATTTATTTAATCTTATTTATATTTTTGAAAGTGAATTATCTTACACAGTGATTTACAGAATTAGGACAAAAAGTGAAAGTGATTTTGATGACGTTCATAAAGATTTATTCAGACGAGGCCCCAACATATGCGCGAAGAGAAACAACTGGTATATGTTTTCAAAGACAAGTATTAGGATCGTAAGGAGACCTTACAAAAAATGAGTAATCTTTACTTGCACTCCAGGTCACACATCGTATTTAATTGGAGATTTTATTTCAAATAGTCATAGTTGAATTGATTTGAAATATTAATGTACTATGATATTGAATGTCAGGGAGTTGAGTGAATCGACACGTTAATAGTCTTTTATGAGTCAAAGTCATGTTATTAATTTATGAATGGTATGAGTATTAATTTTTTTAATCATTTATTGACGTTATTTTATAATGTTGATTCGAGGTATTGGTATTAGTATTAAATTTTTTAATCATTTATTGAAGTTATTTTATAAGGTTGATTTGAGGTGTGTACTAAATTTTTATAAATATTGGAATGTGATATGTACTGTGAAAATATTTGATAGAATATAATTTTTTATTATTTGATAGAATATAATTTTTTATTATTTTGATAAATTTTATTTATAATTTTACAAAATTAATTAGTTATGTAAGGTATATGAGCCAAAATTAAAATATAAATATAAATTTCAAAAAATATTTTTAATTTGTAAAACATTCAATTTAATATTTGTATTTTTCAAAACTTTATAACTTTTATAAAATATGTTTAAAAATTTCAAAACTAATTGGAAGTAAAACTTTTTGACTAAAAATGTTTACAATATAAGATGTCGATAGGTAGGTATAATAAATATCAAGGCCCAAATTAACAACTAAGATTTAGTGTATTTGCCCAATAAAAAATTGAGTAAAACACATATTTTTTTTATAATATTTAACAATACAATCTAATCCATTGGATTAACAATTTAATGTCATTTTATTTAAATAATTTATAAATGCAAAATAAATCAACATAGATCCATCTTAATTCTAGATTTCTCAAGCCTTGAGCCAAATCAAATCTCTCAAGATACAAACTTCTTTTTTAGTGCACAACTTGAAAATTTGATATCTCACATCACTTGTTAGATCCTTAGTTAAGATGGATATATGTTGGTTTTTATTAATATTATTTATATTATTGGGTCCAGAGGCATTCTCCAACCCATAATGGTAGAGATGTTGTAGTGTGAAGTTTAACATTTTGACTAAGTCAAATTACATAAAAAAAATTAATGTAATATAAACATTTTAACTCCATCAAAATAAAATAACTCTATAAAAATAAACTAATAATAATAAATGACCATGGTATTAATGTGGAATATAACCTATTTAAAGTGGGAAATTAAACCAGCCTAGATCCTTCCAAGTGTCCAGAGGGATCAAATCTCTTTTCACTCTAAAAATGAATTGCATCTCAAGAGTTAAGATGAATGTAGGTTTGGTATAAATTTCACATCTCTCTATATAAAATGATTCTCCTTTTTAGTTTTATCAAAATCTTTGTTTAATCACTATGGAATATCCACAAACTATTTTAGTAGTAATGTGAATAGAAGGTTTAAATATATCTCAAAAGTAATTATAACATTTTTTAGATTTAATTAAAAAATGTTATAAAATTACATTAAGTAAAATATTCATAAAATGTTTTGATTGTGAAATGAGTTATAATTTTTGGGCATATGGTATTGATAAGCCATGGTATTGGTCGATCATATTGTAACAAAGCCTATTTACAAGTTAATAATATACATGGTAATATAGGGGTGAATATCCATAGTTAAGAATCTTGTTATATTGTAAACTTATGGTAAGTATTAAGTTTGCATGTGCTTATTAATTAAATTTAAATAAAGTAATGGAATCATTATTTTAATTTATATGGTAAAATAGATCATAGTTTATGGCTACTATTTATATGCTATATATTTTAATGTGATATGTATATAATATTTTCTTTTATCTAAAAAATTATTTGCAAATATATTAATAAAAAAAAATTCAATATAATAAATTGAATTTTATTATTTTAAAATTTTTACTATGGAGTCATCTAGGAAGCCGTAGGAATTGCCCGCAGAGCCAAAAGTGGCTGGAATCTAAGACAAAAAAAATTCAAAAAATCTTGTAGAGGTAGTGTTTGAATCATGTTTTTTATGGTGGAAATGGATTCAGCACCATCAAAAAAGCAGTGTTGTTAAAATAAGTCTTTTATTATTAGTTGATACAACGTTTAAATGTTTCCACTCATTTATAACGCTACAACATTTCTCTCATAATAAGTTCTATATTATTTATTTTTTTAATATTTTTTTATTAAATCTACACTTAAATGTTTATAAACAAACATTTACACTACTACAATATCGTACTTAAAATAAAAATAATTATTTTTTTCTTTTAAATAAATATATTACTCTAGGAAAAAATTATTTTTTAAAATGCCATAAATCTTTGTAAAACTATATATATATATATTTTGCAGGAATAAAAAACTAATTCATATATATATATAAGTAATTGTTAGATTTTAAAAATTAAAATTTAAAAATGTTTATTTTTCATCTTTGATAACCTTTCTCCAATTATAAAGGGATTCTATTGAGAACAATATTTTTAGCGGAAGGTATGCGTTAGATAGGACCACTTTCTATGAAGGTAGTGTAAGGGCCCTTTATTATATTATCAGCTATTTGAAATTTTTTCCTTAAATTTAAGGATATTCAATGAAGGTCATTCTACTTTTTTCCTATAAAGTTCCAAAGGGATTCTATTGAGAACAATATTTTTAGCGGAAGGTATGCGTTAGATAGGACCACTTTCTATGAAGGTAGTGTAAGGGCCCTTTATTATATTATCAGCTATTTGAAATTTTTTCCTTAAATTTAAGGATATTCAATGAAGGTCATTCTACTTTTTTCCTATAAAGTTCCAAAAACACTTGTTGAAAGTGAACTCACTCTAGTTTTTGTAATTAAAGAAAATAAAGATATTAGATCAAGAACATAATAAATATTACCCATGTTTAGTCTCGTAACTGAAGCTTGTAATTTATTGAGTTGAACATTATAATGGATCAAAATTGACAATATCAAATACGCTCTTAGATAGGTAGCTTAATTGATTTTGAACTGATCATTGACTTATGATTTACTAAACTCCTAAACCTCAATAACATAGGTGTCGTTATTATTGCTCTACTTTGATTTGCGATGAATAAAATTAATTCTACCGTTTCTATAATGGGTTTTCCTATTGTGTCGTTATTATTGCTCTACTTTGATTTGCGATGAATAAAATTAATTCTACCATTTCTATAATGGGTTTTCCTATTGATAATCGAGTATCCCACTAAAGTACGATTTTGTTATGGATTACAATGCTGGAACATGATTAGGTGTAATTATGTTAAGTTGTGATACAGAAGTATACAGGTCTAGTCAGCAATGTGATGGTATGGTCACATGTTGTGACTAGCAAGGGGTTGGAAGACAAAGAGATTAATTAATTTTATTTATTTAAATGTGTGAGAGTGTTTATTTATTGAAAAATATGAGAAAAAGGCATAGTGGCTGATTGATCCTCCCTGTGTGGAGATCAGGCCAAATAGAGAGATTTATTTGGTTAGAATAGAATATGAGGAATTTGAAAGCTTGATTTAGTGTTTGTTTAGAAAAGAGTGGAGTTGAAAACACTTTTTAGGAGAGAGTGAGATATTTCTGGATCTAAACCAGAATTGGTTCATGAATCCACTTTTGTATAAATTGTGATCTTTTTGTATAATTGAGGGGTTGGATAGGTTAATGAGATAGAAGAGAGAGGTTGAATAGATTAGGTGGAGTGTAGATAGAGGCTAGCGAGAGAAACAGGGTCTATTATTGTTGTAATCGAGCCAGAGGGTAAGACTCTGTAACTCACTATTGAATAAAATACCAGTGTTGTGGAGGTGTTGTTTTTGTTGAAAACCTTTCCTTATCTCTGTATAGTTTGCCTGTAGAACAACCGAAGCATTCGGATCAGTTTTATGTTTTAAGCTATAAAGTGTAGTGTTCAATGCTTTATCATGATCTATAATGTTATACAGAGGCTGACGCTTTAACCTCAGTCATTTATCCATAGATACGATAGCGGGTTTATAAAAGGAGTTGTGCATGAAACAGAGTGTGGAGGAGAATTGTGGTTATAACACGAAGCCTATTAAAAACAACCGAATTCAAGAAAATGAGAAATATATGCAACGAGGAATGGTGGTCGTTTGATCTATAATATCAACGGACCAAATCTAATCAAGCCGAGCAGGGCCCTTTATCCAATTGGTGAAACTCATGTGTATGTGGCAGACTTAGGCCTTAAGCCTATGCGATGAGCGATCACCTATCTATCGCATTGACAGAAGTCATTATGGAAGGACCGGGCCCTAACTCTTTGCCAACTTCGATTGTGACATGGCGATGAAGTGTGGACTGTTGGATCATATGATTGATCAACGGAGACAAGGCGCACGGATTAACTAGAAGGTGGTTTCCAAAAGGTGTTAAGCGGTTATCAAGTGACCTCAAAAGCCGTAAGTGGTTTCCAGAAACTGGACCCGATGAGGTAATGAGTTGTGGTTTAATTAAATTGAAATCTAGGGTGATCAAGACAATCCATCGAATGGATGATTGGACGTATATCGGGCACGAACATGCGCGAGGGTTAATTCCCAATCTGGACCCGATGGACTTTATAAGGCAGATTTAATTCCATTTGAGATCCGAACTTAAGTTTCTGGTCCGGTTTTTCATGTTTTCAATGTATAATCGTGTGTTGTGATAACATAGTAGTTCTGGGGTTTTAAAAGGAATAAAGCAAAAGATGAGCGAACCCGACGATTTTATTGTTGCGGACTAATGATATTTGAAGTCCAGCCCACGGTTTCGGAGCGGGGATTTCTTTTTTTTCCCCTAATTCCTTTGTATTTTGAAGAAGCTGTAAATCTAGGGTTTTAATGTAAAAGCATAAATAAAATGCTTACGATAAATGATGGGGTGGCATTAACCACATTTCTAGGTCGATAGTTGTATATATGAAGGGGGAATTACCTTTGTGATTGGATTCCACCATAAAGGGGTTTCCTGCATCATTTTTTGGTGTCAGAGCAGGTTAACGCTCTGTAAAGACTGGTTTAGAGACTGAATTTTAATTCTGGCATATGTGTAATTTGTCTTGATGTGAATTTGACACAGATGGGGATCATACTGCAATGAACACTGAGATCAGAATGGGGAAGCAGTGAACTTCTGAGGAAGGCCTGGTAAGAATGTTTAAATTTGATAGTTTTGCAGAGTTTTGTTTGAATGTCTAAAGAACAACAAGGGATTGAAATTTCAAAGGAGAAGGTGTTTTCCTTTCAGAAAAATGAAATTTCCATGTAAGTTGATTGCATGATTGATTTGATTGAGATGAAAGATTTAGAAGTTAAAGATGGATAGAAGAGTGGTTTGTTATGGCATTGAAGTCCTTTAAATGATTTGAATAATTTTGTGAAAACTGAGAATGATTTTAGGATTCTTTGAAGTATTGTTGAAGGCAATGATATTGATGATTGAGAGAACAGAGATTGGGTTTAATAGGACTGAAAGAAGAACCACTACAAGGAATGAATTTTGGAATTTGTAGAAGCAAAACAGGATTTGCTTACAACCAGGTTATCAGGAGGAATTGGTAGTTTCTGTCATGAATTGGTAAATATAATTGAAATTCATATCTAACCTTAATTGATCTTGAAAGCTGAAGAGTCTATTATGAAAAGTAAAATTGGAAATAGTTGATGGTTGTATGGAGTCTTTTGAATGGAAAGTCTAAATGAAATAGTGAATAGATGAAACCTTTGACAAAGATTTAATTGATGGAATGGGAATTAGTTTTAAGACATCTTTGAAGGAAATATTGCAGGTTTGAAAGGTGCTTTGATGTATCTTGAGATGAGATTGTGCAGGTCAATAGAAGCAGTGGAATTCTTGAAAGATAGAATGAATTGTACCAGCATCATAGCATATGATCTATGTTAAAGAAGATAGAGCAAGAAGAATTCTCAAATGAGAAAAGGTGACAGTACACGACAGTAAATGAAATTACTGAATGATGAAGGAAGTGAGTAATTGAAGATGCAAAGCCTAGAACAAGGAGTGTTCAAGAGAAGCTGAGAACAACTTCCAACTGTGGTTGGTAGAAGTTGTTGAGGAAGTTCCACAATTGTGATTGTGGATAGGAGATAACAATTCCAGCAAGAGGAGTGCTGGGTAGAATTGTTAGTCAGTGGAAGGTTCGAGGAAAGAACCAATAGATGTTAAAAGGCTAAACTCAGGAAAGTTTGGTGAGGCATGAAGGAGACTTGTTACAGGTGAAATGGAAAAGGTTAGTTGCAGCTCACTAGTGAACAAGGAAAGTTCACTAGAGGAAGGAAAGGAATTCATTATTGATAGTCATGACACAGGTACAGAGGAAAGTCACAGACAAAGGGAAAAGAGTTCTGAAGCAGTTGGACTCAAAGTAATGAGTAAAGAAGAAAGGGACATAGAGTTGGCTGAGAGGAAGGCAGAACTTAGTGATTTGGAGAAGCTGGTATTGAAAGGAATTAGAGAAAAATGGAAACAAGGATTTTATGTGGGAAAAAGAGTTAAATGGCATGTCAGAGAATTGTTTGCTGAGAAATTAATACTTCGAACAGTTGAGAATGAAGGAGTAGAATACATCTGTGAACCAGAGGAATGATCTATCCTTCGGGAAGAAGACAATGATGAAGAACTGATCCATGCAGATCAGAATGAGAGGAATGTGCTGGTAGCATCGTGACAGACAAGAGGATCTCATATTTTTGGGATTAATCATTTCTGTGAATGTAAAATTCCAGGTATGCAGCCTAATGAATTTGAACATGTGTATGAAAAGGTGAAAGGGGTAGAGACAAAAAAAAACACAAAAGGAGATGCATAAGGACTTTCAAGACTTCAACTAGTGGAAGAAATTAAAAGGTATGGCTAAATAATTGTGTCTTCTCTTAGTGAAAACTTATTGGGTTATATTTGAAGGAATTTTAGAATGGATAGAAGATCAATGGGAAATGGAAACAGGAAAGGAAATAGATGCATTGAAGATTTGTGAAGTGAAAAGAAGGAAAGCTGACACAAAGAACATAGTTGAAGAAGTTAAGCCAAGGAAATCTTTGAAAGATCAAAGTCTTATCAGAGAAGAGGATGAGGCATTATTGTCCTATTTGGACAAACTGATTGTTGGAAGAAATTATGTAGAACAGAAAGATATTCTACAAACTTATGATGAAGTTGCCAAGCATAGTCAAGACGTTGCAGTCCCAGAAGTTTTCTTTAATGAGGAAGAAGTCAGAGATGTTGAGGAAGAATTTCTCAATAATTTAGTGAATTATTAGAATAGTTTAGAGAAGCATGAGGAGTTGATCATTGAGGCTTCAAATGAAGAGACTTATAATTTTGAAACTAACATGTTGTGTATGTTTTTAGTTTTGACAGGTGATGAATAGCAATTGGACAATGTGTTGATGCATGTTGATGAAGAAGAGAGATTACTGGAATAGATGGTTGAAACAGAAAGATATTTTGAGCATGTATTTAATAATCTTGAGAATGATGGTATTGAGAGGGAAATTGTCATGATTAAAGTAGCTGAAGATAAGAAAATGAAATTTTGTGATGATAGCTAGAATGAAATATCTTTAGTAGAGGATCAAAATGAAAGTACTATGGAAATTATGAAGGAATATATGATGATGTTGACAGATGCAGAAGTTTAGGAATTTTGTGATTTTAAAGTGGATTATTTTTATGAATTATTAAACCATGAAGAAGCATTAGGAAACCAGAATTTTGTTTCTGATGTAGGAAAATATGAAACAACATCATTTTTTTGCAATGGTATAACTATAGAGGATGAAAAGATACTTCATAATGATATGCTCTAAGAAATCCTAGCTATTGAATTGTTGAATGACGGTCTTGTATTACAACAAGGAATATTGTGTAATGCAGATGAAAGTATTGGAATGAGAATTGATGATAGTTTGATAACTTATGCAGAAGGACAATATAAAGATTGGATGGCAGAATTACCTATGAAGATTGAAACCCATAGTTATTTTGAATCTGACAATTGTGATGGAAATTCTGTTTTATAGAGGAAGGAGGAGCCATATGCAAATGACATGCTTATCGAATATGAATGAATTTGTATTTTTCTGGGAAGGTTATTAGATGAACCTGATAACAAAGAGGAAAGGATTATCTTTGATGAGAATGAAAGAGAAGTTGTAGATTACTAACAACAGTTTGTAAATGGTAGAGGTGAAGAAGAATTGGAGAGAAATTTCATCATTTCTATGGTGGAAAGAAATGTACAACAGACAGATGTTAGTGGAGTTCAGTTAAGAACAAATTGTAAAGAGGAAGTTGAGAAATTGTGGAAGATGAAATCAGATGAGAAGAGGGACAACAAAGAAGAGAACTTAACAAAAGGAATTTATATTAGTAAGGAAAAAGGGAAACAACAACATAATATTTGTAAATCTGGAGGAACATAAGTGACAGTGCCAAAAGAATTGAATCAGAAACATGATGAAAGTGATGACCAATTACAATGTAAAGTTTGGGATACTAGATGGACAACAGAAGAAACACATGACCAGGAGGTCATGGAAACTTTTAACTTTGGGATTCTGATGCAAGAGCATACAGGCCTAGTCAGCAATGTGATGGCATGGTCACATGTTGTGACTAACAAGGGGTTGGAAGATAAAGAGATTAATTAATTTCATTTATTTATATGTGTGAGAGTGTTTATTTATTGAAAAATATGAGAAAAGGGCATAGCAGCTGATTGATCCTCCCTGTGTGGAGATCAGGGCAAACAGTTAGATTTATTTGGTTAGAATAGAATATGAGGAATTTGAAAGCTTGATTTAGCATTTGTTTAGAAAAGAGTGGAGTTGAAGAGACTTTTTAGGAGAGAGTGAGAGATTTTTGGATCTAAACTAGAATTGGTTCATGAATCCACTTTTGTATAAATTGTGATCTTTTTGTATAATTCAGGGGTTGGATAGGTTAGCGAGAGAGAAGAGAGATGTTGAATAGATTAGCTGGAGTGTAGATAGAGGCTAGCGAAAGAAACAAGGTCTATTATTGTTGTAATCGAGCCAGAGGGCGAGACTCTGTAACTCATTATTGAATAAAATACCAGTGTTGTGGAGGTGTTGTTTTTGTTGAAAACCTTTCCTTATCTCTGTATAATTTGCCTGTGGAACATCGGAAGCATTCGGCTCAGTTTTATGTTTTAAGTTATAAAGTGTAGCGTTCAATTCTTTATCATGATCCATAGTGTTATACAGTGGTTGAGCCACTTTAACCTCAATCATTTATCCATAGATACCATAGCGGGTTTATAAAAGGAGTTGTGGGCAAAATAGAGTGTGCAGGAGAATTGTGTTTATAACACGGAGCCTATTAAAAACAACCAAATTCAAGAAAAGGAGAAATATATACAAGAAGGAATGGTGGCCGTTGGATCTATAATATCAACGGACCAGATCTAATCGGGCCGAGTAGGACCCTTTATCACGTCGGCGAAACTCATGTATTGCATCGGTGAAAGTCATTGTGGAAGGATCGGGCCCTAACTATTTGCCAACTCCAATTGCGACATGGTGATGAAGTGTGGATTGTTGGATCATATGATTGATCAATGGTGGAGATAAGGCACGCGCATTAACCAGAAGGTGGTTTCCAAAAGCTGTTAAGCGGTTATCAGGTGGCCTCAAAAGCCGTAAGCAATTTCCAGAAACCAAACTCGATGAGGTAATGAGTTGTGGTTTAATTAAATTGAAACCCAAGGTGATCACGACCGTCCATCGAATGGGCCATCGGATGGATATTGGGCGCAAACATGCGCGAGGGTTAATTCCCAATCAAGACCTGATGGACTTTATAAGGTGGATTTAATTCCATTTCAGATTCGGCCTTAAGCTTCCGGTTGGGTTTTTCATGTTTTCAGTGTATAATCATGTTTTGCGATAACATAGTAGTTCTAGGGTTCTAAAAGGAATAAAACAAAAGATGAGCAGACCCGACAATTTTATTGTTGTGAACTTATAATATTTGAAGTCTAGCCCATGTTTTCGGAGTGGGGATTTCTTTATTTTCCCATGATTCCTTTGTATTCTGAAGAGGTTGTAAATCTGGGCTTTTAATGTAAAATCACACATAAAATGCTTTCGATAAATGATGGGGTCGCATTAACCACAGTTCTAGGTCAATAGTTGAATATGAAGGGGGAATTACCTTTGTGATCGGATTCCACCATAAAGGGGTTTCCTGCATCAAGTTTCATTATAATCATATATTTAAATTTATCATTAAGTTATATTATAATTATAGTTTTCTTTATAAGGGTTATATTTCTATTCAAATAGTAAAAAAATTACCAAACATTAGAATATTCAATATAGTTTAATGTTAGATACTTTATGAGAGATTTAAAATTGAAGTTTTGAACAATATGGATTGGATCATTATATTGTTTTTCATCCATATCAATTTTTTTAGAGTGGAAAAAGTGGAGGAATCAACTCATAGAACCACTTTTGCTGGCGGGACCCAATTTGGCAATTTGGGGTCTGAAATGTTTCAAGAGCATTTTGAGGCATTAAATGATTTTTTTGGGCGGTAAATCATTTTCATATTAGTATTTTCCCCCTTTTTAATATTTTACACATAGATACATTTCCAATGGCACAAGAATCAACTCAATCAGAGTTTGTATGAAAAAGTTAGGCCACTCAGAAGTTGACATTCATGTTTTCACCACCATAATTTGAGAGGATACCATATAAGCTCTCATTATTCATGGAAATGGTTCTAGCCATGTAATTGTGATGAAAACAACTCTAGAAGAGTCCATATTGTTACTACGGTTAACATTTGAGGTAGTCAAACCTAACCATTAGTAGGCTATCAGATTGTGTTATAACTGGGTCACTAGGAGGAAAAGGGATTTCATTCTTTTCAAGTGCATTTGTTCCATAGATGAAAAAACATAGATGATAGGTATACGAGATAGATAACACAGAGAGAATATGTGCATTGTAGTAGACCATGGTCAACATACCATACTTATTTGGACTCTCAACCATTTTATATTCAAGGAAAGAGAGGAGAGTAGCCTCACCTTCCAACAAGGTTTTCTCCCGAAAGGGTTTCCCAAGTCATATCTTGCGTCAACCGTGGTTTGTGAGTTTTTATTTCATTGTTCTCTATTTTCTTCATAATTTTAATTTTCATGCATACACAATTAATTGTAATCCACAAATCCAAAAATATAAAGAAAAATAAAACCTTACTAGTGTAGATTTCATATTTTTAAATATAGCTTGTCAATAATGTTGTGATGAACTGTCTAGTGGATATCCACGGTAGTTTATGGATCATTGAAATTAGCCATATAAAATAATTAGCAATAATAAGCAGTCTAACTATGAAACTAACAACTAAGTCAAGGCCATTGAGGAAAAAAATGGCATGTCAAACAAGAGATTGAGATCATAAATTCATAATAGTAAACATATGAAAAATCATCATGTGGAATTATCATAGCCCATAGCTACAATTGTAATAGCTTCCTTGCTACTATTAGGATAGAAGCCACATTCAAGAAGTATACCAAGGTGATTCAAGTTTTCTATCCAAAGACTATATAGTGAGCTACACGTCATCCAACACTATAAGAATCTCCTCTTTAGCCTCATTTCTATCTACAAACACTTTTCTCAATAGTAGCTTAAGATTCCAATATAGGTCAATGGTATACATATATTGGTTGTACCTTCTATGGGTATGGCCCATGTTAGTTACCCAATCTTACAAATTTGTTACAACTTTATTGTTCAAAATAATTCGACGCTTTCTATCTATTTCCTATTTGTCTTGGTCAATTTTGATTTGAATGGGAAGTGGGGTGTGCTCTCAATAGCACTCGATGGAGCTAGTAGCTTAAGACTATCCTTGTGAGATCTCCTGCACTTGTTGAAGTTTCCCCTCTTCTTACACATGCGCTTTGGAGAGGCATAGTTGTCAATGGCTAAGAGATAGGCTGTGGGAGGAGGTGGAGATTGAGAGAAAAATGTCAAAGAGGAATGATGTTAGAGAGCCAAGGTGAGAAAAATATCAGAGGAGAAGGGGTGATGGAAAACAGAGGATTCTTAGGGGTGTGTTGTAGCTGCTACAACACCATCAAAAATCTTCACCTTGTGCACTTAAATTTTTGGGCCCCCCTTACTTTTCAAGTTCGTCTATGTTTCTATGCATTATTTCATTGTGTTCATTATAATGTTTTAATCATCCTTGAATGTAGTCTCTAACTGAATCTTTGTCATGGATTTCTAGAGCATTTAATCCATCATCATAGCCAAATTTGTGTGATATAGACTTTACTAAAGATGGAAATCACTTTTGGAAGCATGCTTGTGCAATCCCTTGTTTAACTAATGGTGTTTTGGTTACTTGGCTAGCATATTTCTCAATTGGAGTGAATTATTATGCATCTAACCGATTTGATGGAATTAATGTTGATCAAAGGCTTTGTAGAGATTGTTCATATAGATGGCCTGTGGAGAATCTTGTATTCAACAAAGTGACCATGGACAAAAAAAATTCCTTCATCAAGAAATCAACTAAAGTACAAGACTCACTTCTTATTTTCACATATGGGAGGAAATACAAATAAATTTGTTGTTTATATCATATGCTTTTTCATCAACACTACCAAAAGCATTAACAAGATCAGAAACTACTGCAACTACGAGTTTTTCGAATGTACAATATTCTAAGAAAAAAAAATCTCACTAGCATTTGGATTTGCTGAAGAGCATGCCAGATGGAGTTTTCTAGCTTATAAATTGTTTAAATTTTCTCCTTTACTCTTTACAAATATAGATCTATATCTTCTAATGTGGGAAGTGAAACAATGTTGTCTATCACACTAGAAATATGTTTGGTGGTTTCCCTAACTGCATAAACACCTGGAAGGACTTTCAAAAGAATGCATGGGAGATGGAAGGCCTATTGTGTGAAATCTAATGAACACGATGAAAAATAGGATTTTGGCTTTTATTCTTCACTCTATCAATATATTAGGACATGCAATAATCCAATGAATAGGGAAAAAAAGGCTTCTACTCTGATAGATGAGTTTTTTATCATTACTAATAGTGTTATAACCATGATCCTTTGTCCATTGCATTTTATGCCATCATATTTATGTGAAATTATATTTTCTATATCAAATCAAATAAATTGTCTTCAAGGTCATGATGTTGGAGTTAAATTGAAATAGAGAAGTCTTGTGTGCATATACTTACAATTATGTATCTCACACAGAGGCTCCTTACTATATTATTATCTGCTTTGCAACATCTGTTGATGTTCCCTCCATGATTGAGAACAATAGTAATAATCAAATATTCCAAAGGTATTGAAATTAATGTGACCCGTTGTGTTTCAGGAGCATTAGTCACATGTAGTTCTTAATAAGGTCAAGCTGGTGTGATCCATCGTGCTCCAAGAGCGTTAGTACAGGTTATTTATACAAGGTTAAGTTCTAGAATTGTTTGTTGAAGACATTCTGGACCTAGAATGTTATCCTAGATAACTGATGAAGGTTATGAAGGGTCATGGATTCAAAAGTTGGTGGAAGTTCCTATAGGAATTTATAGGGCAAGTTGCTTAGATAAAACACCAAAGGACACCTCTCATAAATAGATAACAGATCAGTGCATCAATATTCTTGACGTGGTTAAATACCTCCAAGAGAGAAACAATCCACGGCCTGAGCCAACGTGACCACTTCAAGAAATTTATTAATGTAAAAGAAAGAAAATTTACATAAGCTTCTCTCATGAACAGTCACCTAACAAGTGACCCTCCATGCTCTTTAAATAGTGATCATTGACCAATCGGGTGTTAAGCCACTGATCAAGTGTTGCTAATAACGAGGAGACAATGAATCGTCAAATCACTTCATCTCTAGAACATATCGTGACCGTCGGATTGTAAGTTACAAAAATTACATACTAAAGAAACACACTTTACATAACTATACACTAGACCAAGTTTTACTTAATTATTTCCTATTTGTCGGAATATCCTAACATTCCCTCTTAAGAACGACGTGGAATAAGATTGAAGGATGTACAAATATTACATAATAGGACAAGGAAGGAGGCATTAGATATTATCCCCCCTAGTGACAACTTCTTGAACTCCAACCATAAATTGAAGTTTAGTAAACTTTGCCTCTATGAGAGCCTTTCTAAAGATGTTTGCAACTTGATCATCGGTTGAACAATACTTCACATCAAGAACATGGTCATGAATGAGCTTTTTGATGAAATGCGTGTGTATTTCAATGTGTTTGATGCACTGATGTTGGAATGGATCCTTTCATAGTTTAACGACACTTTGATTATCACACCAAAGTGTAGTCGGAGGCTGCTGCTGAAAACCAAACTCTGATAGGATCTGACGAAGCCACGGGGCTTCCTTACTAGCTTCAACAACACCATGATACTTTTCTTCTGCTGAAGAAAGAGAAATGGCACTTTGTTTCTTGCAAGCCCATGTAATAGGTCCAGAACAAGGAGTGAAGACATAACCCGAAGTAAACTTCCGATCATCAGGCTCACCATCACAATTAGAATTAGTGAAACCAACCAATGGAGGAGATGCTTCTGCACTATAATGAATCCCAAACTAAACTGTATCTCGAAAATAACAAAGTATTCTTTTAGCTTCTTTCCAATGAATTTCATGTGGGTTTTTCATAAACCGAGCAACAAGGCCAACAACAAAGGAAAGGTTGGGCTAGGTATGGGTCAGATACAAAGGTTTTCCAATAAGCTGACAGTATAAGGTTGCATGAATTTCGGGGGAAGTACAAGTGACTGAAATTTTGGCTCTCGACTAAAAGGGAGAACGGGTTAGCTTACACTCTTCCATGTGAAAGTGGCGTAGAAGATCACATGCATACCTAGATTGGGAAAGGGAAATACCTTCTTTGGGTTGCAAGACTTGAGGACCAAGAAAATAATGCAAGTGTCCTATGTCTGTCATTTCAAACTACTTTTTAAGGATGGACATCACATGTTTTATAAGGTTGCGATCACTACCAGTAAGGATAAAATCATCAACATAAAGAACAAGAATGATAAGGGACTTACCCACTTTCATGGTGTAGACATCATTGTTAGAATGACACCTAGAAAAGCCAGTATCTAAAAGAGAGCTATCCATTTCTGCATAACAAGCCCGAGTGGCTTGCTTGAGACCACAATGGGATTTCATAAGTTGACATACAACACTGGAGTCTATTTGTATAAAGCCAGGAAGTTGTTCCATATAGATTTCTTCATGCAAGAAGACGGATTTAACATCCATCTGATGGACTTCCCATCTGAAAGAGGCAGCAAGGGAAAGAACAAGGTGGATACAGTTCATTTTGGAAACAGGGGAGAAGGTTTCAGTATAGTCAATGCCTTCAGCTTGTGAAAAACCGTTAGCAACAAGACAAGATTTATGTTTATCAAATTTTCCATCTAGTCCAAACTTAGTTCTGTAAACCGATTTGCATCTAACAAGTTTGTGTCCCTTTGGAAGACGAACAAGGTCCCATGTATCATTTTCCAATAGTGAATGCTATTTCTCATTCACAGCCGCGTCCCAATCTGGATGGCATGAAGCTTTTGCAAAGGTTAAGGATCATAATTCATTGAAGCTTGAGCCACTAAAGAAGAGGCTCTATCAAACTGAGAACGTGTATGACGATGATCTGTAGGATCACCTGCAAGAGCACCTTCTGCATCTCGAGTAGCGCTGACCCATTTTGGAAGTTGAGGAGCCGAATGAGGATCTCGAGAAGGTGGGGGGAATATTTTCATCCTCGCTGTCATCATCTGAAGAAGAAATATTTTCAGAAGTAGAAGGGATAGAGAGAGGTGGCACATATGCCAAACTAGGCTTGTAGGATGATAAACTTAAATAACAAACTCATATTCTTCACATAAACCATAAAAGTAAAAACAAGAGAAAAAATAGCTTGACATTGAAATCATAATATGAGTCCTCCATGTCTATGCATTTACTCACCTTTAACTTTAACAAAACATACACTCTTAGAAATGAACTTACATATAGTCTTTGGTTATTTCTATGGAAATGGACATCTATAGAATGAATATATTGTCTTTGGTTATTCCTATGCACATGGACATGTTTATTCCACTGAATTATCTGGAAATGAACGATATAGCCTTTGTTTATTCCTATGGAAATGGACATTTATTCATCTAAATTCTCTAGAAATGCACCAATTAGATGTTGGTTTCATGGATTAAAACTTACCCTTATGCAAAAACACTTACCCATATGCAAAAATTGTACATTGATTACGTGGAGAGGGCGATTCATGACATCATCAAGGGTCCGCCCATAAGGAACGATTCTCATGTTATGAAACCTCGTGCTCAAGAAAGTTTGACTCATCGTTTAGGGTTAAGCACAAAAATGGGCTGGGTAACACTCCCCATATAACAACGAAGTAACACACAATGTAATAAACATGGGCGGAAGCTTCCCTCCTGTCATCTTGCGACGTCATACTAGTTACCTTGCCAGGATAATCCAGCCCTGCCATTGCAAAACATGTGATTTTGCATTCAAACATTAGACTCAAAGTCAGAATCAATAAGTATATTTTTATGGTTTTCTTCATCGAGCAACGTGTTCTGTAATTTTAACGATGAATAATTGAACAAATTCATTTTTTTAAGGTGTAAAGTGGAAATTCTTCGTAAATTCGGCACGGATTTTATGGTAAGCGATTTCGAAATTTGATTATAAAATTTCATCTAAACTTTCGTAACATCATTAAAAGATAGATATTTGAAATTTTGAAGAATGATTAAATTAAAATAAAACTCACTCGGTAAAAATAATTCCCACATGTTAACTGTCTCCCTTAAATAATACCTGTCTGAGTTCGATCCTTTTATCTCCAACTCACTGCTTTAGATAATACCCTGTTTCTGAGATCAAACCCTTACTTTGCTCACCAAAAATAAGCAAAAAGTATGGGCAACTATGCGTCCTGCACGGCCGTGGTGGGCACGAATGAGGGAAAAATCATCCAGCTTGTTAGCTCAGACGGCACTGTTCAAATTCTTCAAAAGCCCCTGCGGGCCGGCCAAATAATGCAGGAATTCCCTCACCATCTAGTCTGCGACTCCCGCTCCTTGTTCATCGGGCAGAAGACGCCGCCGCTTTCTCCAAACGAGCAACTAGAGATGGGAAACGAGTATTTCCTTCTGCCAGAACATTCTTTCCGGTCTGAGTTAACCCTTGGATTGCTGGCTTCCTTAATATTACCGCCGTCCTTGAAATCTCCAAGTACTTCCAATGGTAGCGTATCAGCTTCTCTGCGCAGTATCGAACGTGCGTCTGCTCTCTGCCAGCCGTTTCAGATAGAGAAAAACGACGTGGGAGGAGGCCTTCGGATCAGAGTGTCAGAGGAGTTTATTACAAAGCTTTTGGAAGACGTGAGGCTTGACGTTGATGAACGAAATCATGCATTGGGGAGTGATTCATCAGAAGACAAGCGTAGGCTGTGCAATACTCTAGAATTGCAGAAGGATTATGAACAGTTGGTTACGTTCAGGGGCCAATGCTGGAGACCGGAGCTTGAGACTATCAAGGAAAAGGAGAAGAGGGGTAAGTGCCACAAGCTGATATTCAAAATGAAGGGACTCAGCCTTAACAGATCTTGAACAAATCAATGTATTGTATTTTAATTGGCAGCACTTTTTAGTTTTTACTAACCCATGAATAGAAAGGTTAAGAAAGGCGAGTGTCAATAGTACATAAACACAATGTAACTACCTTTTCACACTGCTATTCTCAATGATACTTTGGTGTTCTTCCATGGATTTATTGTAAATGTAACATGGATTTCTTGTAAAAGTAACTATAGAACTTCACTTCCACATCGAAATTAGTTGGTTGAAATTATTTCTTAAATAAAGAACATAAAGAACATGTCTCGTCTTTTTCAAAAGTCATTAGTTTTCAATATATAATTTTATTGGAACCTTATCATTTTAAGTAGTTTTAAAGGGTTCATCTTTACCCAAATAGGTTTGTAATTTTAGAAATTTTTTTATGAGGTATGGCCATTGAGAATTTACTAGCAAAACAATATCATATTAAGTGGATTCATATTGGTAGATATATATTAGGAAAAAAATAACATAATATATTGAACATATAATAAGGGGTAAAGCGTTTTTATATTGGTAGACATAAAAAATGAAGCTGAAAGTGAATGAAAAAATATAAAGGGGTATAAAAAATTATTAATGTAAAAATGGATCCCTACAATATCTAGTGAAAGTAGGGGTTTTTTAAATTGTGAAGGTGTATTGGGTTCATATTGGTAGGGGGTTAGATAATGCGATTTTTAGATTTATTTTCCAATATGTATTCAAATTATGGTTATTGTTTAGTATACCATGAATGCACCTGCTATGTCAAAGGTTCACTGAGAGAAGCCCCGGTGGGTATGGCAAGCTTGTACAAAATCACTTTGAACATAATCTTGGAAAATTTCTTATGGGATGTGACATGAAAAGAAGCCCTTAAATCTATTACTAAAGAATCAATAATGTTTTATATAGAGGGAATGAAAGCATCTTGTAATGGATCACCTACTACATTTACTCCATTATTATTCTCTTGTTGTCCATGTCCTTGTTTTCCTTTTAGAGACCGACACTATTACTCCTTATATCCTTTCTTCTCATGATGCCAACATTCTAGCCTCCCTCTTATTTCATGTCTTCCTTTCTTAGATTTTCCATGATTCCCCAAGTTCTTTCCTCTCTCTTTGTCTTCTCCTGTTTTATACAATCAAAACATTAATCGTATTGTGTCACTAAGGATAATACCAAAAATATGAAAAAAAAAAAAATGTTTGAACCAAAGACATAATTACTCACAAACATGACAATGCCATTCTAGCTTTCTAGAAATGAGAACAAAATAAAAAGCTCCCTAACCTCATCATCACGTTTAATTTTACATAACTTAATTGACGAATGACTATTATAATTTAGTTAAACAATTAACAATAGACCCACCTTATAATATCTTCATATAGAATAAACATTTCATAAGAAATAAATTTTTGAAAGGCCAGAGTATTTCATACCAATGCCTTCATCAAACCCTCCATTGTTATTTCTTTTGAAATGTTGAAAGTCACTTATGCTTTGAGGCACAATCCATTTTTTTCTATTTCCTTTATGTCAAGAATCTTCTTCCATTATTTATCTTTCATAGTCACTTGCTTCATTGTTATTCCACCCATTAGTAGAAAAATATTCTTTTGATATAAAGCGTCCTCAATTTGCATCTTCCATAGCTATCGATTTTTGCCATTAAAATTCTCAGTCCTAAAAATTCTTCCACCATTGCTCCAACTTGAACGAGGAATTGTCCTTTCTTATGAGTTTGTCATCCAAATAAACCTTCGATTATCATACCACTTACTAGGATTAAGATCATGGAGTAGTAGAATGAAAACAAATGTGGAAATTAAAATTAGACATTTGACATAATAAAAAGGAGAAACCAATAAATATGATTTACTGAACTTGGGATACATACATGGAGAAACAACCAATCTTTCCTTTTATTCCTTCTAGAAAAATGAAGGGATACAACCTATGGTACATCTATTACAAACTCCTCTACAGTCTCTCAAAATATCCTCTCTCTCTCAATTACAATACTCTCCTAATAATACATATTTGTAATACGATTCCCTAAAAAAAAAATAGGTTTCCTTATAAAGGAAAAGGAATCACATTATGATCTAATGATGAGCAGTCCAAATTCATTACAAAAATTACAATATTTTACAAGGAACATTTTTCAAAAAAAAATCTCTTTGGGGGTGCTTCCCTTGAAACCTCACTAGGAACTAGGATCCAAACATGGCTATAAACAATAACTATGAATCAAGAAGATAATTAGGCTCGGTAAAATACACTAATTAAATTTATCTTTACATCGGTAGAAATTTCTTGTTGTGTAAAATAACATCAAGGGGATAGGGACTATGCTCACAAATTTCGACCATAAATTTCTCATTTAATGCCTCAAAATGGATTTGGAATGTTTGAAATTCTAGATTTCTTAATTAAGGCCTATCACTAAAAGGAGCCCTAGAAGCCAATTTCTCTAATTTCTCCTCATAAACTATATCAAGATAGGTGAAAATTAATATAATAATCCATTTGACACAAACAAGTATGTATTTGAGAAGCCAAAGCCTAGATATATATAGGTTTATTGTCATAGAATTCATATGATCATACAAACTAATAGTCAGAAAATAGAGAAAAATGGAAGACTAGATTATAGCTTCATCATCAAGTCAATCTACCTCATACTTCCATTGTTCATACACAGAGTATGAGTTTGTACATTCAAGCTTTGTTATGTTTAGCTTTTTCGTAACATAGTGGTATTGATATGTTGCTTTAATTTTAAATCACACAAATGTTATATCAAATTATTCATGGTTAGAAGAAAATATACACCTTATAGAAAAACAATTAATATTATAGAAGTTGGGATATATATTATCTCATTTAAATATTTTCAAATTAAACTGTAATTAATCAAGCTTATATAATAATAATGACATTATTATGATATATATATTATTTTTCAAAAATAAATAAATTGATATAATATTTATATAAACTATATAAATTAAAATTAAATCACTAATCTAGAACTACCATATTATGAAAAAACTAAACAAAACAAAAACATGAAACAACAAACTCACATCCTTCATATAAACCATTAAAATAAAAACGCCAGAAAAATTAGCTTCACATTAAAATCATAATCTAATCGTCCCTTCTCCTTTGTTTTCTCACAATTAATTTTACATAAGACATAGACATTATGAAATGAACTTACAGATAATATTTGGGTATCCCTATAGAAGTGGAGATGTATAGATTGAATTCATAGTCTTTGGTGATTCATATGCAAATCAACATGTTTATTCGACTGGATTCTCTAGAAATGAACCACATGGTCTTTGTTTATACCTATAGAGATGGATATGCACACTTTGAATGAATATTGTTACCCTTAACCCTTGTTAGGAATTGGAATCTAATCATGGCTATAAACAGACATATGAATCAAGAAAATAACCAAACTCCATGATTAAGATGGTTTTTACAGTGTTAGAAACGTTTAGCGTATATAGAAGATAGAGGAACTAAGAGCTATTCTCACACAGTTTTGAGCATAGAAGTGTCATTTAAAGTCTCAAAATGGGTTTGGAAGGTTTTAGTCTCTAGAATTCCAAATTCTAACGATGAAGCAACATACATTCAAATAAACATGGGCCGAAATTTCCCTCAGGTCATCTTGCGATATTCCACTAGTTACCTTGCCAAGAACATCCAGCCCTGCCATTGCAAAACGTGTCATTTTGCATTCAAACATTAAAGTCAAAGTCAGAATCAAGAAGTATATTCTTATGGTTTTTTTCATCGAGCGACGTGTTCTGTAATTTTAACGAGGAATAGTTGAACGAATTCATTTTTTTAAGGTGTAAAGTGGCAATTCTTCTTAAATTCGGTACGGATTTTGTGGTAAGCTATTTCGAAATTTGATTATAAAATTTCGTCTAAACTTTCGTAACATTATTAAAAGAGAGACGTTTGAAATTTTGAAGAATGATTAAATTAAAATAAAACCCACATGTTAACTGTCTCCCTTGAATAATACCTGTCTGAGTTCGATCCCTTTATCTCCAACTCACTGCTTTAGATAATACCCAATTTCTGAGATCGAACCCTCTATCTCCAGGCCTTGCTTTGCTCACCAAAAATAAGCAAAAAGTATGGGCAACTATGAGTCCTGCACGGCCGTGGTGGGCATGAAAGAGTGCGAAATCATCCAGCTTGTTAGCTCAGACGGCACTGTTCAAATTCTTCAAAAGCCCCTGTGGGCCGGCCAAATAATGCACGAATTCCCTCACCATTTAGTCTGCGACAGCCACTCGCCGCTTTCTCCAAACGAGCAACTAGAGATGGGAAACAAGTATTTCCTTCTGCCGGACCATTTTTCCCGGTCTGAGTTAACGCTCAGATTGCTGGCTTCCTTAATATTACCGCCGTGTCTAAAATCTCCAGGCACTTCCAGTGGTAGCGAATCAGCCTCCCTGCGCAGTATCGAACGTGCGTCTTCTCTCTGCCAGCCGTTTCAGATAGAGAAACGTGACGTGGAAGGAGGTCTTCGGATTAGAGTGTCAGAGGAGTTTATTAGAAAGCTTTTGGAGGACGCGAGGCTTAACGTTGATGAACGAAATGGCTGTGTAATACTCTGGTATACAAGCATAGGCTGTGCAGTACTCTGGAATTGCGGAAGGATTATGAACAGTTGGTCACGTTCAGAGGCCAATGCTGGAGACCGGAGCCTGAGACTAGCAAGGAAAAGGAGAAGAGGGGTAAGTGCCACAAGCTGATCTTCAAAATGAAGAGACTCAGCCTTAACAGATCTTGATCAGTTCAATGTATTGTATTTTAGTTGGCAGCACTTTTTACTAACCCATGAATAGAAAGGTTAAGAAAGGTGTGTCAATATACATAAACACAATGGAACTACCTCTTCACACTACTATTATCAATGATATTTTGGTGTTCTTCCATGGATTTATTGTAAATGTACATGGATTTGTAATGTAACTATAGGGCCTTCATTTCAAAATTACTTTATTGAAGTTATTTCTTCTTAAATAAAGAACCTGTGTCATCTCTTTCAAAAGTCATTAGTTTCCATTATGTAATTTTATTTGTACTTTAAAATTTTAAGCAATTTACATGGTTCTTCGTTACCTAAATAAGCTTAAGCAATTTTACATGGTTCTTCATTACCTAAATAAACTTGTTCAAAATCACTTTGAACATAATCTTGGAATATTAAAATCTATCACCGAACAATCAATAATGTTTTTTAGAGGAGTTAAAGCATCTTGCAATGGATCACCTACTACACTAATTTTTTTATTATTTATTATTTTTTTGGTGTCCATGTCATTATTTTCTTTTTCGAGATCAACAACATTTCTCCTTAAATATTTTCTTCTCATGATTCCAACATTCTAGTTTCCCTCTTATTTCATATCTTCATTTTTTAGATTTTCCATGATTCCCCGAGTACTTTCCTTTGTCCCGTTGTCTTCTTTTATTATATACAATCAAATATTTAATCACCTTTTCTCACTAAGGATAACACCAAAAACATCAAAGAACTTTAAACTCTTTGAACCAAGGACAAAAACATAAAGGAACTTTAAACTCTTTAAAACAAGGAGAAAATCACTCACAACCATGACTATGCCATTCTAGCTTGCTAGAAATGAGCAGAAAATAGAAAGAGCTCTAACATCATCATCAAGTTTAATTTTACATAACTTAATTAACCAGTGACTACTATAATTCACTCAAATGATTAACTATAGACCCACATTCTAATATCTTCTTATAGAATAAACATTTCGTAAGAAATACATTGTTGGAAGATGTTCTCGCTTTTTCTAGCACTTGTAGCACAAGTGCTTCAGGAGATATAGAAAGCTTCCTAGAGACAACATCTAGGTTGATTATAGACTAGTGCCTATGACATGTTAAAGAGAGAAGTTCATTTAGGATTATCTGAGAGATTATGTTCCACTCCAATTGTCACATAATTTTGAAAGATAATAAAGGGGGTTTGGTTCAATAGTCTTTCATCAAGGTGAACTCAAGCAGATACATGGATCCAAATACAGGGGGTAGAATGGGTCAATCTCAAAGAGAAATGTTTAGTTCTGGTGGCCGACACACAACAATAGGCAGCTTAATATTGGAGTTGTAATAAAATGAAAAGGAGGAGAGAAAGGAAGGAATCTGATGCATAGGGTTGGGAATAACATAGAATCCTAAGCAACAATATTCCGATAGAAGTATGGAATACTGAAGAGGTCAAATGGAATAAACATTGGAGCGCTAATTAATGTCCCAAGATCTATACATTAAGAGTAAAATTTGTTACAAATTAGCATATGTAAATTTGTGCTCATACAGGTATTGCAGGCTATCGAATAGCACAAGTAAATATGTAATTACCATATGTACTATTACTACTTAGCAACAAACATAGAACCATGAGAGAATGAGACCGACAACTTCATTACACAATTTTAAAGAAGAGAAACATACATGAAATGAGATACACAAAGGGTAAACTTATTGCTTACAACCATGATTGGAATCACCAAAGAGTTTCATTAATCCTCAAAATGAGTCCAATATACTAGTCCATTACCTTTAGCCATATATCATTTGAGTCCCTAATGAACAGGAAATTAGAACCAAAGAGGAATCATGGAATTTGGGCCACCACCAAGGAAAATTTTAAGGATGGAAATTTATCTTAAAGTTTAGAAACCTTGGCGAATCCAACTAGTCCATAATATGAAATCTATAAAATGTTTGGAGATATTTTTGTAAAAATATTCAAATTTATAATATTTTTATATAGTCCATATATAATTTTTTAGTGATTTTTAGGATAAAATAATTTCATTCTATAAAATGTGGGTGAATAATTTTTACAAAAAAATGGAAATTAGCGAATCTTTTTTTCGAAAAAGTATAGAAAATTAGCCCATAGGCGAATATTAGCCCCTAAGATTTTCCCTGACCACCACGGGTGCAAAATTCTGGAACCTGTATTAAGTGTTTCTTCCCTCTATTTATAAGGAGAGGGAGAGCTTTGCATTAACATTTACAAAATATCTCAGCTAAGGGCTAGTTGTCAAATTGACCAATTGTCTCAATGTGCGATATCCTGCTACCCAAAATTATTACAAAGGATTTGATTCCTTTCTTGAAAATACACAAAAATTACATAATAATAGGAAAAGAAATATTGAATGATCACTGAGGAAAATATTTCCCTATCGTTCCTGTGATCACCCTTGATCAAGCCACATCTCTTCCATGATGTGACTCTCCTACTGCTCGGTTTGTTCACCTATCACTTTCGCCTTAACTGCATGACTTCACCACTCTCTAGAGCTGATAGTGATGAACTATGGTTTCTTGTTAGGGGGCGAAAGCGAAGATTGACCTAGTAGTCTTTGATTGTCTGACTGTGAGGAGCTCCATGTTGAGAAATTAAGTCTTCGTGAGTCCCATACCTCCATTTACTCCATGAAGATGTACATGCAAAGAAGTTTAATGCATTTTTGTTGCCCATGTAGTCCTTGGTTTGTTGTCCCAGGGGATTCCACAAGATTAGCCCATATCAATTTCCAACTGCTTCATGACTTCATTCAATACCGCAACTGCTAACCCATATGCCTTTAAAGTTTTGTACTTCCTTATCAAAGCGATTCCATATCGCAGTCTTCATAGTGGTGTAGTATTCAAATTTTTTGATTGCCGACCTCTGATATGACAGGCCCCTTCTACTTAGCCCTTCCCACATTTCTAACCATAGGACCGACGGTTGTGACTTGCTCCTTAACCTTAAGGCATTAAGGGCTTTTGTTCCTACCGGGGGCTAGCATTCCTTTGTAAACTGCTTTTTGCCCCTGGTTCTTTAGGTTCCTCTTTACCGTGGGCTAACCCCTATATTGAAGCCCCCCTATCGGCAAATTCCAATCGGTGCTTTAAATTTGGCACACAACATTTCACTTCGCCAATCACCTTTTCTACTTAACCCTTGGCCCTTTCTTGCTCTTCGTGGCTGTAGGCCAACCGCCATATCAGAGCCCCTTAATCAGAGGTTTTCAATCATTGATTTCATTCTAATGCACACATGCTACAACCTTCGATCGTCAATCTCTGATATGTAACATCATCACTGCCATGTGTCACTTTGTTAGTTGTGACATGTGTCGCCTAGTTTTGGCCCCTTATGACCCCTCAAAATGCCGAATCTACCTACCACAAGTCCACCCTAACGCTGTGTCATGTTGACATCAACTACCCCATGTCCCTTATTGGAACCAACCATATGCTGCCAAGTGTCATGCATCGTAACCAATCATGTGTAGCCATGTTTCATTTATCGGATCTGATGATGTTTAGCCACGTGACCCCCTCGAGGAGAGAGAAAAGGTCAACCCTCTTCTTGCTTTTCAACTCATTTCATTTGTTAAATGTTTTAAGGCATTCCTGACACTATAATGTTAGAGTCTCAAATCTCAACAAATTTAATCGCAATCAAAACTTTATGCGATATTGAAACTTTGGAAGGGTGTCACATGATTGATTTTCGATTGTGGTGTGCTGATCTCTTGATGCTCTGATGCCTTGGACCTTCGATATACGAGATCATCAATGTGCAAGACCTCTAATATGTAGGATCGTTAATTGCATATCAGTGGAATTATTCCATTGTACCATGTGCTACACCTTAGGGCCTCTAATCGCCGATATGTAAGATTTTACCCTAAGGCATTTTCTCGTTGACTTCTAGTTTTCAAGGGTAACTTCAATCTGCTATAACTTTTGATTCCGAGGTCCATTTGAGGGGTTCTATATATTTTTGGAAAGATAATTCCAATAATTATCCCTTGGAGGAGGTTCCATTTAGCTATGAGTGCTTATGTGGATTAGAAGATGGATGAAAACCTTTCTTTTCTTATGTACTTTGGTCAGCTGAAAACAAATTTTGTAGTGGGTGACAACATTGGCTCCAACTAGGGACACCATCGCGCTGACAAGGTGCTAAGAAGCTGCAGACCAATAGCCTTCACAATTGGGCATGGAGTCAAAAATATAATGAATCGTTAAAACCAGAAAATATCCATGGAATTTTGTTTGCACGGGGTCCTTTCCTCATCAAACTAAAATGAAGAAATATAAATTCTAAAAGTTGGAAATTAAATGCTCGGCTAGTGAGCTTATTCATTCATAACTCCTACTGATGTATAGTGCTCAATTCACCTAAGTTAGGTCTACCATCTAATGACACTAGCCTAGCATCAGAGTATTGGACCTTGTGCCTTCATGCTACTGGAATTTAAAAATCAAAACAAGTATGCACCATGAAAAGTATTTTGACAAAAAATTTCATATGTGCCCCCAACTTAATTGTTGATGCTCATCACTTTTAATCTCCTTGATGAACCTTCTAATGTGGTTGTGTACTTGAAAGTAAATCACTAAAATAGATAGGAACCCCATAAGAACTTCATAGAAACGATTTGACACATACCTTGGAATTGAGGAATATTGTTGCAAGCCAAAGAAACATGCCATGTAATCAACTACTGGATCATGGAACTGATGAGAGAAAATTGCAGCTGCCTCATTTTCTTGAATACTCCGTTGACGAGTATCTTCTTGGTTGGGGCAGCCACTAACACTACTTGGCTCTTTTTCTTTATCCTAGATGGGCGTGGAGGGGGAGGGTGACTTCTCTTCTTTGAGGGCTTCAGGGTTAAAGAAGTTTGGATCTAAAGCAACATTTCCCTTATCCGTTAGATTAGGAGGCGTTGTGGAAGAAGTACCTTCATTTTGGTCTTTCCCTCTCGATCTCTTTCTAGATGACTGCAGATAGTAATTCTTGTGCAGATAAGCATGCATGAGATCAACAAACTACTTACAATAATCATCAATCTCATCATCGTTCAGTGTTGCATCAATATCCTCCTCTGCTTCTTCATATTCTTTGAGTTTTTTTTATTTATCAGAGAAAGATGAATATAAATTCCCCTGAAATTTATTTGCATGTGGTATCTATTCCTTAGGATGATCCTCTATATATAGTGGAGGTTGAGTGTGATCTTGCTTTTCTTTCTTCTCCCCTTGCCATATCTGTAGGGGAGGCCTTATGTATTGGGGATTAAAACATGGATTAACAACCTGGAGGTTCTGTTGTCAAATTTTTTTATTTAATAACTCCAATTTTATCAGTCTATATAAGGAGTTCTTTATTTACCCCTCCATCTCTTCCATCTTCTCCTCTATGTCTTGACAATGGAGTCATTAGAGTGTTTAGAATTAAGATTAAGACAATGGAGTTTCTAGGGTGTTTATAAGGAAATTCAGACAGTGGGGTCACCAACGTGAGAGATTTTCAACCCACACTTTGCTTGCTCACCTAACAAAGGGAATGTAAAGATTTGTCATACCAAGGGGAAAATATTCTAAACCATTCCCCGACAATGGTGCTAGAAAGATGTTTTCACTTTTTCTAGCACCTGTAGCACAAGTGCTTTAGGACATATAGAAAGCCTCCGAGAGAGATCCCTTGGGTTGATTGTATACTAGTGTCTAGGACATCTTAAAGGGAGAAGTGCATTCAGGATTATTTGAGGGATTATGTTGCACTATAATTGTCACGTAGTTTTCAAAGATAAGAAAGTGTGGCTTGGTTCAATAATATTTCATCAAGGTGAACTCAAGAAGATACCTGGATACAAATACAGGGGGTAAAATGCACCAATCTCAAAGAGAAATGTCTAGTTTTGGTGGTTGAGACACAACAATAGGCAGCTTAATATTGCAGTTGTAGTAAAATGAAGAGGAGGAGAGAAAGGAAGGAATCTGATAAATAGGGTTGAGAATAATATAGAATCCTAAGCAATAATATTCCAACAGAAGTATGGAATATTGAAGAGGTGGAATGGTAGAAATAGTGGAGCACTAATTAAGATCCGAAGATCTATACACCATCAGTACATTTGTTACTAATTAGCATATGTAAATCTATTCTTATACAGGTACTGTAGGCTATCGAATAACACAAGTAAATCTATAATTAACATGGTTACTATTACTACTTAGTAGCAAAAATATAACCATGAGAGAATCAGACCATAACTTGATTACATAATTTTAGTAGAAGAGAAGCATACATGAAATGAGATTTAAAGAGGGGAAAACATATTGCTTACAACCATGATTGGAATCACCAAAGAGTTTCATTGATCCTCAAAATGAGTCCAATATAAAAGTCGATTACATTTAGCCATACATCGCTAAAGTCCCTCATGAACAGGAAATTAGAACCAAAGTGGAATCATAAAATTTGGACCACTGTGGGTGCAGAATTCAGGAACCTATATTAACTATTTATTCCCTCTATTTATAAGGAAAGGGGAAGATTTGAATTAACAGTTACAAAATATCTCAGCTAAGGGCCAATTGTCTGATTGACTATCTGTCTCGGCTTGTGATATCCTACTACCCAAAATGATTACAAAGGATTTGATTCCTTTCTTGAAAATACAAAGAAATTACAAAATAATAGGAAAAGTAAAATTGAACGCAGACTCAGGAAAATATCCCCTTGCCATTCCTATGATCATCCTTGATTAGGCCACATCTCTGCCATGATGTGCCTCTCTGACTGCTTGACTGGTTCACCTTTCCCTGTTGCCTTAATTGTTAGTGTCAGTATATGCATACTTCCATCAGGGATCAAAATTTTCTCTTTGCATTTTCATTTTATGGGTCCCATACTGAGATTTTACGTCATTTCATTAGGTCATGTCAAACTGATCCACTGATGGGTGTTTTCTCTTAAGAAAATCTAATTTTTTCCCTCATAGAGTATACTTTCTGACCCTTCTTCAGGTTATCTTCAGTTATGGTTTCATGGTCAATTTGCAATCATGCTTTCATTAGGTCATAGGACATGTTTTCATTAGGGTTTTCATTAGGTCTTAGGGTATGTTTTCATGAAGTCTTAAGGTTTCATCACCAAAGTCAAGAGCCTTATTTTAAAATGTAAATAAAGGTCAACACGGGTATGAGGATGATAAATAATTCAAGCATGATGGCTTGTAGGTCATAGCCACTGAATAATTATATTTTAACATAATGTAATTTTCACCTCAAAAAACATGTTTTTGAGGTGAAAATAGAGTATTTTGAGTTTATTTGTATTTCTTATGTAATTTTAAGTCACTATATGTAATAAATGATCCCAGATGCACTAGAGCATCTCTCCTTGCTGCAAGACAAAGAAACACTGCAAAAATCAGTTCAAGTTGAGCATTTATCCACCTGCAAAGACACAAAGAAGAAAAGGCATTAAAAATAGAGTTTTCAAGAAGGACAAGAAACATTAGAAAGTGGGTTTTTCAAGTGAAAAATCAAAATCTACTCCTATTTAAGCTCTCACATTTCATTTTCAAGTTCATTAGTCTCATTTGGCAAGCAAGGAGTTAAAAAGTGAGAAAAAGAGGCAAGCTTGAGCAAGTTTTGGGTGAGGAAAAGTTAGCGTTGTGCTTCTAGAGAGTGGCATTATTTTTTTGGAGCAGTGGAGGAATGGCGTTGCGCGTTGGCAAGGTGGCGCTACATGTCTGAGGTAGGCAGGGTTGGCGTTTCGCATTGAGAGCTTGGCGCTATGTGTTGAGACCAACGCTGTGCGCTTCACAAAATTTCCCAATGTTATTTTACATTGGCACTACGCTACTAGGGTGGCACTGTGCATCTGTGGATTGGCGCTACATGTTGAACAGAAGGGCCCTAAAACCTTCAAAACTTCAGGAAACCTTCAAAATCGTTCCCTCTTACCTTCATTTCAAGTAAGTTGACCTCCCTCACTGTAGTTTTGGTTTGCATATCAACATCACAAGCATCATTCTCCATGATAAATATGAAACCCTAAAAATCTCCCTGGTGATGCCTAAAACCCTAAACCCTCATTTTCCCTCCTATCACCTATCATTATAGCTTTAAACTCTTTCCCTATCCCTATTTCCCTATCCCTATTTCTGTATCCCTTTATCCCTATCCATATTCCATAACATCCCTATCCCTTTTGATCCCTCTTCCTAAAGGGCAATTTCTCAAATAATATAAGCCCCCCCTTCATTTTTATCATTCCTACTCCCTCATTCATTTTCTAGCCCATAAGATCATCTCCATCCCCTCACTCCTAAAAAACTTCCACTCATTCCCTTCATACAACGTCAACCTTGCAAACATGAACAGAGAGGACCGAGACTATGAGGAGGAGGAGAACACAGGTAGTGACACCTCAGCAAATAGAGCTAGGTAGCAGAGAAAACCACACAAGGGAGGCATAATTATCAGAGAAGAGCCATTAAACCTTAGGGAATTGTAGGCCTCTTAGTTGATTGTCACATGTTTTAGATATCTTGGCTACTATGAGTTCTGTGAGTAGTTAGAGAGAGTTCAACACCACCCTGAGCTCACTAGACTGTTTGTAGCCCATCATCAGGACAACATGGTGACTCTTGTTGGGGTAACCTTCACAGTTTCACCTTCCATCATTTCAGATGCCACCAGGATTCCAAATGTAGGGGAGAATTGGTACAAAGCCCAGGACCTGGATGAGCACTATTATGATCCTAATATCAAACCCCAGTACAGAAATGAGGTGAAGAGACTTTTTCCTTTTAGATTTCTTGAAAACAAGTATGTCCCCATGATGAAAATCATCATGAAGTATTTCACTTGTGAGGGTAGGTTTTCTAGGTTGTACACCTATCACATCAAGCTCCTCATGCATTTTACCAGGGTGAGGATGTTAAACCTTCCTTACTTCTTGTTCAGGAATATTGAGAAGATGGCTCATTTTATGTAGAAGAAGCCATACCATCAATAGATGAGTAGTTTTTATCATTACTCCACGATCAAGATGATTGTGCTTCATCATCTCAGTCTCCTCAACATCTCTTCGGAGACATTCATTTCTCATGACATCTTCAGGGGTCCTCAAATTCCTCCACCAATGTCTCAAGAAGCAGGGGACCTTCTAGCAGTGCTCAAGTGAAAACAAATGAGGAGGCCAATGAGAATAGAACTACTGAGGTGCCCATTTACATGACACGTCAGAGGGGCACAAGGAGATTATTTGTAGCTGATAGGCAAGTGTTTCCTCCATGGGATGTGGAAGGGACCTTTCCTTCTTCATCAGCTCAAAGGAAAATGTTATCTCCACAGGATGTAGAATGGGCTTTTCCTTCTTCATCAGCTCAAAGGAAAATGCTAGCTCCACAGGATGTGGAAGGGGCTTTGCCTTCTTCATCGACACAGCAGGTACAGGTGCCGCAGCTCCATAAAGGGAAGGAAAAGATGCTTGAGGAGAGTCTTGATGATGAGGATGAAAGATACTTTGACGTGACTGAGCATGATGAGTTAGAGTAGCGTTATACTCATCATGGAGTGGAAATCATTGACTTAGAGGCTCAGGACGAAGAAACCATAAAGGACATCATCATACAAGAAAAGGAGGCTCAAGTACAAGCTTTGGTGGACAATTTGGAGAGGGCCAAGTATGTCATCAGATATTTGGAATAGGAGAACAAGAATTTGACTGACAAACAAGTCCTCATGAATCTGGAAATGCTTAAGGTAAAATGACAAAGTGGCAAAGAGGCACAAGTCACTTTAACTCCTATTGAGAAAGAGATTGAAGATGATAGAGAGACTTGGCTTGAGAGAGTCAACTTTCACCTTGAGAAGCTGCTACAGAAGGCCAAGTAGAGACAATCAAATGAGAAGACACATGGCCTATCATTACAGGGCTCGAAATAAGATTTGTAACATGAGGGTCAAGAAAATGAAAGCTAGGCTAAGGCAGGCTTTGAAAGGAAAAAAGGAGGAGGATAGGCTTAGGATGCTTACTAAAGCTTCCTTGGCTCATCAGGACACTTGATGATGGTGCTTCTCACCAATTTTGGGCAAGTTTCGAAGAAATTTTTTCATTTCCAAATTTTGAAATTCTACACACAGGAAAACTGCCTAAAAGAATAGGGCCATTGGCACTGCGCTTTTCCTAGGGGCACCCACTGAAGAAATGGTTTGAATCTTTGGATTCAGAACAATGAGGACATGCATGCTAGATATTTTCAAAGTTTTTGGGGTACAACTAGTCCACCAAAAGGTCAAAAACTACCCTAAAAATGACCTTTCTGCCACTTTTTAGACACACAGAAGCAGTCTTGGGAGAATCAAGTTTTGAGGGGTAAAATGAGCTTCAAATGCAAAAATTCCAATTGTTTTGGAAATTATACTTGAATACCTTTCCAATGTGATATCATGAGCTCAATTTGGATGCCAGGATGGCCTCTAGAAGGGACCTGAAAGTGGCGCTACAGTGGCACTGCTCGTAGGGCAGTTTTTGCTCAGGATGGCCATTTTTCTAGTTTTTCACTGTGTTCTTGGATTTTCTCTCATGGAGGATGATTTGACTTTGTAAATGATGACCTGGCATCTAACTATGATAGATAAATAGTAATAGAGTGTAGATTCATTGCTTTAGAAGTCAATTTGAGCTCAAATGAATTGGTTTTTCACTTTTAGAGGCAAGCTTTTGAGATGCCTATATTCCTGTTTCTTGTTAAGTATTAGTTAGATTAGCTCCTCGTCTTAGGGATTCGACCCTTGAGGATGGGAGGAGTTTGAATTCATGTCTATATCTTCTTCTTATTTCTCATTGTAAAGGGTTGGACTCAGCTAGATGCTCAGACTTTTATTGTACACCTTTTGTAAGCAGTTTAGCAGGAGATTAATAAGAATTGCAACTATTTTTATGGGATCCATGTTGCACGGAGTTTTAATACATTTTCTTCTTCTATGATCATATGTTAATGTTTTTTATGTATTCCTTTAATCATTTCATTGCTTCTAGTTGAATGTTTTCAAGTTGATAGGTAGAATTCATTACATCAGTGCTCTGCCTTGGGAAACAATTCACCATTTCATGTTTTCTGTAGTCTAGGAAGGATCCATGGTTTTCACATGCTCTTCATAGCTTCTCACCAGTCTAAAACATCTCACCCCATTATGCCCTTGAGTGCTAAACCTTATGCCTACCTTGCCCCATTGAACACCCTGCAATTCTGACCTAATTCCCTAGACCTAAACTATCTAGCACCTCCTGATCCGGCAAAACCCTTTCAAAATCCAGTCAAAACGTTGTGCTACTCTACCTAGCCTAAAATCCTTTTCCTGATCCAGTCATCTTGGCTGAGATCCTTACGGAGAGAGCCCTCTCTCGGCCTAGTAGGGCTAGCTACTTGGATAAGCATGGTTTGTGGTTACCCTGGCATTACCTTCATTCAGCCTCAGGTTCAATGAAGGTGATAATAGATACATGGATATAAATACAGGGGGTAAAACTCACCAATATCAAAGAGAAATGTCTAGTTTTGGTGGTTGACACACAACAATAGGCAACTTGATATTGAAGTTGTAGTAAAATGAAGAGGAGGAGAGAAAGGAAGGAATGTGATGCATAGGGTTGAGAATAATATAGAATCCTAAGAAATAATATTGCAGCAGAAGTATGGAATATTGAAGAGGTGGAATGGTAGAAATAGTGGAGCACTAATTAAGGTCTAAAGATCTATACACCATGAGTACATTTGTTACTAATAAGCATCTGTAAATCTATGCTCATACAGGTATTGTAAGCTATCAAATAACACAAGTAAATCTGTAATTACCACAGGTATTGTTACTACTTAGTAGCAAACATATAACCATGAGAGAATGCGACCGTAACTTGATTACATAATTTCAGTAGAAGAGAAGCATACATGAAATGAGATTTACAGAGGGGAAAACATATTGCTTACAACCATGATTGGAATCACTAAAGAGTTTCATTAATTCTCAAAATGATTACAATATAAAATTCCATTACATTTAGACATACATCGCTAAAGTCCCTCATGAACAAGTAATTAGAACCAAAGTGGAATCATAAAATTTGGACCACCATGGGTGCAAAATTCAAAAACCTAAATTAACTATTTCTTCCCTCTATTTATAAGGAGAGGGGAAGATTTGAATTAACAATTAAAAAATATCTCAGCTAAGGACCAACTGTCCGATTGACTATCTATCTCGGCTTGAGATATCCTACTGCCCAAAATGATTACAAAGAATTTTATTCCTTTATTGAAAATACAAAGAAATTACATAATAATAGGAAATATAAAATTGAATGCTAACTCAGGAAAATATCCCTTTGCCATTCCTATGATCATCCTTGATTAGGCCACATCTCTACCATGATGTGCCTCTTTGACTGCTCAACCGGTTCACCTTTCCCTGTCGCCTTAACTGCCTGACTTCACCACTCTCTTGAGCTGGTAGTGATCAAGTGTGGTTGCTCGTCATAGAGAAAAAGTGGAGATTGACATGGCAGCCTTTCATTATCTGACTATGAGGAGCTCCATGGTAAGAAATTAAGTCTTCCCAAGTCCCATACCTCCATTTTCTCCATGAAGATATGCATGTGAAGCATTCTAATTCATTTCTGCTGCCCATGTAGTCCTTAGATTCTTGTCTGATTGCGATGCACTAATCTCTTGATGCTCTGTTGCCTTAGACTCCTGATATGTGACATTACCAATGTGGGGGATCTCCAATATGCAATATTGCTAATTGCATATCTGCAGAATGCTTCCGTTGTACCATGCGCTACATCTTAGGACCTCAGATCACCAATATGCAGGATTTTACCCTAAGGAATTTCTTCTTGACTACTTGTTTTCAAGATAACTTCAATCTGCTATAACTTTTGCTTGTGGGGTCCATTTGAGGAGTTCTATATAACCTTGGAAAGCTAATTCCAATAATTATCGCTTGGAGGATGTCAGTTTAGCTAAGAGCGCTTCTGTGGCTTAGAAGATGGATGAAAAAAATTCTTTTCTTGTGTACTTTGGTTAGTTGAAAACTAATTTTTTAGTGAGTGACAACATAAGCCAATAGTATTTCATAACAATGCCTTCATCAAACCCTCCATTCTTTATTTCTTTTGAAATTTTGAAGACCACTTATGCTTTGAGGCACAACCAAATTTTTCCTATTTCCTTTGTGTCAAGAACCTTCTATTTTTCATCTTTCATAGTCACTTTCTTCTTTGTTATTCCACCCATTAATAGAAAAATATTTTTTTTCTATAAAGAGTCCTAAATTTGCTTCTTCCATAGCTATCAATTATTTCCATTAAAATTCTCAATTGTAAGCCTTCTTCCACCATTGGTCCAACCTGAACAAGGAACTATCATTTCTTAGGTTTTTATCATCCAAATAAACCTTTGATTATGATACCAATTGCTAGGAATGAGACCATGGAGTAGTACAATGAAAACAAATGTGAAAATTAAAATTAGAATGATATAACAAAAAGGAGAAACTGATAAATATGATTTACTCAATTTGGGATACATACATGGAGAAACAACCAATCCTTCTTTTTATTCCTTTAAGAAAAATGAAGGGATACAACCTATAGTACATCTACTATAGTGTCTCACAATCTCCTCTCTCTGTCTCTCTCAATTATAATACTCTTTTAATAATACATATTTGTAATACAATTATCTCAAGAAAAAAGTGTCTCCTTATAAAGGAAAAATAATGAGATTTATGACCTAATGATGAATGGTCCAAATTCATTACAAAAATTCCAATATTTTACAAGGAACATTTTAAAAAAAAAATCTCTTTGGGGGTGCTTCCCTTGACACTACACTAGGAACTAGGATCCAAACATGACTATATACAAGAACTATGAATCAGGAAGACAATTAGGCTCCATAAACTAGACTAATTAAAGTGATCTTTACATCACTAGAAATGTCTTGTTGTGTAGAATAACATGAAGGGGATAGGGACTATGCTTATCAAGTTTTGACCATCAATTTTCCATTTAATGCATCAAAATGAACTTGGAAGGTTTCAAATTCTAAATTTCTTAATTGAGTCCTATCGCTAAAAGTTGCCCTAGAGGCCAATTTCACTAATTTCTCCTCCTAGAATACAGGAAATTTCTTGTAGCTTGGCATTAAGCATGAAATTACCAGTCCAGGGGTGAAGGAATTCGCTTCCAAATGGCATTTAAGGTGAGGAAAATTGAGCTTGGCATAGTCACCCCTCAGCCTGTGAGTAACCTTGTCATAAGCCATGTCCGCCTTCACCCCTCAGCTTGTGAGAAACCTTCTCATATGCCATGTCCGCCTTCACCTGTCAGCCTATGAGCAACCTTGTCATAAGCCATGGTCGCCTCCTCTGCAGTATCAAAAGTCCCGAGCCATAACCTGGTTTTGTTTCTGGGTAACCTGATCTCTGCAACCCATTTATCACAGTGGCGCTGCCTCACACCTCAGTAAAGCTTGCAACCCATTTACCCCAGTGGCACTGCCTCACACCTCAATAAAGCTTAGCTGGCTTTGACAGGCCACTTCCATGGACTGAGCTTTGGGACCCAGAGGGTTCCGAACCATATGGTGGATTGAAGCCGCTACTACTGTGAAAACTCACGTGCCATACCAAGCTATCAGAGTGGCCGAAGCCATCTTATGGTAAGTTGGAATACTCAAGTGCCATACCAGGCCATCAGAGTGGCTGAAACTATTTGATAGTAAGTTGGGAGGAAAATGATGATGAAGATACCTCCTGCCTTATTTTTGCGCGGCACGTTCAAAGTTAACTAATATAATACTGGTCGAATGAATTTGATGGTTAAAATTATTTTAATCATCTAACATTTAAATATATGGTGTAATAATTTATTGTAAGAATGGAATTCAACTGAAGTGGAATTCCTCGAAAATGTTCATCCCATAATGAATTTTCGAGGCTAGGTGTTTGGTCTCCACCATGTACTCTATTGGATAAGTAAAACATGTATGAAAATGTAGTTGGAATCATATACATTAAATCTATTTTGATTATTTTATTTGAAGTTTGTGTTTTTTTATTAAAATAATGGTGTAGTTTAGTTTCATTGGGACTCTTGCTTCATTTTATTTTGACGGTATTGATTATTGTTTAGATAATCTTCGGCAAAATCACATAACCAATCTTTTGTATTGATTATTTTATTAAAAATGAAATGTTGTAGCTTAATTTCGATCGGTTTTTTCAAAATGGCAAAATATTATAACATTATTTTTGTATATACATATCATCTACAATGTACATGCCAGATATATGTATCTGGCCCATAATCTATTATATTACATTATAGTAGTAATTGACAAAGAATTATGAAAGATTTTACAAATAATCTGTGTAATTTATTAAAATAATTATAAAAGTAGTTTTTATAAAATAATTAAATACATTTTTTTTTTTATCAAGTAAGAAAGGATCTTTATATTAACCGAAATAAGAGTATTACATATTTTACAAGGTAAACCAAGCATCCTTGCGTTTACCTAAAATGGTCCTCATGTCCTAACTAAAGTGGAAATGGCTTAAAACCATTAAAAATTTGGAACCATCCCCTTAAATTTGGAACCATCCCCTTAAACGGGAGAGAAGACTAACACATATAAATCACATGCTGTCGGAACTCAAAATAACCCTCCCTCTTCGCTCATCGAAGCCCGATCACTGATCGGCCTGAGAACCTCCGTCCAACTTATTTAGTGATCAACGTTTAACTTTGAAATGAATAAACTCATCATTTAATCATTGTGTTGCCATTGCTCCATACAATGATCAATGAAAGGACAAACCTGCATCACTTCCAGAATCGGTCCTCACGCCACTGTATCCTCGGTCTTCCTTTGCTGTTCTCAATCTTTCCCATTGCTCCATATCTTTGGCCGCCTGATAGAGACAGTCCTCAAACAGTTTGCCTAGGGGTAATAACTCCCAGACGTGTCGGGTGTCCCTTTCCTTATTAATCACTCCTTCATTCGCCAAATGGTCTGCTACCATGTTAGCTTTTCTCTTCACATGGACAAAGCTTATAGTCTTTAAGGTTTGTAGGTGGGAGTAGATATGGTGAAAGACTTGTGAGAGCCTCCAGTGTTTCGACACTTTATCCGGTGATGTACCATTGCATATTTTGTTGGTCGCTCTAATAATCAGTTCTGAATCTGCTTCAATGATGATATTATGTGAATCTGAATCCACCAATATTTCCAAGCATTGCTCTAGGGCCATGAGTTCCACCATGTTATTAGTGGCTTTCCCCAAGTGGCCATGAAAGATCTTCTTTATTTGCCCCTGTTCATCTCTTATAACACCTCCAAAACCAGCTAACCCTGGGTTGCCCTTAGATGCTCCATCTATATTGACCTTTAAGAAACCATGAGGAGGAGGCTTCCAAATGTTTATATCTGAATTTATTTGGCTCACTCCCTTGATAATGCCCTGTGGGCTTATGGACTGAAGACCCAAATGTAGTAGAATACTCACATCTTGGGGCAGAGGAGGGTCCTTAGGAAGAGTCCTCAGCAAGCTACTAACTGTATCTTTGAGCTGCCTTAAACTTTGGTCAATTATGTGCTAGGGCTTGCTAGCTTTGTTCTTGAAGATCCAACTGTTGTTCTCTTTCCAGACATTCCAGATGATAAAGCCTGGAACCAGGGTCCAGGCTCTATTAATAATTTCATTCCTCGAGAAGTTTTTCCTCCAATTCTTCAAAGTGTTGGAGATGTTGAGTCTATCCCTATCAGTATACCTAAAGATTGTTGCCACCCAGTCCCACACAATGGAAGTGAAAGGGCAGAGGTTAAGAAGGTGATCCATCGTCTCCTCTTGAGAGTTGCAAAGGTAGCATTTGGATGGTCCAGTGAAGCCTTTTTTCAAGAGATTCTCCCAAGTTAAGATTTTCCTTTGATGAACTAGCCAAATAAATAATTTTATTTTCATCCAGTGGGGGCTCTGCCAAAGATTCTTCCAAACTTGATCAGGATTGGGATAGTTAAATCCTGTTACTACCTGTTTAGCTTCTTTGAGGTTAAAGTTTCCTTCAGTGTTCTTTCCCCATCTTAGTTGGTCAGGCAAGGAGGATACCATAATCCTTTAGTGCTCTATTTCTTAGGAAAGAGAATCTGCCTGGGCTCTCAAAGGACTCTCTTCATTGTGGCCTAGATCCTTCCAAGTTCTCCATTTTTCATTGTTCCTTTCCTGGTTCCAGAAGTCTTTCACCATAAGTAGACCTTTGTTGTCTGTGTCATTCTTGAGAGCTGCTAATTCATCCTTATACAAGTTGGGTTCCTGCTGCCAGTTGTCCTCCCAAAATCGTGCTAGATTCCCAGCTCGAATTTCCCAGAAATTATGTTGGTAAACAATACTTTTATTTCCCAGGCAAGGTTCCAAATATGGAAGCCTTTAATGTTCCCTGACATTCTAATGTGATCTTTCTCCTGCCAATTCTTGGCATATTTTTGTTTCCAAATCTTAGCCTAGGGAGTTTCCGATTCCTTGATCCATCTCCACCAGAGTTTAGCTCCCGAAACCTTGCTGATGGTTTCAAGATCATGAAGCCCCAAGCCACCGTGGCTCTTGGGTTTGTAGATTTTATCCCAGGCTACTAAAGCCCATTTCTTTTTCACTTCTCCTTTGCCCCATAGAAAGTCCCTTTGTATTCTCCTGATCTGCTGCGTGACTCCTTTAGAAGTAGGAAGAGTAGAGAACATGTATATGGGAATGGCCTGTAGTACAACCTGTGTGAGCACAAGGTGCCCCGCCAAGTTTAAAGACCTGCAAGTCCATTTTCGGATCTTGTCCTGCATTTTATTTATAGTTGGCTCCCACACTTCCTTGCTAAGAGGTTTATCTGTGAGAGGTATGCCTAGATACTTGGAAGGTAGCTAGTCCCTTTGAAACCCAAGAATTCTGGTGATATTTCTTTGAATAACAATGTCAGTGTTAAAGAAAAAAAGTTTTGATTTGCTAAGGCTCAACTCTGCGCCAACAACCATAGCAAAGTCATTCAAAATTTGTTTGATCATTCTGGCTTCCCTAACTGTGGGTAATCCCTGCAGCATTGTGTCATCCTCAAATTGCTGATGTGTGTTTGCCTCTCCATCCAAGGTGAGTTTGATGCTGTGGATTTTTCCTTAAGCATTAGCTATTTTAATCACTCTACAAAGCCCTTCCATCATGAGAACAAAGAAGAAGGGTGAGAGCGGATCCCCTTGTCTGAGGCCTCTAGAGGGTGTGAAGCATCTTGAAGGAGTGCCATTAAGCAGGATGGAGAAACTAGTTGTGGTAACTAGTGCCATAACCCATCTTATCCAGTTTTGGTCGAAGCCATAGGCTTTTAGAACTGCCCTTATATAAGACCAGCTAAGCTTGTCATAAGCTTTCGCTAGATCTAATTGAATGATCATACCAGCTTGTTTGTTGTTTTTGAGAGAGTGTACCACCTCATGAGCTTGGATAATATTATTGAGGATTTGTCTTCCTTCCACATAACCTGTTTGATCCTCTGAGATGAGAGACGGTAAGAGTGCCTTGAGTCTATTGGCTATCACCATTGAAATAATTTTATACACCACATTACATAGGGCTATGGGTCTGAAGCCATACGGAGTCATGGAATTTTCCTTTTTTGGGATCGAAGCTATGAAGGACGCATTGAACACCTTCAGAACCTTTTAGATCTTCTTGAGTCTTCCACCACCTCAAGGATGTCCTGTTTGACTATTTTCCAACATGCTTTGAAGAAGTCTACATTAAAACCATCCAAGCTTAGAGCTTTTCCATTTTGCATTTCATTGATTACCTCACTGACCTCCTCTTCCGACACTGGCCTATTAAGATTGTAGTTATCTTCTCTCGTGATCAGCTAAGGGATGTGTTGATGAACCTGGATCTGTCCTCCATAGGCTACTCTGCAATACTGAGGAAATGTTGTACAAGGAGAGATTCCATGTCTTTGTGAGAGAAAATTTCTCTCCCTTGAGAGTCTTTGAGATTTGTAATTCTGTTGTGTGCCCTATGATCCATAGTGGATTTATGAAAGAACTTCATGTTTCTTTCTCCCTCTTTAATCCACTGTATCCTTGATTTCTGTCTCCAGAAAATCTCCTCTTGCAAGCACCGATCTTCCCATTCTTCCTGCAAGGATTGAGCTAGCTTTTTCCACTCCTCAGTAAAGCCTTCTACGATGTTGATCTGATTGATTTCCTGGAGTTTCTGCTTAGCTTCTCTTTTGGCTTTGAAGATATTGCCAAATTCCTTTTTGTTCCAACCTTTAAGCTTGGATTTGATATTTTGGAGATTTTGTTGGAGGATGAACATTCTAGTGCCTTGAATGTTTAGATCCTCTTTCCACCATTTGTCAATATTACTATTGAATTCGGGATGAGAGAGCCAGGCATTTTCAAACCTGAAGGTCTTTTTTTTGGTGTACCCATGAAAGTGGCTTCCAGCTATACAGGCCAATGATCCAAACCTCCAAAGGGAGGAATATAAGTTGTCATGGCAGGGCCTGAGAGAAAGAGTTCCTCTGAGATAATAAATCTGTCTAATTTAGATGCGACTTGTGAAGCCCCTCCCCTCTTGTTGTTCCAGGTGAAGGTTCCATTCATTGTTTCCGTGTCCACTAACCCCATGTTCATTCTGAAGTTATGGAAATCCATGGAGTCTCTGCCTAGCTGCCTGATGCCCCATTTTTTCTCTGTAAGAGATCTTATTATATTGAAATCTCCTGCTACAATCCAGGGCATATTAGGGTATATTTCTCGTAGTTCCTCAAGGGAGGTAAGAAGCTTGAATTTGTCTTCTTGCTTTTGAGGGCCATATACATTTGTGATCATGTATATCTCCTTATCCCCTAAAGGTTGACATATCAAAGAAAGATAGTTCCTAGATGACTGAGCATCTAGGATTCCAAATTTTTGTGGATCCCACAGCATGAGGATCCCTCCCGCTGAGTTTTTGCTTTAACCTCTAGATACTCATACTTGATTAGCCATTTGTTATGTATTTTTCTTTTCTTATCCATTGAACATTTTGTCTCCTGAATAAACACCATATTTGGTTTTTCTCCTTTTATTCTATTGCTGAGATTTCTTTGTTTCCTTCTACTTCCTATGCCTCTGATATTCCAGGTTGTGAGCTTCATTAAGAAAGATTAGTAAAGGAGTAACTGGTAAGCTCTTTCATCTTACCTGAGTTAATCAATAGCTCCCCACGGTCGTTCAACAACTCCTTCTGTTTTTTCCTTCCTCTTTTCCTACCTGGATTCTTTGGAGCTTGTGTTTGTGTCTCCTCCATCATTTTGACCCCTCTATATTCCTATCTTTCGTGATTTATTTTGGTTCCAGATCTCTTCGATTGTGATCTCCATATGAAGAGCCGCTGAACTCTGTCGTATTCCTCTTTTGGTAGGGAGTTCACTCCATTTGTCATTCCTTTATTCCAGAAAATTTTCCAGATCTATATTTTCCCTATCTAGAATCTCCTGCAGTTCATGGTCCTCCATTCTCGCCTCACTTGGAGTCATCTCATGTTCCTTATTTATCTCCATCATGGTTTCTATAATATCATCCATGCTTTCATCTTTTTCCTTCTCAGTGATAATGTTCTCCATTTCCTAGTTTGTTTCTTTGTTTCCCTCTTCTTCTTCTAGGATCTTGAATCTTTTGTGACTCGGTTTTTTTTCCTCATTGTTCTTCTTTTGCAGCCTCTTTTCGCCTTTCCCTTTGCCCCCAACCTTGGTAAAACCCTCAGGATTTTTAACATTTCTCTCCATGTTGTTTGTTGGGCAGTCTCTATAAAGATGCCCATGCTCATGGCATTTGCGCCACCTAAATGGGTTGTGCTCATATTCCATCGCCTACACCCATTCTTCATCATATACTTCTAAAATTATTTCATCCGGAAGTGCTCCGGATAAATCCATTTCTACACATCTGGGCGAAGAAGGTATATTTACGTTTTAGAGTTGCATCTGAGATCTTTAGAAAATGCCCCAGTTTGTTGCCTATTGCTTTCAGAGATTCTGGTAGCCAATAATCCAGAGGAAGGGAGTATAGTCTGATCCATACTAGTACTGATGTAAATGTCTCACGTTGCAGGACAAAGTTCATCATCCATGGCTGCATGTAGAGGCTAGCCGCAACATAGAAATATGGTTCTCCTTCGAACACTCTATCTTTGTCCTCTAGGCTTGTGAAAACTACTGTGAAGAAGCCCTTAGATCCTAGATGAAGGTGTATTTCCCCCTTTGGCTTCCAGTGGCTCCTTATCCATATATGCAATGCCCTATTCGTCGGCCATATCCCCATGAATTTGCATATGACTCCATATTTCGTCATATGATCCCTGTGCGCTTGTAGCGCTAGGTCGCTTAAGATGACCTGAGGTATGATGTTCGACTTGGGTTTGTAGACCCCAGTTGTCCTTATGGAAGTCGATTTTTTACTGCTACCCCTTTTTCCTTCTCCTTCCTATCTTCCTGCTATTCCCCTTCTTGTTCATGAGTTTTGTTTCTTACCTCTGTTGCTTTCTCCATTGGTTTCTTGAAACTTTGCTTTCCCACACCCTTGTTTTTGTCCGTAACTACTTGACTATAGGAGGGAGCAACACTACCCCCTACGCGTCCCACCATGGTTCCCGCCGTCAAAACCCTAGCTAAAGCATAGTGAGTAATGTAGTCAATGCGATTTCATTATTGGAAAGCACCTAAATAATTAAATACATTTATTTATATGTTAATTAGGTTCATTTTTGGTGGTTTGGAAAAATAATTAGATTTTTTTCACTTAAATTCAAATTTTACAAATGATATGATATGATGATGTTTGATATAATAGACTAAATATGTATATTTTTAGATATTAATATGTAAAAATGAAATAAAATATTTATATGAAAGAAGAAAAAACACATTAGTTAACTATTCATATCATAAGTATAAAAATGTATTTAAATTAATATTTAATATTATTAATTCAACATTTAAACCATTGAAATATTCAAAAAAAAACAAATTACTAAATCATTCATATAATAAACATAAAATTTTTTTTTTTTCTTTTTTTTTTTCACCTAGGTGGAAAAACCTATCAACTCAGGTGTCAAAACCAACAGTGAGGACAGCCATCTCTGGCTGCTATCCGCGAATGTCGGTTTGACTCATCACAGTTAGATAGGAAAACCACGCCACCTGAAATAACCCGCTGGTGGTCCGTAAGGGAGCAGGCTCATCACTCCTGCCAGATGCCTCTGGGTCTTGGGCCGTTAACCTGTTTCCTTACGTCCGAGGAAGACGAGCTCTTAGCCAAGCAGAAGCAGTTTTACGGCATACTCCAGGCCGGACATAAAATTTATTTAAATGAGTATCTAAGATTATTAATTCAACATTTAAACCATTAAAATATCCAAATAAATTGTAATAAAACAAAAAAATAGATTATTAATTCAACATTTAAACCATTAAAATATCCAAATAAATTGTAATAAAACAAAAAAATATTGCATTATCTTTTTTGGAGTTTAGTATAAATAAGAAAAATAAACATTTTTAAAATAAGGAAAATTTTTAATGAGAGTTATAGTGAAACTCGGATGTTGACAGATATAAAAAATATTAACATGATAGAATGAAAAAGCTCCTCACATTTAAAATACTAAAAAAATAGAGATGGATAACATTTTTTCCTAATTATCTAAGTTATATTTATCATATTAGCAATATAATTAATTCTTTAAATTATTTTTTTTTATGATTTTAAAACACGTTTTCCTAATATTTATTGAACGTAAAAATAAAATGTTAAAAAAATTGAATAATATCTCTGAAAATTTTGGATACACCATTTTAATCCTAATAAACATTAGTCATGATTATAATTAGTATTACCATAAAATATACAAAAATATAAAAATAAGGATTTTTATATTCATAATATGAATTTTTTCGTTATAGCAATGTGAAATTAATTTACTTATAGCATTTTGATAAAACCGTATTCAGTGAGAACCTATGTAGGCACGATGTCGACTTTCAAAATAATTATTAAATACCTTAACGAGGTTTTTGGAAATTTCATAACGTTAAATGATAGATTTTCAACTTTCATTTTAGGATTTATATAGAATATTATTTTATTTTTATTTTTTTTAAATAAATGATAATTTAGAATTAATATAATTTTGAAATTAAAATAACTATCTATGAAAATTATCTTAAAAAATAAAAATAATATTAAAATATTAATTTATATAATATTTAATAAATAATAATAAAATAATAATTAAGCAAAGTTTTTTTTTAGAAATTATATAAGAAATTTTTTTGGCCAACAGGTTCGAACTAACAAGTGTGGTTTATCATCAAAACCCGACAAAAACAAAAACAACTTTGAAACAAATAGCAAAAATATATAAGTCATTAATTTAAGTTGAGATTGCAATAAATATTTGCACTTATTTTAAGAATAATAACAAAGTTGTAACCGGATTTACCATATAAATCCCATATAATGGTGGGCCATAACATAAAGATTCATTTCTATTGTGAGTGGTTATACATGGTATCTTACAAAATTTGAATTAAAATTATAGGTTTTATGTAATATGTATAATTAGTTTAGGTTTATCTTAATTCTTAAACTATTAATTGTAGTGAGTGATCAAATTTTTTTTTAAAGTGTAAAATTTTTTGGAAGAATTTGAGAAAAAATTTACATCTCTAAAAATTTGATTATATATATATATATATATATATATATATATATATATATATATATATATCACATTTTACTTCGATATTATGTTATTTTTATTATTTTTTCTTTATATCTAAATAGATAAAAAAAATATACCTATCTCTTCCATATTAGATTAAATGTCCCCACTTGGCACAATAATAAACTATAATATAAAAGATATATTTTTATTATAAATTATCATGAATCAAATTTTTTATTATATAATAATAAAAATAGCCACTTATCAAAATTTTCATTTTTCTTTTTATATATTTCAATGTGAAAGAAAATATTTTTTTTATATAGTATCAATTCAATTTGTTAAATAATAAAATTTAATATAAGTGTGAATTTTTTCATAATTTTTTTATGATGATGATGATGGTTAACATCCACTGAGACAAAACTTTGGTCTATCGGACCTAAAGAAACGAATTATTTAGTTTGATTTAAGATTTTATTCCTATGCTCAAAAAGCTTGGAGAGAAGCCTCCCGAGCTCACTGTAATTTTGACAACGTAAAAGGCTAGGAAGGTCAGTATTGCAATAAAGATTTTGAAACTGAGATCTAATGTGGTTGTATGTGGGGCACTCTAAGAGGAAGTGATTTCCGTCCTCGATGTTCGTATTCTCACAGAGATGGCAGAACCTTTCCATCCATGGAGTTTTAGGAACTACCCAACAACTTAATTTAATGAATTCATAAAAAAACGAATTAATTTAAAATAAAACGTCTATACATAATAATTAAATATATCATTAATTATTAAATTCTTGAAAATAATACATATTAATATATTTTTAATTATTAAATTTTTTCCAACTAAACCAATATAAATAAAAAATAATTAATTTATATTTTAATTAATATTTTGACTATAACAATATGTCTTACATCATATATATTACATAATAATAATGATGATGATTAACATTCAGTAAGACCAATATTGTTTATCGAACCTTAAGAAAGTAAGAAATGAATTCACATTATTTAATATTTTATTTCTTTGATAAAAAAAGGAGAGAAACATTCTTAGATCACCATAATTTCGCTAACTTAACAAGACAAGATGGTTGGTAGTGTGTAAAATATTTTAGAGCTGAGAACATATGTGAGTAATAGCTAAGCAATCTAAGAGAAATGATTTTTTGTCTTCAACTTCCTTATATCAAAGGAGACAACCTTTTGTCCTAAGGTGTTTTGGGAAATGAAAAAATCCCACTTCCACTTTGAAGCTTATGAGAATTAGTTCTTATGATAGAAATACTCATTTTCTTCTTAGCAATGACCAAGACAGAAAGATAATTCTCGTTAGCAAGATTGGGGTTGATCACCTATTTATAATACCTTAGCTTCTCTTTCCCCTCTAAATCCTTATCATGCGACATAATATTCTTTAAAATATTTTTAATATTATCTTTATTATTCAAGATTACCTCCTCATTTACCCCGCAATAGTCTAGCCAAGACTGAAAATCCTTATGCGATCCTCGCTTGAGCCTAAGATAGGGGTTTTAGCTAGAGTTAGAAGTAATTTTGTGGAAACTCTTGACATTCATGTTGTAAAGCTTCTTCTTATACATGAGATACCTAATCATATATATGCTTTCAATGGGGGGAAGACTAGTTTCAATGAAGAGGATAGAGTATGTAGTATTCCCTTTAATCTTGAGGTTGTATGTTATATATTGCTTTTGGATTAGCTTGAGCTTCCTCCATGATTTTGTAGATATACTACAACCCCAAATCTCACATCCATATAAAATAATAGGGGTGATGAGAGTCCCCAAGAGGAACTTTCTTTGCTCTATACCGAAAGATCTATTAACTTGCAATTGCTTTCAAGCCCACAAAAGACTTTTCAACCTCCTTCTATCATTTTCTCAACGTTATAATTCTAATTAAGATGATTATAAATGTCATTACCGAGATATTTATATGAAGAAACTTTCTAAAAGTGGCTATTATCATAAATCAAATTATCATAGTTCGTGATGGATATAACCTTTAGTTGGTTATGGATATACCCTTTAATATTATGATCCATCCATGTCATATATTATATTTAATGATGGATATAGCTTTTAAAAGCATCAACCTTGTTTTTCATTATGTACGGTTAATTTAAATGGAAGTGCTCATAATTTTATTCTATGTTATCTTGTACAACTGGAAATAAAGTGATTTGGGGGTGTTGTTTCTAGTGATTTTCAAACTTGTTTTAATTACCCAAATTTAGCCTATTTAAAGTAAATAGTTACACTAACCATCTTATCTTCAAGTCAGTAACTTTGCTTGAGGGCATCTTCATAACGTCCACCATCTCTGAAAATTATGAAATATTAGTAGTATCTTGCACTAAATAGACAATGTTGGCATAGAATATTTTATTGTGTTTTTTACTTCGTGTCACAAATTTATTGATATTTTATGATTCTTGGTTTCGATTTCCATGCTAAGACTAGATTCATCATGTGGCTAGGACTTTTAGTTGTGCACACATCATATTTCTCACTTCTAATTGTATAAAAAACAATGAGTATGCACAGTGACATGTGGGTGTCTATTTTACTCAATGATATGGTTGATTTTTTAACCCATTCCAATCCTACCACAATGAAATTAAGAGAAAGAAGGACACAAGAAGGACTATCAATAAATTAAACTAGAGACTTTAGAATGCATCTCAATTGTACTTGAATGTAATGATAAGTATTTGCAACTTCCTAGCCACTGATGAACATCAAATCACACTATGAAAAATTCCTTGCATTATGAGAATTTGGTTGCACCTGCACTAATCCTCTTTAGTAGTTCCTTGAATTTCCTATAGATATAATTTTAGAAACAATCCTACTCCCGCAATTCTTCCCTATATGGGTCATATTTGTCCCCTGTATTGATAGTTGTTTTTCAATGCAAGAGAAAATAACTCTCCAATTTCATCATCACCTTTCAAAAGAATGCTTGAGTATTTCCAGGTGATTGTTGAACCAATTTCTACTCAAGTCCATGAAATCCTTGATTTGTCTAGATCGCACAAACCTCTTTTCGTAATAAAATTATAAATCCCACGTTTGCATTCCTCGTCCCCGACATACAAATTCTAGTGTCTCATGGATGGGTCAATCACTGAATCAACCGGTGTTCTTACCACTCCCATCACTTATAGGTAACATAAGGCGGCGGGTTAGAAACCTTTTTTACGGTAAGTATACTTGGTTTGAAGCATAGGTAGATCGGGATCAATATAAGCCAGTAAGCCCCAGTGCCTAAGATATCCACCAGCGGATTCTCCAAAGGGAGCATAGCCAGTTTACCCCGCATAGCAAAAGACAGGAGCACCAAAAGGGTATAGAAGGCAATAACAAAGGCTCAAAAGCGAGGCACCGTACTAATTTGAGTTATGTACTTTATATAGTAGACCTTTCCTATAGTCAATAGCGAATGCTTAGATAACATATGAATATTCCTCTATGTATGCAAAGGAATGAACAGGAATAACTACGACTAACTATATGTAGGTTTATTACTTACTGCTGACACACTCTCATTAGGGTAACGGAGAGACACTTTCCTTAACTATGAGAAGGGAAGGGCCCCATATTATTTAGGGGTCACTCACTATTCATATGGTGAGGGAATTTCACCACTGTTGACACACCATACGCTGGGCATTTGACCAGCTTTACTAGCTTCACTACTAGGATCTATATTCACTACAAGGAGATATAAAGTAGCTCAAGGAGGTTAGAAGGATTCAGTCTCGATCCTAATCGTTTGTTCAGAAGTGATAAAGGAATAACTCTTTCAAGTCTTCTTTAGGAATTAGTAATACGGAATGAGAATATTAGGTAGAGGAATAGAACAAACTCTTTAGTATTAGTATTGTTCTTGTAGGGATTATGTATTCTTTAGTTATAGTAGTCAGATAATAAATTAGATAGCTTACTTAGATTAGAAGGAGTAGGAATAGATTTCATAACTATACAAAGCTCTAACTAAGACTCAACAAAGCTATAACATCAGGGTATCACTAGAAAATATAGACTATAGCTTCAACTAACTATTATCTATAACTCACTATAAAGAGCAGCTAACAGGAGATCAGAAAAGTGATCGACGTTGACTAATAAGAATGAAACGAGAGACCCATCTATGGGCCTATTATCCACCTTCGAACCAGCTACAACCCGCCTTAAAGTCTTCTGGTGAGGGTGAGATAATGAATGCTCGACCCCCGGGCCGCCATCGTTTTAACACTCACTCATCATATGGGTGAGGGACAGAGTCACTCACTATTCATATGGTGAGGGTGCGTAAGCACACTCAACTGTCAAGGCCGCCATCGACGGAGTCACTCACTCATTCCGATGGGTGAGGGGCTCGACTGATAAGGACCGGTAACGGGGCTTGACTGATAAGGACCGATAACGGGGCTCGACTGATAAGGATGCGTAAGCAGTAGTGGAATACTTTATTATTGCTCCCTCGGTGTAATAGAGATCCACTACTATGGCATGGAGATGATTGGTGTCATAAAATGGTGTAGTGCATTCGTCAATATATGTCATAGAACTCCTCTCACCTCACAGAATTCCTCTCATCTACAACAATAAGAATCCTTTCAAACTGTCTCGTCTCCATCTCATTCATCCTAAAATAAGTGGATATTTCCATGGGTGACAAAGTGTGCTCGGGGATTTAATAGAAGGATTTATCACTGAAAAAAAATACAATGCAAAATAATACTTATCAGTAGGAGGAACAACCCTACCAAGCTACTTCCTAACTAGATAAATATACTCATGAATTACCTCTTATAATGAACAAAATATAACCTCAGCTTCCTATAGAGTCTACCTATGCATGATAGTAATGAAAACACTGTCAAAAACAACATCTACAACAGCATTGGTCAATATCTTCTTCTAGTCAAGGGCATGAGAAAAATTTGAAAAGTATCAAGCAGGTCAGGGTCCACCTCATCGAGGCTTCTCTTCTTCTTCTACTATCTTACTTTAGGTTCAGAATAATAACAAAGGTCTTGGAAATTGATGGGTGGGTAAAAGTTATCAGACCGTTTGGGTTCTTCCATTTTTAATCATTGTTTATAAGCATTGAATCTAAATTGCAAAAGCCATTATGTTTCCTTCTATTTAACTGAAATTTACCTAAGCTTTGGAGAGTTGTAAGGTTTAATGGATTTAAGTATATTATACTTAAAATATAGTAACATGGTTTAAAACTGTAGGCATTGAGATCAAAATCTAAGGATGAAACAAAAAACATTTTATGTTCATCATTACAAGAAATTTTAATTTCATGTAACAAAGTTTGAGGAAGGTCTATCATTTGCATCCTACAAGAAAATTTGCTTGCATCACTCAAGCCCTTTGAATTTGGGCATGGTAGATTCCATTACACAAACAATCAACCACTAAAAAAAGGTGAAAAGAAAAAACAAAATTTCATGCATTCTGACCCTAGAAGCATTAGGGACCTGAGTGAACTGATCTGCACAATAAAAACATGCAAAATGCTTAATTATCCATTGTCTTTTGATGAATTGTTGGCCACAATCAAGATCTGCATCATCATAATCATTAAACCCTTTGTACAATAAGGACATGCAAAACGCTTACTTGTGCATTGTCTTTTGATGAATTGTTGGCTGAAATCCAGATCTGCATTATCATAATCATTAAACCCTAGAAATTGTTTATCCATAAGAAAAACAATCATATTTAGTAAAAAGGAAGAACTCTCCAGAGTCCAAATTCATACCCATGTACAAATTACTAAGATATCCACACCCAATGACCTTGCCCTTCCTCCATGTAATCATTGATGCTCTCCTAGGTGTTTCCCATGCAAACTCCATTTGCGGTTGGAATCCCATGAAATCCATAGATCATGTTGATGGTCTTCCTTCTTCTAGCATTTCCACGCAGATATAGACAAGGCAGAGAAAAATGTAGTGCTACAATGTCATGTTGTAATGTGTTAATATTTTATTTGAACCCAACGTGAAAAAGAAGAGAAATATTTACAATGGAAAAAATGAAAGAAATATTTATTATATAATATAAAATAAAATATATAAATTTCAATTGGGTTAAATGATTTATTTCTAATAAGTATTTGTTATTTTTGCGTAAGATGCTAATAAAAGGAAGAAGAACAAGTTAAAAATGATATTGGGATGGGTGTAAACATTTAAATATGACCTCAATTAATAATAAAAAGTTAAATTAATAAAAATAACAAAGTTCAATTTGTTATATTTTGATTTTGGTATTAACTTGTGAGTAGGATTTTTTACAATATCATGGACCAATGCCATGGCTTATTAATACTACAAGTGTAAAAACCATAACTTATTTCACAACCAAAATATTTTATAACAATATGACAAGATTCTTAACTGTGGATATTCACCCCCACATTACGGTAAATATTATTAACTTGTAAAAAATAGACTTTGTTACAATGCCATGGGTCAATACCATGGATTATCAATAACACATGCCCAAAAAACATAAATTATTTCACAGTCAAAATATTTTATAACAATATGACAAGATTGTTAACCATGGATATTCACCCTCACTTTACCATGGATTTTAACTTGTAAGTTGGTTTTGTTCCAATACCACTTTACCATGGATAATAACTTGTAACTAGGCTTTGTTACAATACCATGTGCCAATACCATGGCTTATCAATACCACATGCCAAAAAACCATAACTTATTTCATAGTAAAAATATTTTATTTTAATTTTATTTTACAACATTTTTTTAATTGAATCTAGAAGGGAAAATGTTACAATTTGAGATATATCTAAACCCTCTATCCTAACGACTACTAAAGATATTCCCATAGAAATTAAATTAAGGTTTTAATAAAATTAAGCTAAGATGGATCTATGCCGATTCTATATATATATATATATATATATATATATATATATAAACAATCGACATAGATCCATCTTAGCTAAGGATCCAAGGGATGAGAGCAAGAAAATTGAATAATTATAATAGATTAAATATAGTGCATGATTTTTTAAAGTTTTTTATTATTTTATTTTCTTTGACATGATTGATCCAAAATATAGGTTTAATATTTTACAACAAATCAAGTTTCTTTTAGATAATTTCTTAAGCACAACACACTGTGATCCAATTTAAGAGAGAGTTGGGGAGGGGGCAAGATAGTGAAAAAGTTGGAGGACAGAGAGAGAGAGAAAGAGAGGGTGATGGGGGCAGAGAGAGTGAGGTGGGAGAGAGGGAGCAAGAGGAAGGAAGAGAGAGGAGAGAGAGAGAGATGGAGTTGGAGTGGGATAGAGAGGGAGGAAAGAGCAAAGACATAGAGAGATAGAGGTGGAGAGGGAGAGGAGTGAGAAGGGATAGATAGAGAGACAGTGAGGGAGAGAGGAGAGGAGGGAAGAGAAAGAAGAGGAGAGGATATAGATAGGGAGAGAAGGGGAAGGGAGAGAGATGGAGACATAAAGGTGGAGAAGAACAAGCAGGGGGGAGGATAGTGATAGAGTTGGACAGAGAGAGAGAGAGAGAGAGAGAGAGAGAGAGAGTGATTTGGGGGGAGAGATAGAGGGAGGTGGGAGATAAGTGATAGAGAGGAAGGAAGATAGAGATGAGGAGAGAGATATGGAATTTGCGGGGGGTAGGAGAGGGAGGGAACAAGCAAAACATAGAGCGAGAAAGGTGGAGAGAGAGAGAGGGTGACAAGGGAGTCATGGAGAGAGAGTGAGGGAGAGAGGAGAGCAGGAGGGAATAGAGAGAATGATATAGATAGAAAGGGAGAGAAGGGGGAGAGAGAGACAGATAGAGAAGGGAAAGAAAGGGAGAGAGAGAGTCTTTATGTTGAGGGAATGAGATGGAGAGAGGGAATAAAAAAGAGACACAAATATAAATATAAATATTATATAAAAAGCCTAGATCCATATTAACCCTATAACTATCAAGTGCCAAGAGGGATCCAATCTCTCGAGGTGCAAACATTTCTTCAAGTTTTGCACTAGAAAAAAAAGTTTGCACCTCGAGAGATTGGACCCCTCTCAGCGCTTGATAGATCCGATTTAAGATGGATATAGGTTGGTTAATACGAAATTAAAGTAGTTTTTATTTGATATTATAGCCTTAAAAATTAAAATTCCCTTCAAGTTAATTTCAAATTGAAACTAGATCCAATTAGATTCAATGAATAGATTTTTAAAAAATACTTAAAATAATTTTTTTATTAAAAAAATATATTTTTAAAATTACAAATTATTAGAGATAAATAATGCAATGTTGGCTCACCTATACACCATGTGAGGATGAAGAAGTGTTTAAGGAAGGATAACCTTTCAACCAATCTTTAACGACCTTTCAGTCCCCTATCACTTGTAATTTTAGATTGCTTGACACAATTAAGATGACTAACATAAAAAAATTGATTCATATTATTGTAGTACTTGTTAGGTAGTTGTATTTTTGTTCTTAGACTAAATTAGTAATTCATGTTAGTCATTTTTAGTTGTATTACTTATTATCTAGTCACATATTTTAACTCGTGACTAAATCAATGATTTATGTTAGTCGTTTTTAGTTCGGTCACTTAAGATTGCTCATTTTTTGTAGTATTTCACTTGGAAAAGCTGTGGTGACTAACATTTTTAGTCACCTAGTCACTAATGGCTCATTTTCTACTAGTGCAAAGCTTAATTTCACCCTACATGTTTTATATTCATCACTTGGGAGTTGTGTGATGATTGATGATGAGTGTAAGTGAGTTAGAGAAGGTTGCATTGTGTGAGTATGCTGCAAATCCATTAGTGAGTTTGATTGCTTGAGTGTATGAGATCTAATGGAAACAATATGAGAAGATCTATTTCCTAAAGCATAATATTGATTCAGATCTCTAGATTTCATATTAGTGATACAAAGAGTTGTAGCAGAGTTTGGTATTGATGGAATTGCATATTAGTGACTCTCACATTTGTTTTCGCAAGATCTGCTGATGCATTTTGCACATACCCATAGTGTCTTATGTTGTTGATTGTATTATGCAACAATCATATTTTCTTGTGAGGGTTTTTATGAGTTTTATTTCAGTTGTTGGTGATATTACCCAGTTATTTTATTGGATAGAGCGTGGCCACTATTTTTCTAAAGAAGAGAGCATGTTTGTGGTGTTTTTGATTGATGAGAATGTCTTGATCCTAGAGGCCATATTTCATAGATGAATTAAGTTGAGTAGAAATTTTTTGGATCCAGTTTGAAAATATATGAAAGGAGGTCCGAATAGAGTAGAGGAGCAGTGACTCCACGGATGTGGAGTGATGTTTGTGAAGTTTCACTAAAAGGAATAGTTTCTCAATCCAATTGTAGTTGGATAGTCCAATCGGAGTTTGGCAGGGATCAATTGATCATGGTGGCTTTCAGCAGATGGTAGTTCGTAGATCCGTGGAGAACATAGTCTTCTGAGTTGATCAATAGAATTGAGTCTCCATGCTAATCGAAGTCATCTGATTGTATATGAGTTTGAGTCTCCATTCTGATGGGAGTCAACAAATCTATGTAAAAGACATATTTTGCTTAATAGAATATTCAAAGTAGTGTTGCAACAATAAGGGTGGTTTTTTTTCCCGGTGAAGGCTTTTCGCCCAGATATCTTGTGTATGTTGTGTGATGGTTTTTATGGTTGTGTTTGATGGTTTTTTCGCTCTCTTAGTTGTTTGATTTAGATTCTTACATTATTATATTCATGTGATAATATAATATGTTGCTAGTTATACACATGATTTAGTAAGTGAAGTCATAATTGGTAAAATTGTTAAAGAAGTCACATTACTGATTCATCCCCCCACCTCAGGAGTTCTCAAAGTATTCCAAAAAATATGATCATAGAGTGCATTATAGATGTTCTCAATGATGCGACAACCCTTAGCAAAGAACAAGGACACTCAAAACATGTAAACAACAAGAAACCATGCTTGGTGACCAAAGAGACACTTGATACGAGAGTTGGGTAGGCTCCAAATTCAAAGGTAGCAAAATTTGGGACGGTGCTGTAGTACCAACAACAATACCTTTTCTCCTTTTAGTATTATTGACAATCCTCCAGTGACATGGCATGCATTTCTTGTAAATGTAATTGTACAACCTTCACTTTTTGACTTCCAATTCAAATTATATTTATTCATAAATAAGGAGCATGCCTCGTTTCTTTTAACAACCATTGGTTTCCATTATATAATTTTATCCACACCTTAGCCTTTCCAACAATTTTACATTTTTCATCATCACCCAAATAAACATATCCAATATCACCTTGAACATAACCTTGAAAATATTTCTTATGATGTGTGGTATGAAATGGAGATCTTGGTTTTATCATTCAAGAACATAAAATGTTATCCATTGAAACTATTAAAGAATCTTGTAATGCATCACCTGGTATATTTGTTTCCTTATTACTATTATCTTATTTTCCATCATCTTGTTTTCCATTTAGACACCAACGCGCCTTATTTGTGTGTCCCCTCTACTCCTAATGCCATCATTGTAGCTTCATTCTCATTTTGGATATGCCCCTCTTAGAATTTCCATAATTTCCTAGGTTCATTCCTCTCTTTGTTTGTCTTCACCTTTTCTTTACAATCAAAGTATTAGTTGACATATCACATATGATTTTTCATCACATTTTCTAGCTAGGGTTAACACCAACAACATCATCAAACTTTAAAGTGTTTGAAATAGAGAAAAGAAGAGAAAACATTACTCACAACCATGACGAAGCCATTCTATCTTTCTAGTAATGAGCACAAGATCAAAAGAGATTTGGCCTCATCATTAAATTTTATTCCTACATAAATTAATTGACTTGTGACTATTTTAAATTCATTTAAATGATTAGCAATAGAGCCACCTTCAACCACATTCAGAAAAAATAATTATTTTACAAGAAATACCTTGATGAAAACCAAGGGATTTTCATGTAGCTTAGATAATGCCTTCATCAAACCCATTTTATTTGTTTCTTTTAAAATATTAAAAGCCACTGATACTACCAGGAACAACAATATTTTTCCGAGTGCTTTTGTGTCAAGCATATTCTAGTCTGGATCCTTCATTGTCACTCACTTCTTTGTTATTCCATCCATTCGTAGAAAAATATTCTTCTAATATAAATAATATTCAATTTTCATATTCCATATTTAGTATTTTTGGCCATTAAAATTCTTGACCCTAAAAACTTCTTCCACCATTTACCCCACTAAAACTAGGAAATGCTCATTCTTTTCTGTTTTATCAGCCAAATAAAGCTTTAGTTTTAATATCGTTCTGGTCAGTTTTATTAGCCAAATGAACCTTCAGTTTCAATATCGATCATTAGGAATAGGCTAATGGAGTAATACAATGAAAATAAATGTCAAAATGAAAATACAATGACACAAAATCAGGGAGACATTGATTCACATGGTTCAGTTGATTTGGGATACATCCACAAAGAAATATTTCATCCTTCCTTTTATTGCATTTAGTGAATTGAAGGAATACTTGCATTATATTTTTTGTAGCCTCCTCTTCTCTCTCTTGTAGTCTCTTCTCTCAGCTGCAATACTATGTTGATAGTATATAAATACAATACAATTTCCTCATAAAAAGATATTTTCCTTCTAAAGAAAAACACCCTAACATAAATTTTATCGTCACATCAATGAACTAATGATGAATGGTCCAAATTGCCTACTAGAACAACAATATTTTGCAAGAAAAAATTTCGAAAAAAATTATCTTTGGGGGCATTTCCCTTGAACCCCTACTAGGAAATGACATCGAAACATGGCTACAAAAAAGACCTATGAATCAAGAATATAATCAATCCCCATAACCAACACTAGTTAACGTGGAGTTTACACCGTTAGAAACATTTCGGTGTGGTGGAAAAACATCAAGGGGGTAGGAGAGATGCTCATAATGTTTTGACCCTAAAAGTGTCATTTGATATGTGAAAATGGATTTGGAAGGTTTCAAACTATAGATTTTCAAATTAGGACTTCCCACTAAAAGGGGTCCTACAACAAACTTCCTTTAATTTCTCCCCCTAGAAACTACCAATATTGATGAAAAATTATACAATGATTTATTCTTCACCAATAAGCATGCACTTGAGAAGCCAAAGTGTATATATAGTATTGATGTCTAAAATCCTCATGACTATAAAAACTAATAGTTATAAAACAAAAGGAAATGGAAAACTATATTATAACTTCAACATCAAGTCAATTTACCTCACAACTCCAATGTCCGTACGAGGAATATGAGTTTGTTCTTTCCAAATTTGTTATGCTTACTTTTCCCATAACATAGTGATATCGAGATATTGATATAATTTTAATTCACATAAATATTATATCAAATTATTTATTATTGGAAAACTATATATACTCTATAACAAAAAAAATAATTTATGTATTTAGGCTTCTGTGATCCATAATGAATTAAGAAAAGTCTTTTCGTAGAAATCACATAAGAGAAATTTTTGGCTGACGCGTTTCGAACCAACCAGTGTGGTTCATCATCACGACTAGATGAAGAGGCAGACCATGGCAAAGGCTTAAATAGAGAGCAACAAAGAGACCATAATTACAAGTAACAACTATATTTGAACAACAATATTTAAATTATGATATTAATTTATTAATATATGAAAACAAATATTATTAAGTAACGGCTATATTAAACGACTAGTTTTTGAAAAGTAATATTTAAATTATGATATTAATTTATTAATTTATTAAAAACAAATATTAATAAGTAGTAGATATATTAAACGACTAGTTTTTGAAAAATAATATTTAAATTAATTTATTAAAATCAAATATTATTAGAAAAAAATCAAATTGAAACTCCAAACAAAGAGGGACGTCAAAAATTATAAAAGGGAGTCAAGACCCTAACTGAGACAAGATCATTTAATAAATAAAAATAATTAATGTAAAATAAATAAAACAAAACAAAAATATACACAAGTGAAATGATATATATATATATATATATATATATATATATATATATATATATATATTCAAAGAAAAGTAATCAATAAATAATACAAGTTCAACAATAAAATATGGGGTTGAGGCCCATTAAACAAATAACAAAAATACTAAAAGGATTTAAGAATGAATAGGATGATAAAATACTTAAGAAAATAAGAAGGATCAAAAGTATAAACTTTAATGAAGAATAAATCAATAAAAAATACTATAAAAAGGACACCAATACCTACGTAGTTAAGTAAACAAACAAACGAAATAAATCTAAAAAAGAAACCTAAAAAACTAGGAGGACAGGACACGGATCCAGCTTCTACTAATAATTCAACCATCGTCTCTATTCAAATTATTGGGTCTTTTTTCAATTTCTAGGGCCTCCCTCAATTTATGATAATGCAAATGACTAACCCTAGCAATGACTTGGGCCTCCTCAATGCAAATGTGATGCTTAGATTTATCTGCATGCTCTCCTAAAGCAGAGGAGTGGATCCTCCCATGCTTGATGTTAGCGGCAAGATCATGAATCCTTTGATTAATCGAGCGACCAGTCTCACCAACATAGGGAGTCCCACAAGAGCATGGGATAACGTAAACACCCTTCATATTCTTGGGGTCCATTGGGTATTTTACAAATCTAAGGGAGCTCCGGATGGTATTTAAATGCCTAAAGGTTGAAGCCACCTTATGATTCCTTAGGATCCTCGCAATCTTGTCTGTGGTCCCTTAGATAAAAGGAAGATGAACACCGGAAAATTGATCCTTGGTATTTTTCTTAACACGAGGACCTTTTTCAGCTCTGAGGAAAGCCTTAGTACATTGGTGTCTACTATACCCGTTATTAAGGAAAACACTTAGGAGATGTGCTTTCGCTTCATTGAGATGGTTATCATCAGAAACTCTTAAAGCTCTTGCCACTAAGGTGTTCAGAACACCAAGCTTTTCAACTCAGAAATGATGAGAATTAGCATGAAGATATTGTTCTGTATAAGTTTTCTTAAGAAATATCTAATGAGGAAAAGAGCCATCATCATTCATTGAGAGGAGGACATCAAGGAAGGGAAGACTACCATTACTTTCAAATTCCACGGTGAACTTTATGGAACTAGATTGATTGTTAAGTTGGAGAAAAAATAGTTCCAACTCTTCCTTACCATGGGACCAGATGACACGAGTGTCATCCACAAACCTCTTCCACATCTCAGGCAAAAGATGAGAGGAAGCTAAGACCTTTGATTCAAAATACTCCATGAATAGATTAACGACAGGGGAGAGGGGGGAACCCATGGCAACGCCGCAAGTTTGCTCATAGAATTCCCCATCTAATGAAAAGAAAGTAGAAGTAAGACAAATACTAACTAAATTAGTCGTATCAGGATCCGTAATGTGCTTCATAACTTCGATGGCCTCGTTGATAGGGATATTAGTGTGGAGGGAGACCACATCGAAGCTCACAAGATTGTCATGTGGATCAAGCTTGAAACTCTTTAACTCATTGACAAACGATGCAGAGTCCTTGATGAAGGATTTTGCATGGTCAACAAGTGGCTTAAGCTTCTGAGCTAAATATCTAGCAAGAAGATAAATTGTCCCTCGTAACGTGTTGACAATGGATCTCAGGGGAGCCCCTTCCTTATAAATCTTTGGCAGGCCATAAATTTCTCTTATGTAATTTCTACCGAAAAACTTTTCTTAAAACAATTAATATTGTACAAATTGAGAAATATACTAAAATAAAATATGTTTATCATATATAAATAAATTTATATAATATTTATATTAATTATATAAATTAAAAATTAAATCAATAACTTCAAAACCACCTTATTATGGAAATGTAAACAAAACAAAATCTTAAATAACAAACTCATATTCTTCACATAAACCATAAAAGTAAAACACGAGAAAATTTAGCTTGACAATGAAATCATAATATGAGCCCTCCATGTGGATGTGTCTACTCACCTTTAACTTTATCAAAGCATAGACTTTGCAAAATGAACTTACATATAGTCTTTGGTTATTCCTATGGAAATGGACATCTATAGAATGAATTATTATCTTTGGTTATTCCTATGCACATGGACATGTTTATTCAACTGAATTCTGTGGAAATGAACCATATTATATTTGTTTATTCCTATGAAAATGCACATGCACACATTGAATTAATAGTTTATGGACATATTTATTCAACCAAATTCTCTAGAAATGCACCAATTAGATGTTGGTTTCGTGGATTAAAACTTACTCATATGCAAAAATTGTTGACGGATTACTTGGAGAGGGCGATTTATGACATCCTCGAAGGCCCGCCCACAAGGAACTATCCTGATGTTATGAAACCTCGTCCTGAAGAAAGTTTGACTCTCCGTTTAGGGTTAAGCACAAAAATGGGCTGTGTAACACTCCCCATATAACGATGAAGCAACACACATTCAAATAAACATGGGCGGAAATTTCCCTCCTGTCATCCTGCGACGTTCAAACAGTTAACTTGCCAAGAAAATCCAGCCCCGCAATTGCAAAACGTGTAATTTTGCATTCAAACATTAGAGTCAAAGTCAGAATCAGTAAGTATATTCTTAGGGTTTTTTCTTCATCGAGCGACGAGTTCTGTAATTTTAAGTTTTAACGAGGAATAGTTGAACAAATTCATTCTTTTAACGTGTAAAGTGCAAATTCTTCGTAAATTCTGTAAGGATTTTGTGGTAAACCTGTTTCAAATTTTGATTATAAAATTTCATCTAAACTTTCGTGACGTAACTAAATTAAAATAAAACTCACTCGGGAGAAAAAATTCCTACTTGTTAACTGTCTCCCTCAAATAGTACCTGTTTGAGTTCGATCCTTTTATCTCCAACTCACTCGGGAGAAAAAATTCCTACTTGTTAACTGTCTCCCTTAAATAGTACCTGTTTGAGTTCGATCCTTTTATCTCCAACTCACTGCTTTAGATCATACTCAATTTCTGAGAGCGAACCCTCTATCTTCAGGCCTTGCTTTGCTCACCAAAAATAATCAAAAAGTATTGGCAACTATGCGACTTGCGCGACCACGGTGGGCATGAAAGAGAACGAAATCATCCAGCTTGTTAGATCAGACGGCACTGTTCAAATTCTTCAAAAGCGCCTCCAGGCCGTCCAAATAATGCAGGAATTCCCTCACCATTTAGTCTGCGACTCCCACTCTTTGTTCATCGGGCAGAAGACCCTGTCGCTTTCTTCAAACGAGCAACTAGAGGTGGGAAACAAGTATTTCCTTCTGCCACACCATTTTTTCCGGTCTGAGTTAACGCTCGGATTGTTGGCTTCCTTAACATTACCGTCGTCCCTAAAATCTCCAAGGACTTCCAATGGTAGCGTATCAGCCTCTTTGCGCAGTATCAAACGTGCGACTGTTCTTTGCCAACCGTTTCAGATAGAGAAACGCGATGTGGGCGGAGGTCTTTGGATCAAAGTGTCAGAGGAGTTTATTACAAAGCTTTTGGAAGACACGAGGCTTACCGTTGATGAAGGAAATCATTCATTGGGCAGCAATTCAGTAGATGACAAGCACAGGCTGTGCAATACTCTAGAACTGTGGAAGGATTATGAACAGTTGGTCACGTTCAGAGGCCAGTGCTGGAGACCAGAGCTTGAGACTATCGAGCAAAAGGAGAAGAGGGGTAATTGCCACAAGCTGATCTTCAAAATGAAGGGACTCAGCGTCAACAGATCTTGATCAGTTTGAATGTATTGCCTTTTAATTGGAAGAACTTTTTACTAACCCAAGAGATAGTTAAGAAAGGTTAGTGTCAATAGTACATAAACATAATCTAATTACCTTTTCACACTACTATTATCAATGATACTTCAGTGATCTTCCATGGATTTCTTGTAAATGTAACATGGATTTGTTGTAAATCTAACTATAGAACTTCACTTCGAGATTACTTTGTTGAAATCATTTCTTTTTATATAAGAGCATGTCTCATTTCTTTCTAAAATCATTAGTTCCTATTATGTAATTTTATTTAGATCTTACCATTTTAAGCAATTTTACATGGTTCATTGTTATCCAAATAAGTTTGTACTTTATTTATATCTTACCATTTTAAGCAATTTTACACGGTTCCAAATACGTTTGTGCAAAATCATCTTGAACATAATTTTGCAATATTTCTTATAGGGTGTGGAATGAAAAGAAGCACCTAAATCTATCACCTAAAAATTAATAATGTTTTCTATTGAAGAAATTAAAGCATCTTGCGATTGATCAGCTACTACATTTACTTTCTTATTATTCTCTTGTTGTCCATGTCTTTGTTTTCCTTTTAGAAACATACAATATTTCTCTTTGTATCATTTTTTCTCATGATGCCATCATTCTAGCCTCTCTCTTATTTCATAACTTCATTTCTTTGATTTTCCATGATTCCCCAGGTTCTTTCCTCTCTCGCATTGTCCTCTCATGTTTTATAGAATCGAAGAATTAATCACATTTTCTCACTAAGGATAACACCAAAAACATCAAGGAACTTTAAACTCTTTGAACCAAAGACAAAATCACTCACAACCATGACTATGCCATTTTAGCTTTCTAGAAATGAGCACAAAATAAAAAGAGCCCTAACGTCATCATCAAGTTTAATTTTTGTAACTTAATTGGCTAGTGACTATTATAATTCACTCAAATGATTAATTATAAACCCACCTTCTAATATCTTCTTATAGAATAAACATTTCATAAGAAATACATTGTTCGAAGATGTTGTCACTTTTTCTAACACCTGTAGCACAAGTCCTTGAGGAGATATAGAAAGCTCCCTAGAGACAACCTCTGGGTTGATTGTAGACCAGTGCCTAGGAAATCTTAAAGAGAGAAGTGCATTTAGGATTATTTGAGGGATTATGTTGCACTCCAATCGTCACGTAGTTTTGAAAGATAATAAGGGGGGGTTTGGTTCAACAGTCTGTCATTAAGGTGAACTCAAGTAGATACATGGATCCAAATACATGGGGCAGAACGGGCCAATATCAAAGTGAATGTCTAGTTGTGGTGGCTGACACACAACAATAGGTAGCTTAGTATTGGAGTTGTAGTAAAATGAAAAGGAGGAGATAAAGGAAGGAATGTGATGCATAGGGCTTGGAATAACACAAAATCCTAAGAAACAATATTCCAGTAGAAGTATCGAAGAATGAAGAGGAGGAATGGCAGAAATAGTGGAGTGCTAATTAATGTCCCAAGATCAAAGGAGCGAAAGGAAGGAATGTGATGCATAGGGCTCGGAATAACACAAAACCCTAAGCAACAATATTCCTATAGAAGTATGGAAGACTAAAGAGGGGGAATGGCAGAAACAGTGGAGCACTAATTAATGTCCCAAGATCTATACATCTTGAGTACATTTGTTTCTAATTAGCATATGTAAATTTATGCTCATACAGGTACTGTAGGCTATTGAATAACACAAGTCAATCTGTAATTACCACAGGTACTACTACTATTTAGAAACAAATATATAACCATGAGAGAATGAAATCGACAGCTTCATTACACAATTTCAGTAGAACAGAAACATACATGAAATGAGATTTACAAAAAGAGTTTCATTAATCCTCAAAATGAGTCCAATATACCAGTCCATTTTATTTAGCCATATATCGCTTGAGTCCCTCAGGCAATTAGAACCAAAGTGGAATCATAAAATTTGGACCACCACGGGTGCAAAATTATGGAACCTATATTAAGTGTTTCTTCCCTCTATTTATAAGTAGAGGGGGAGTTTTTCATTAACCGTTACAAAATATCTCAGCTAAGGGCCAGTTGTCCAATTGACTAGCTATCTTGGTGTGCGATATCCTGCTGCCCAAAATGATTACAAAGGATTTGATTTATTTCTTGAAAATAGACAAAAATGACATAAAATAGGAAAAGGAAAATTGAATGATTACTGAGGAAAATATCTCCCTTCCATTCGTGTGATCACCCTTGATCAAGACACATCTCTGCCATGATGTGCCTCTCTTGTTGCTCGGCTAGTTCACCTATCGCTTTCGCCTTAACTACCTGATGTCACCACTATTTGCAGCTGGTAGTGATCAACTATGGTTGCTTGTCATAGAGCAGAAGAGGAGATTGACCTGGTAGTCTTTCATTGTCAAACTGTGAGGAGCTCCATGTTGAGAAATTAAGTCTTCCTGAGTCCCATGCCTCCATTTAATCCATGAAGATATGTGCATGAAACAATGAAATGCGTTTTTGTTTCCCATGTAGTCCTTGGTTTCTTGTCCTAGGGGCTTCCATAAGATTAGCCCATATCGATTTACAACTGCTCCATGCCCTCATTCAATACCGTAGTTACCAATCCATTTGCCTTTAAAGCTTTGTATTTCCTCATTGGAGCGGTTTCATATCACAGACTTCACAGTGATGCAGTATTCAAAATTTTCGATTCTCGACCTCTGATATGACAAGCTCCTTCTACTTAGCCCTTCCCACATTTCTAACCATAGGACTGAGGGCTGTGACCTGGTTCTTAGCCTTAAGGCAGTAAGGCCTTTTTCTCCTACCGGGGAATATTGTTCCTTTGTAAACTTGTTTTTTACCTTGGCACTTTAAGTTCCTCTTGACTTTGGGCCAACCCTTATTTCAGAGCCCCCCTATCAATGAATTCCAATCAGTGTTTTAAATTTGGTGCACAACATTCACTTCACCAATCACCATTTTTACTTAACCCTTGGTACTTTCATGCTCCTTGTGACCATAGGCCAACCCCCATATTGAAGCCCCTTAATAAGAGGTTTTCAATCAGCGATTTCATTTTGATGCACACATGCTACAACCTTCGATTATCGATCTCCGATATGTGACTTTTTCACTACCACATGTCACTTTATGAGTGGTGATATGTGTCACCCAGTTTTGGCCCCTTATGACCCCTCAAAAAGCTGAATCTACCTGCGCAATGTCCACCATACAGTTGCATCATGCTGACATGAGCTACACCATGTCCCTTATCGGAACCAACCATATGCTTCCAAGTGTCATGCATCAGAACCAATCATGTGTAACCATGTTTCATTTATCGGATCTAATGATCTTCAACCACGTGACCCCTTAAGGAGAGAGAAAAGGTGAACCCTCTTCTTTTTTTGTAATTGATTTCCTTTGTTAAATGTTTCAAGGCATTCTGGACGCTTTAGTGCTAGAGGCTCAAATCTCAACAAATTTAATCACAACCATAACTTTCTGTGATATTGCAACTTTGGAAGGGTGTCACCTGTTTGATCGCTGATTGTGATGTGCCAATATCTTGATGCTCTGATGCATTAGACCTCTGATATGCAGGATTGTCGATGTGCGGGATCTCTGATTTGCAGGATCGCTAAACGTATATCAGTGGAATGCTTCTGTTGTACCATGTGCTACACCTTAGGGTGTATTATTGCCGATATGAAGGATTTTACCCTAAGGATTTTCTCCTTGACTTCTAGTTTTCAAGGATAACTTCAATCTACTATAAATTTTAATTCCAAGGTCCATTTGAGGAGTTATATATATCGTTAGAAAGATAATTCCGATAGTTATCCCTTGGAGGAGGTCCTATTTAGCTATGAGTGTTTCTGTGGCTTAGAATATATATGAAAACCTTTATGTTCTTGTGTACTTTGGTCAGCTGAAAACAAATTTAGTGGTGAGTGAAAAAATTGGCCCCAACTAGGGACAACAACATGCTCGCAAGGTACTAAGAACTTGTAGGCCAATAGCCTTCACCATTTTTCATGGAGTCAAAAATATAATGAATCGATAAAACTAGAAAATGTCCATGGAATTTTATTTGCAGGAGATCCTTTCCTCATCAAACTAAAATGTAGAAATATAAATTCTAAAAGTTGGAAATTAACTGCTTGGCTAGTGAGCTTATTTATGTATAAATCATACTAATGTATACAACTCAATCCTCCTAATTTTAGTTCCACCTTATAATCACACAAGCCTACGATCAGAGTACTCGACCTTATGCCTTCATGCTACTGGAATTTAAAAATCAAAACAAGTATGCACCTTGGAAAATATTTTGACAAAAGATTGATATGTGCCCCCAACTTAACCGTTGATGCTCAACACTTTTAATCTCCTCCATGAACCTTCTAATGGGGTTATTTTCATGAAAATCAATGACTAAAATAGGCAGGAATCCCATTAGAAATTCATACCAAAGATTTGACACATACCTTAGAATTGAGGAATATTGTTGCAGGCCAAAGAAAGATGGCATGTAATCATCTACTGGATCATGGAACTGATGAGAGAAAATTGCAGCTGCCTCATTTTCTTGAATAGTCTGTTGACGAGTATCTTCTTGGTTAGGGTAGCCACTAACACTACTTGGCTCTTTTTCTTTATCCGAAATGGGTGTGGAGGGGGAGGGTGACTTCTCTTCTTAGAGGGATTCAGGGTTAAAGAATTTTGGATCTAAAGGCCCCTTTATCTTATATGTTAGCTTAGGAGGCACTGCAGAAGAAGTACCTTCATTTTTGTCTTTCCCTCTCGATCTATTTTCATATGACCATAAATATTATTTCTTGTGTAGCTGAGCGTGCATGAGATTAGTGAAGTGCCTACAATAATCATCAATCTCGCCATTCTTCAGTGTTGCATGAATATCCTCCTCCACTTCTTTATATGCTTTGATTTCTTTTTCTTTATCGGAGAAAGATGAATATTAGTTCCCCTGAACTTTATTTGCATATGGTATCTATTCCTCGAGATGATCCTCTAGATATAATGGAGGATGAGTGTGGTCTTGTTGTTCTTTCTTTTCCCCTTTCCATATTTGTAGCGGAGGCATTCATTATTGGGAATTTAAACATGGATTAGCAACCTCGAGGTTCAGTCGTTGAAGGTTTCTATTTTCTAACTCTAGTTCTATTAGTATATATAAGGAGTTCGTTATTAACCTCTCCATCTCTTCTATCTTCTCCTCCATGTCTTGATAGTGGATTCGTTAGAGTGTTTACAATTAAGATTCAGACAGTGGAGTCGCTAGGGTGTTTATAATGAAATTCAGACAGTGGAGTCACCAAGGTGAGATATCTTCAACCCACACTTCGCTTCCTCACCTAACAGAGGGAATGTAAAGATTTGTCGTACCGAGGGGAAAATATTCTAATCCATTCCCCGACAACGTCGCCAGAAAGATGTTGTCACCTTTTCTAGAACTTGTAGCACAAGTGCTTCAAGATATATAGAAAGTTTCCTAGAGACAACCTCTAGGTTGATTGTAGACCTAGGACTAGGACATCGTAAAGAGAGAAGTGCATTTAGGATTATCTGAGGGATTATGTTGCAGTCTAATTGTCACATAGTTTTCAAAGATAAGAAAGGGGGGCTTGGTTCAATAATTTTTCATCAAGGTGAACTCAAGAAGATACATGGATCCAAATACAAGGGGTAAAACAGGCTAATCTCAAAGAGAAATGTCTAGTTCTAGTGGCCGACACACAACAATAGGCATTTTAATATTGGAGTTATAGTAAAATGAAGAGGAGGAGAGAATGGAAGGAATCCGGTGCATAGGGCTAGGAATAATCCTAAGCAACAATATTCTAGCAGAAGTATGGGAGGTTGAAGAGGTGGAATGGTAGAAACATTGGAGCGCTAACTAATGTCCCAAGATCTATACATCATGAGTACATTTGTTACTAATTATCATATGTAAATTTGTGCTCATACAGGTAGTATAGGCTATCAAATAACAAAATTAAATATGTAATTTCCACAGGTACTATTACTACTTAGCAGCAAACATATAACCATGAGAGAATGAGACTGGTAGATTCATTACACAATTTCAGTAGAGGAGAACCATATATGAAATGAGATTTACAAAGGGGAAAACATATTGCTTATAGCCATGATTGGAATCACCAAAGAGTTTCAGTAATCCTCAAAATGAGTCCAATATACCAGTCCAATAAATTTAGCCTTACATCGCTCGAGTCCCTCATGAACAGGCAATTAGAACCAAAGTGGAATCACAAAATTTGGAGCACCATGGGTGCAAAATTCTGGAACCTGTATTAATTGTTTCTTCCCTCTATTTATAAGGAGAGGGGAATATTCAAATTAACAGTTACAGAATATCTCATCTAAGGGCCAGTTGCCTAATTGAATAGTTGTCTCGATGTGTGATATCCTACTGCCCAAAATGATTACAAAGGATTTGATTCATTTCTTGAAAATACACAGAAATTATAGAATTATAGGAAAAGTAAAACTGAATGATGACTGAGGAAAATATATCCTTGCCATTCTTGTGATCACCCTTGATCATGCCACATCTCTGCTATGATGCGCCTCTCCTACTTCTCCGTTAATTCACTTGTCCCTACCGCCTTAACTACCTGACTTCACCATTCTCTGGAGCTGGTAGCAATCAACTGTGGTTGCTTGTCACAGATAAAAAGTGGAGATTAACCTGGCAATCTTTCATTTTTTGATTGTAAGGAGATCCATGCTGAGAAATTAAGTCTTCCTGAGTTCCATACCTCCATTTTCTCCATGAATACGTGTGCATGAATCATTCTAATTCATTTATTTGCCCATGTAGTCCTTGGTTCCTTGTATGATTGTGATGCGTCGATCTCTTGATGCTCTGGTGATTTGGACCTTCGATATGTGAGATTTTCGATGTGAAGGATCTCCAATATGCAGGGTCACTAATCACATATCTGCGGAATGCTTCTGTTGTACCATGCACAACATCTTAGGACCTACGTTCACTGATATGCAGGATTTTACCCTAAGGATTTTCTCCTCGACTTTTCATTTTCAAGGGTAACTTCAATCCATTGTAACTTTTGATTGTGGGGTCCATTTTATGAGTTCTATATATCGTTGGAGTGCTAATTCTGAGAACTCTCTTGGAGGAGGTCCAATTTATCTATGAGTGCTTATGTCGCTTAGAAGATGGATGGAAAATCTTTTGTTCTTGTGTACTCTGGTCAGCTGAAAATAAATTTTGTAGTGAGTGACAACAGAAGCCAAGAGTATTTTATACCAATTCCTTCATCAAACCCTCCATTTTTTATTTCTTTTGAAATTTTGAAAGCCACTTATGCTTCGAGGCACAACCAACTTTTTCCTATTTCTTTTGTGTCAAGAATATTCCATTTTTCATCTTTCATAGTCACTTTCTTCTTTGTTATTCCACCCATTAATAAAAACATATTATTTTTATACAAAGAGTCCTTAATTTGCATCTTCCATAGTTATCAATTTTTGCCATTAAAATCCTCAATCCTAAACCTTCTTCCACCATTGCTCCAACTTGAACAAGGAACTATCCTTTCTTATAAGTTTATCATCCAAATAAACCTTTGATTATGATACCAATTACTAGGAATAAGATCATGAAGTAGTACAACGAAAACAAATTTGGAAATTAAAATTAGATTGACATAATAAAAAGGAGAAACCGATAAATATGATTTACTCAATTTGGGATACATACATGGAGAAAAAAACAATCCTTCTTTTTATTCCTTCTAGAAAAATGAAGGGATACAACCTATAGTGCATCTACTACAACCTCCTCTATAGTCTCACACAATCTCCTCTTTCTCTCAATTACAATAATCTTTTAATAATACATATTTGTAAGACAATTATCTAACAAAAGGAGGGTTTCCTTATAAAGGGAAAAAAATCACATTTATGACCTAATGATGAATGGTCCAAATTCATTACGAAAATTCCAATATTTTACAAGGAACATTTTTCAAAAAAAATCTCTTTGGGGGTGCTTCCCTTCAAATTGCACTAGGAACTAGGATCCAAACATATATACAAGAACTATGAATCAGGAAGATAATTAGGCTCCATAAACTAGACTAATTAAAGTGATCTTTACATCACTATAAATGTCTTGTTGTGTTGAGTAACATCAAGGTGATAGGGACTATGCTCACAAAGATTTGGACATAAATTTTCCATTTAATGCATCAAAATGGATTTGGAAGGTCTGAAATTTTAAATTTCTTAACTGAGTCCTATCACTAAAAGGGGCCCTAGAAGCCAATTTCACTAATTTCTCCTCCTAGACTATATCAAGATAGACCTAAATTAATATAATGATCCATTTGACACCAACAACTAAGTATTTAAGAAGCCAAAGCCTAGATATATATAGGTTTATTGTCATAGAATCCATATGATTATTCAAATTGATAGTTAGAAAACAGAGAGAGATGGAAGACTAGATTATAACTTCATCATCAAGTCAATCTACCTCATGATTCCATTGTTCATACAGAGAATATGAGTTTGTCCATTCAAACTTTGTTATATTTAGTTTTTTTGTAACATAGTGGTATTGATATATTGCTTTAATTTTAAATCACACAAATGTTAAATCAAATTATTCATTGTTGGAAGAAAATATACACCTTATTGCAAAACAATTAATATTATAGAAATTGAAATATATATTATCTCATTTAAATATTTCCAAATTAAACCATAATTAATCAAACTTATATATTATTAATGACATTATTATGAAATATATATTATTTTTTAAAAGTAAATAAATTTATATAAAATTTATATAAATTATATAAATTGAAATTAAATCACTAATCGAGAACCACCATATTATGAAAAAACTAAACAAAACAAAAACATGAAACAACAAACTCATATTCTTTATATAAACATTAAAATAAAAACGCTAGAAAAATTAGCTTCACATTAAAATCATAATTTAATTCTCCTTTCTCCTTTTTTTCCTCACTATTAATTATAAACATTAAAGTAAAAACACAAGAAAAATTAGCTTCACATTAAAATCATAATTTAATCCTCCCTTCTCCTTTTTTTTCTCAGCATTAATTTTACCTAACACGTAGACGTTATGAAATGAACTTATAAATCATCTTTGGTTACCCCTATAGAAGTAGACATGTATAGATTGAATTTATAGTCTTTGGTGATTCATGTGCAAATCAACATGTTTATTCGACTGAATTCTCTAGAAATGAACCACATAGGGAAATGAACCACATAGGATTTTGGTTTATTCCTATGGAAATGGATATGCACACTTTGAATGAATATTGTTACCCTTGAACTTCTATTAGGAATTGGGACCTAATCACGATTATAAAAAAGATGCATGAATCAAGAAGGTAATGAGGCTGCATGAGCAACACTGATTAAGGTGGTTTTTACACTATTAGAAACATTTTAGCATATATATATATATCAAGGGGCTAGGAGCTATTATCACAAAATTTTGACCATAGAAGTGTGATTTAAAGCCTCAAAATGAGTTTGGATGGTTTTAGTATCTAGATTTCCAAATTGGAACTTACCACTAAAAAGGACCCTACAAGCCAATTCCTTTAATTTCTCCTCCTAGAGTCTACCAAGATAGATAAAAAATTATAAAATGACTTGAAAAGAGAAATTCTATATATTGTTTTATTTTCCCAAAATCACCTAGGCATAAAAATGAATAGTTATTAAACAAAGATAAATAGAAAGCTTTATTATAATTAATGTTATGCAAATTAGAATATATCCAATTTCATTTAAACGTCTTCCAATTAAATAATATATGTCCAAACTTATACAAGATTAATTATATTATTGTAAAATATAAATAATTTAGGAAAAAGAAATTATATATATATATATATATATTATCTATTAAACTAACTTAAGTACTTACAGAGGATTTGAACGGGTGACCTATCACAAGGAATGCATCCATTGACCATCAATTCAAAATCCGTAAGCAATTATAAATATATTATAAATTAAAATACAATCAACAATTTCAAAACCAGACCAAAAGTTTTGAATAACAAACTCATATTCTTCGTAGAAACCACTAAAGTAAAAACACGAGAAAAATTAGCTTGACATTGAAATCATAATCATAGTCGTCCATGTCGCCTTGTTTACTCACCTTTCACTTTATTAACACATATTTTGTGAAATGAACTTACATATACCAGACTTTGGTTATTCCTATGGAAATTTAAATCTAGAGAATGAATTCATTTTCTTTGGTGATTGCTGCGCACACAGACATGTTTATTCAAACTAAATTCTCTGGGAATGAACCATATAATCTTTGTTTATTGCTATGGAAATGGACATGCACACCTTGAATTAATAGTTTTTGGTTATTCCCATGGAATGGACATATTTATTTAACTAAATTCTCTAAAAATGCGCCAATTAGATGTTGATTTCGTGGATTAAAACTTAACCAAATGCAAAAGTTGTAGAGCGATCACGTGGAGAGGGCGATTCATGACATCATCGAAGGCCCGCCCATAGGAACCACCCTCATGTTATGAAACCTCGTGCTCAAGAAAGTTTGACTCTTCGTTTAGGGTTAAGCACAAAAGTGGACCGTGTAACACTCCCCCTATAACAACGAAGCAACACACATTGAAATAAACATGGCCGGAAATTTCCCTCCTGTCATCTTGCGGCGTTCCACTAGTTACCGTGCCAAGAAAATCCAGCCCCGCCATTGCAAAACATGTGATTTTGCATTCAAACATTAGAGTCAAAGTCAGAATCAATAAGTATATTCTTATGATTTTCTTCATCGAGCAACGTGTTCTGTAATTTTAACGAGGAATAATTGAACAAATTCATTTTTTTAAGGTGTAAAGTGGAAATTCTTCGTAAATTCCGTACGGATTTTGTGGTATGCCTATTTCGAATTTTGATTATAAAATTTCGTCGAAACTTTCGTGACATGAGTAAATTAAAATAAAACTCACTCGGAGAAAAAAATTCCCACTTGTTAACTGTCTCCCTCAAATACTACCTGTCTGAGTTCGATAGTTTTATCTCCAACTCACTGCTTTAGATAATACCCAATTTCTGAGATCGAACCCTCTATCTCCAGGACTTGCTTTGCTGAGCAAAAGTAAGCAAAAAGTATGGGCAACTATGCGTCCTGCGCGGCCGCGGTGGGCATGAAAGAGGACGAAATCATCCAGCTTGTTAGCTCAGACGGCACTGTTCAAATTCTTCAAAACCCCCTCTGGGCCGCCCAAATAATGCAGGAATTCCCTCACCATTTAGTCTGCCACTCCCACTCCTTGTTCATCGGGCAGAAGACGCCGCCGCTTTCTCCAGACAAGCAACTAGAGATGGGAAACAAGTATTTCCTTCTGCCAGACCATTTTTTCCGGTCTGAGTTAACGCTCGGATTGCTAGCTTCCTTAATATTACCGCCGTCCATAAAATCTCCAAGTACTTCCAATGGTAGCGTATCAGCCTCTGTGCGCAGTATCGAACGTGCGTCTGCTCTCTGCCAGCCGTTTCAGATAGAGAAACGCGACCTGGGTGGAGGTCTTCGGATTAGAGTGTCAGAGGAGTTTATTACAAAGCTTTTGGAAGACGCGAGGCTTAACGTTGATGAACGAAATCATGCATTGGGCAGTGATTCAGCAGATGACAAGCATAGGCTGTGCAATACTCTGAAATTGCGGAAGGATTATGAACAGTTGGTCACGTTCAGACGCCAATGCTGGAGACCGGAACTTGAGACTATCAAGGAAAAGGAGAAAAGGGGTAAGTGCCATAAGCTGATCTTTAAAACGAAGGGTCTCAGCCTGAACAGATCTTGATCTGTTGAATGTATTGCCTTTTAAATGGCAGCACCTTTTATTTTTTGAATGTATTGTCAATTGTACATAAACACAATGTAACTGCCTTTTCCCACTACATGATACTTTGGTGATCTTCCATGGATCCTTGTAAATGTAACATGGATTTCTTGTAAATGTAACTATAGAGCCTTCACTTCCAAATTACTTTGTTGAAATTATTTCTTCTTAAAGAACATGCCTTATCTCTTTCAAAAGTAATTAGTTTCCATTATGTATCTTCTTAAAGAACATGTTTCATCTCGTTCAAAAGTCATTAGTTTCCATTATGTAATTTTATTCGTACCTGACCATTTTAAACAATTTTACATAATTCATCGTTATCCAAATAAGCTTGTAGAAAATCACTTTGAATATAATCTTGGAATATTTCTTATGGGGTGTGGCATGAAACTATGCCTCTAAATCTATCACTTAAGAATCAGTAATGTTCTCTACTAAAGGGATTAAAGTATATTGCAATGGATCACCGACTACATTTACTTCCTTATTATTCTTTTGTTGTCCATGTTATTCTTTTCCTGTTAGAAACCCATAATATTTCTCCTTGTATCATTTCTTTTCATGATACCAACATTCTAGCCTCCTTCCTATTTCATGTCTTCTTTTCTTAGACTTTCCATGATTCCCTAAGTTCTTTCCTCTCTCTCTTTGTCTTCTCCTATTTTATACCGTCAAAACATTAATCACATTTTTTCACTAAAAATAACACCAAAACCATCAACAAACTTTAAACTGTTTCAACCAAGATAAAATTACTCACAATCATGACCATGCCATTCTAGCTTTCTAGAAATGAGAACAAAATAAAAAAATCCCTAACCTCATCATCAAGTTTAATTTTACATAACGTAATTGACCAATGACTATTATAATTCACTTAAATGATTAACAATAGACCCACCTTATAATATATTCATATGGAATAAACATTTCATAAGAAATAACTTGTTGGAAGACAAGAGTATTTCATACCAATCCCTTCATCAAACCCTCCATTGTTATTTATTTTGAAACGTTGAAATCCACTTATGCTTCGAGGCCCAACCATTCTTTTCTTATTTCCTTTGTGTCAAGAATCTTCCATTCTTCATATTTCATAGTCACTTGCTTCTTTGTTATTCCACCCATTAGTATAAATATATTCTTTTGATATAAAGGGTCCTCAATTTGCATATTCCATAGCTATCAATTTTTTCCATTAAAATTCTCAATCCTAAACCTTCTTCCACCATTCCTTCAACTTGAATCAAGAACTATCTTTTGTTATGAGCTTATCATCCAAATAAACTTTTGATTCTAATACAAATTTCTAGGAATAAGATCAGGGAGTAGTACAATGAAAACAAATGTGGAAATTAAAATTAAAATGACATAATAAAAGGAAAATACCGATAAATATGTTTTACTCAACTTGGGATACATACATGGAGAAACAACCAATCCTTCCTTTTATTCCTTCTAGAAAAATGAAGGGATACAACCTATAGTACATCTACTACCACCTCCTCTTCGGCCTCTCCCAATCTCTTGTCTCTCAAAGTTACAATACTCTCTTAATAATACATATTTGTAATAAAATTCCCTCAAAAAAGAGGGTTTTCTTATAAAGGAAAAGGAATCACATTTATGACCTAATGATGAACGGTCCAAATTCATTACAAAAAATTCCATATTTTACTAGGAACATTTTTCAAAAAAAATCTCTTTGGGGGTGCTTCCCTTGAAACCCCATTAGGAACTAGGATCCAAACATGGCTATAAACAAGAACTATGAATTAGCAAGATAATTAGGCTCCATAAACTACACCAATTAAAGTGATCTTTACATCACTAGAAATGTCGTGTTGTGTAGAATAACATCAAGGGGATAGTGACTATGCTCACAAATTTTTGACCATAAATTTGCCATTTAATGCCTCAAAATGGATTTGGAAGGTTTGAAATTCTAGATTTCTTAACTGAGGCCTATCACTAAAAGGGGCCCTAGAAGCTAAGTTTGCTAATTTCTCCTCCTAGACTACATCAAGATAGATGAAAATTAATATAATGATCCATTCGACACCAACAAGTATGTATTTGAGAAGCCAAAGGCTAGATATATATAAGTTTATTGTCATAGAATCCATATGATCATACAAAGTAATAGTTAGAAAACAGAGACAAATGGAAGACTAGATTATAACTTCATCATCAAGTCAATCTATCTCATTCTTCCATTGTTCATAGAGAGAATATGAGTTTGTCCATTCAAGCTTTGTTATGTTTAGCGTTCTTGTAACATAGTGGTATTGATATGTTTCTTTAATTTTAAATCACACAAATGTTATATCAAATTATTCATTGTTGGAAGAAAATATACAACTTATAGCAAAACAATTAATAATATAGAAATTGAGATATATATTATCTCCTTTAAATATTTTCAAATGAAACCATAATTAATCAAACTTATATAATATTAATGAAATTATTATGAAATATATATTATTTTTCAAAAATAAATAAATTTATATAACATTTAGATAAATTATACAAATTAAAATTAAATCAGTGATCACAAAACAAAAACGTGAAACAACAAACTCATATTCTTAAGATAAAACATTAAAAAACCTAGCTTCACATTAAAATGATAATCTAATCCTCCCTTCTCCTTTGTTTTCTCACCATTAATTTTACTTATCATATAGAATCTATGAAATGAACTTATAGATAGTCTTTGGTTATTCCTATAGAAGTGGACATGTATAGATTGAATTCATAGTCTTTGGTTATTCATATGCAAATCAACATGTTTATTAGACTGAATTCTTTAGAAATGAATCACATAGTCTTTGTTTATTCCAATGGAAATGGATATGTAAACTTTGAATGAACAGTGTTGGTCTTGAACCCTTACTAGGAATTGTCATCTAATCATGGCTATGAAAAAGATGTATGAATCAAGAATATAATCAGGCTCGATGACCAACACTGATTAAGGTGGGTTTTACAAATGTTTTAGTGTATATGAAAAAAGTCAAGGGGCTAGGAGCTATTCTCACAATTTTTTGACCATAGAGGTGTCATTTAATGCCTCAAAATGTGTTTGGAAGGTTTGAGTCTCTAGATTTTGAAATTGGGACGTGCCACTAAAAAGTACCCTACAAACCAATTCCTTTAATTTCTCCTCCTAAAATCTACCCAGATAGATGAAAAATTATACAATAACTTAAGAAACCAAATTTTGCATGTAATTTTATTTTCACAAAATCAAGTGACCATAAAAACTAATAATTAGAAAACGAAGAGAAATAGAAGACTATATTATAACTTCATCCTTAAATCAATATAACTCACATTTCCATTGTTCATACAAAAAATATTAATTTGTACTTTTAAATTTTGTTATACTTAATTTTCATATAATATTAAAATGTTAGTTTAATTTTATTTCACTTAAATATTATATCAAATTATTCATTCTCTCACGAAAAAAACGAACAAAACAATTATGATACACATTGAAATATATACTATCTCATTTAAATGACTTCAAATTAAATAATATATATCTAAACTTGTATAATATCTAAACTTGTATAATATTAATTATATTATTGTAAAATATACCTAATTTATCAAAAATAAATAAATTTATATAATATCTATAAGTATTACAATACTTAAAATTAAATCAACAATTTCAAAACCACCCTATTATGAAAAACGAAACCGAACAAAAGTTTTGAATAAAAAACTCATATTCCTCCTAGAAACCATAAAAGTAAAAACACTGAGGAAAATTTGTTGGCACTGAAATCACAACCTTTGTCCTCCATGTCTCTTTATTTACTCACCATTAACTCTATCAACACATAAACTTTGTAAAATGAACTTACATATAAGATACTTTGGTTGTTCCTATGGAAATGGAAATCTATAAATGAATTCATTTTCATTGGTTATACCTATGCAATGGACATGTTTATTCAACTAAATCCTCTCGAAATGAACCATATAGTCTTTGTTTATTCCTATGGAAATGGACATGCAAACCTTGAATTAATAGTCTTTGGTTATTCCTATGGAAATGGACATATTTATTTAACTAAATTCTCTAGAAATGCACCAATTAGATGTTAGTTTCATGGATTTAAAGTTATCCATATGCAACAATTGTACACTGATTACGTGGAGAGGGTGATTCATGACATCATCAAGGGCCCGCCCATAAGGAGCGATCGTAATGTTATGAAATGTCGTGCTGAAGAAAGTTTGACTCTTCGTTTAGGGTTAAGCAGAAAAATGGGCTGTGTAACACTTTCCGTATAACGATGAACATACATTCAAATAAACCTGGGCGGAAATTTCCCTCCGCTCATCTTCCGACGTTCCGTTAGTTATCTTGCCAAGAAAATACAGCCCCGCCAGTGCAAAACGTGTAATTTTTTTTGCATTCAAACATTAGAGTCAAAGTCAGAATCAATAAGTATGCTCATATCGTTTTCTTCATCGAGCGATGTGTTCTGCAATTTCAACGAGGAATATTTGAACAAATTCATTTTTTTGAGGTGTAAAGTGGAAATTCTTCGTAGATTCACTACGGATTTTGTGGTAAAGCCTATTTGGAATTTTGATTATAAAATTATAAAAATTCGTCTAAAGTTTCGGAATATCTTAAAACATAAATCTTTGGAATTTTGAGGAATGTTTAAACTAAAATAAAATTCATTCGGAAAATTTAAATAAAAATTCTCACTTGTGAACTTTATTTTTTAGATAACAAGTGTATAAGTTTGATTTTTTTTATCTCTATTGGTGTACATGCACATAGTTAGTCATAATTAGTTTTATTTCAACTCTAGTTATTGCATGTGATGTGCATTTGGCTTTAGTTAGTTATCTCCAGTACTTATATGTGGTGTGCACTTGACTTTAGTTAGTTAACTGGAGTGCTTGCATGTTGTACATGTTAACTTTAGTGCTTGCATGTTGTACATGTGCACATTAAAAGAACATAAAACACACTTAGCTTCAGTTAGCTTTAATTATCCATAGTTATTGCATGTACAACTAAGCTTAACTTAGTTGCTTTATGTATTGATTCTCGAACTAATATTGGGTAATCAAATGCATTCTCGATTCCAATTTTCTTTTTCAATTTCTTGCAAGTTTGTGTAATTATTCTTCAGCTAGATCCGTATCTGTCCTCTAATAATTTTACATACCATCAGAGCTACAAGGGCTTGGAGAAGGTGCATGAACAATATTTTGCAAGTTTGAAGATAAAAGAATTCGAAATTGTCAGAGATTTGAGTTGCAAATCAAAATATTGGAGAATTTCCGCAATTTTTGCTAGAACTACAAGGTGAAAGAATGCAGTTCTCATGTTCAACTATTCTTACTCCATATAACTAGTTCCAATGGAAGCTAGAGATTTTGCTTCACCTCAGAGACAAATGCTTGCATTAGATAGTTATGAATACGAAAGTTGAACCAAATTCTGCTATTGAAAAATCCAAATAGTTCAATAGGATGGATAAGGCTTTTGGTCTTCTATTGTTGTCTATATCTCCAACATTGTGTTTCCATGTGGACACATGCAACATTCTGAATGAGGTCTGGACAATCTTGGAGAATTTATATGGAAAGCAGGATGAGATGTGGGCTCATATTCTCGAAAATGAGGTAAATTCCTTATATCCAAACAAGTTTGAGAACATTCAAGATTTATTTACGAAATTCAAATCATTTCTTCTACAATTACATGATTACAGGATCGATAAATCCAAACAGGAAGGTCAACTGATCATTTCTAATTGTCTAAATTGAATATGTTGTTTTTGTTTCTATATTTGATACAATTAGACTTGCAATTGAATATAAATGGAAAATTCCCATACTTATGCATTTATTGAGTCGCTCATTCATTTTAGGGAAGTCATAGAAATTGATAGGCGGCCTAATAATCTTAATAGGGACGACGGGTGGAAAATTAGTAGTTGTTGGATTCCGGCGCTTTCCTCTTAGCTTTCTTCCCTTCGTTTCTCCTTCTCCTCCCTTCGGTTTTTATATTTTTTTTCTTAATTCTCCCCTCAGATTTGTTTGTTTGTTTGTTTTTTATTTTACTTATTTATTTATTTGTTTTTATTTTTATTTTTAATATATATATATATATATATATATATATATATATATAATAAACAAGTAAAACTAATATTTATATTTGATTATTCACATTACAACCAATTTAATTATTTTCGTCCTTTCTATTACTAATTATTTCATTCATATTTCATTTAAACTCAATTTTCATATATTTTTTTATTTTTTTTAAATAATAATATTATTATTAAATAGTTAATTAATAATTATTTCTATTTTTTTGGTTAAGTTAGTTAGATATTATCCCATAATGATCCAATTATAAAAATAAATTAGAATAAATGTTGACACCTAATCATCAGGATTGGGTGAATATAATGTAAATAAATAAATAAGTAATATGAACAGTCATCGGGAGATGAAGTGAACAGTCTCTCCCTCATGTATATAATGAAGACCTATCTGAAGGAATAAGATATACGAATCAATTTTGGTTGAGGAGTTACTGCCTCGTCTAACATGGTATCAGAGCCAGCTCCAAAATAGGTGTAACTCCCTTCTGCCTACTGCTCTCTGTCCACTGCCCCTGTGCGCTTTGTCTGCCATAATTAACTCTGAATTCTCTGACCTGACAGCCTCAAACCTGAAAATCTTCTGAATCACTGAGTTGAATTCCCTTGAGGTCGTGCTGCTGCGTTGAATGGTCCGAGTAGCTATGTGGAGGAGCAGTAAAACGCTGCTGGTGCGTGAATTGACTCCATGACCATGTTCACTGCATGAATGGTGCGTGAATCGAAGACTCTATCTACGCGAGGTATCGCAAAAAAAAATTCTGAAGATTTAGAGATCCGTTGGACGACTTGCAATCATGGTATTTACACTGGTATGGCTATGCATTGAAGTTTCTTTGGCAATCTGTTGAAGTTTTTGGCTATGCGTTGAAGTTTTTTGGCCATACGCTGGTATACAAGCGTGGTGTTCACTGGTTTATGAAGGGAAAATGTTAAAGTTAATGCCATACATTGAACGCTATTTTACCATTGTATTAACGTTGTTTTAATATCGTATTAATGCAGTTGTATTAAGGCTGTTCTTGGCATATAACGTTGGTAACGTTGAACGTTGTTCATGTCATGTTAATATGTTAAATGCCTGTGTGAGTTGATGCGCATGTGAGTTGAGCCATGCGTTGAATATACATGGCATGCGTTGAACCCTTTTTGGTACGGTGACATTCTTGTTGCATGGTATACGATTGATGTTTTTGGCATTATATTGGGATGTTTTTTTACGTTGGTCATGACATTATATTGAGTCGTCTTTGTATGATGTTCATGACATTGTATTGAGCCACTTTTGGTACACTGACTGCATGGTATTTCATAAGTATTTGAGACATGCGTTGAGATTAGATTAGTGAAGACCAAATTCCGATAGATTTGTTTCTTTTTCCATGTAAAACAATTCAAGAATGCTCTGTTGAACTGTTTTGAAGAACGCTGCTCTGGTATCAGACAAAGAGAATTGGCAGAGAATGAAGCAATTTTTTCCATACTTTGGCGCTGATTACTATTTGTTATAACTTGCAAAAAAAAAAAAAAAAAATGATGAGGAAGAGATTTGAAATTTTTTTGAGAGTGCATAGCTGATCTGAATATTTCTTTGGAAAATGTTTTATATTTTCATTAAAGACAAAGATAGTACAAAGCCCTATATGGAGAGAATGCCCCTTTGAATTGTAATTTTTAAAAAATTACCACTAGAAGTACAATTTTACTGTATATCAGCAGAAGTATTTTTCTATCAGCAGAAGTATTTTTTACAGTATGCATTCAATCATATCTATTGTGGGAATAGTTCTCACTGGCAAAGAGAACTATCCTGAGTGGTCCTGGATGATAAAACACACGCTCATTTTCAATGAGTTGTGGAAAGGAGTGTGTGTTGGAGATGGAGACACAGAGCCAGAACAACCTACATCAGACAAAGAGCTCGTCATTTGGGAAAAAAAGAACAACAAAGCTTATGCATTAATCGCAGCATCTGTAAATGAAGAGGTCAGTCGCCATATTTCGACATTTTCAACTGCCTTTGAAGCCTTACAAAAGCTGAAAGAACTCTATGACTCACATTCTGCACTTGAAGTTGTTCGACTCATGATTAAACTCTTCACTCTTAAACTGCAAAATAATGATCCTCTTGCTCTTGCATTTGAAGTAAAGTCTGTAATGCATGATATCAAATCCACTAAGGTTGAATTGGACATTCCTCTTATCACTTTTCTGAAGGCACTTTATCCTACTTACTCCAATTATCTTGAGTCATTGCAAGCAAATGGTAATCTCAAAGATATCACCTTTCACTCTCTTGTGAAAAACTTTGCTGAAAGAGAGAAAGCTTTTGGAAAGAAGACAGCCCCTAAATCTTCTGAAAAGGCTGTGTGCCTTGCTCATAAATAAAAGAATCCTGTTAAAGATTCTTCCAGAGGAAGAGGTGGTCAAAGAGGAAGAGGAAGATATTTCAGGCAAGGGGGCAGACACTCTCAAGGAGAAAAGGCAGATTTGCAGTGCATACGCTGCAAAAAAAATGGATCACATGATGCCTCTACATGCAACTTACCATGGGACAAAATTGAGCAGAAAAGAAACCAACAGAAAGGTAAACCTGATGATATAGACAAAGGTAAAGCACTTGAATCCGCTCACTATGTTGTGGCACAATGTAATATTTGAGTAGATGAAGATTTATTTAATGCTTCACTTGCTTCTTGGAAAAATGATTGGTTGCTTGACTCAGGAGCAAATTTCCACATGACTCATAGAAAAGATTTTTTTGAAGAATTTATTGACAATGTTGATGGAGTAGTATACTTTGCATACCAATCAAAAATCAAGCCATCAGGGCTTGGCACAATCAAGCTTAAATTGCCTGGTCTTCTAGACTTTCTTCTGCACCATGTTCTATATCTCCCACAGCTCAAGAGAAACTTGTTGTCTTTGGTCCACATCCGCCGGCAAGGTCACTCCATTCATATGTTTGATGGTAAGCTTGAGGTAAGAAAAGCATCTGACCACTCACTTGTCATGAGGGGAATAGAAGAAGAAAGGCTTCTCAAGCTACAAGGAACCGCTGCTCGTGCACAACATTTCTCATACAATTCTCATCATGAAGAAGGTACTCTTCCATCAAGTTTATTATGTCATGCTAGATTTGGACATTTGAACTATGACAACATCTGCTTGTTGAAGAAAAATGGTGTTGCTGGTTTTCCTACAATTCCTAGGAAACTTAAGTAATGTGATGCTTGCATTCTTGGAAAGCATATCAAACAGTCTTTTCATGATTCACATTCAAGAGCACATAGAAAACTTGAACTCATTCATTTAGATTTTTGTGGTCCAATGCATATTCCTTCTACAAATGGAAATAAATATATGATGACATTTATTGATGACTACACCAGAATGTGTTGGGTTTATTTATTGAAGAACAAATCTGATGTTTTTCAAACATTCATGAACTTTCATAAATGGATTGAAAATGATGCACAATTTCATATTGGGTCTATTCGCACTGATAATGGAAAAGAGTACACATCAAATGAATTTGAAAACTATCTTCACCAACATGGGATCAAACATCAAACAACTGTGCCTTATAATTCCCAACAGAATTGTGTAACTGAAAGAATGAATATGACAATCTTAAATATGGTACAATCCATGCTCTTCTTCAAAGATGTAAAGATAATGTTTTGGGCTGATGCTATTCTATGTACTACATATATGAAGAATAGATGTCCATCTAATGCTATTAGAAACAAGACTCCATATGAAATGTGGTCTGGACATGTTCCTTCGGTAAAGCATCTTAGGGTCTTTGGTTCCACCTGTTATGCCTTGATACCAAAGGTACATAGAAAAAAACTTGGTGCAAGAAGTCGTAAATGTATCTTCCCGGGGTATTCAAACACCTCCAAAGCACACCGTCTCTATGATGAAGTAAATAAAAAGTTTGTTGTATCTAGAGATGTATTTTTTCTTGAATCATCCAAAACTGACAATGTTGTTGAGCAACAACTTGATCGCTTGGATAGATTCACAAAAGCAAAATCATTTCAAGAATTTGATAATCAGATTCCACATCTTGAAGGGGGGATTCCTATACTAGATCAACATGTGGATTCTTCTTCTGAAGTACACTCTCCCCCGCATGAAACTCCAACAACGGATGATGCTTTAAGTGATGTGATTGATAGAATTAGGAGGCCCAATCTTGATTCAGTCCCAACTCAATCAACGGAGCAGCCTGGACCATCTGAGAAAGGTCCCCCAAAGTGGCTGACAAAGACAATTGAAAGTGTTCATCCTGATGAAGTTGGAAAGACAGGAACTAGAAATTCAAACCAACAAAATGGAGGTGATGTAGATGACTCTAATTCACCTGTTGATATGGATGTTTCTTATGATTGTGAATTGAACTTGTCTATAGATTTTGAAACAACTTCCTTCAAAGAGGTTGCTTCTCATGATGAATGGAAAGAAGCGATGCAAAAGGAGTATGATGCCCTCATAAAGAATGACACTTGGAAGCTAGTTGATCCTCCATTAGGAATCAAACCAATTGGCTGCAAGTGGGTCTACAAGAACAAGTATAAAGCTAATGGCTCACTTGACAAGCACAAAGCTAGGCTTGTGGCAAAAGGTTTTGCACAGAAGGAAGGGGTCGATTATGAGGAGACTTTTGCCCCCACAGCAAAATGGGATACCAGCCGAACACTCTTTTCCCTAGCAGCTCAGAACGGTTGGAAAGTCCATCAAATGGATGTAAAAATTGCCTTCTTGAATGGAGATCTAAAAGAGAATGTTTTTATGTCCCAGCCTGAAGGATTTGCTGTGAAAGGACATGAAAATAAAGTATGCAAACTTGTGAAGTCCTTGTATGGCCTCAAACAAGCACCGCGAGCCTGGTATGAAAAACTAACTGAGCATCTTCTGAAACTCAATTTCAAACATTATGATCTTGATGATGCAACTTTATTAGTCAAGAAAGTTGGAAAAATAGTTGTATATCTTGTGGTATATGTAGATGATCTTTTGATGATAGGGAACATTGAAATCTACATTGCATCCATAAAGAAGGAATTGGGGAAAAGTTTTGAAATGACTGATTTGGGATATGTTCACTACTATCTTGGCATTGAAGTAACCTAACATCCGAAGTCCATATTTCTTTCTGAAAAGAAATACATTGGAGATCTGTTGAACAGGTTTGGTATGACAGAATGAAATCCTCTTACTACTCCAATGGAACAAAACTTAAAGCTCACATCTATTGAAGGAAAAGAATTTGAGGATGTAACAAAGTATAGACAGCTTGTAGGAAGTCTCAACTACCTAACTACTACCAGACCAGACATTTCGTTTGCTGTTGGAATCCTCTCCATGTTTATGCAAAAGCCTTTTGAGGGACATTGGTCTGCTACAAAAAGAGTTTTAAGGTACTTGAAGGGAACTCAAGACTTTGGAATCTAGTATACACAGGTAGACGACTTCAGCTTGATTGGATACTCTGATTCAGACTTCGATGGAGACAAAGAAACTGGGGTATCTACTTCAGGATACGTTATTACTCTTGGATCAGGAGTTGTCTCCTAGAGATCACGCAAACAATCAGTTCCAGCAGATTCCACAACAGAAGCAGAATACGTGGCAGCAGCTGAAGCAACAAAAGTAATTTTGTGGTTCAGGAAAATTCTTGAAGATTTGCAGGTAAAACAAGTACAATCAGCTCCACTCATGATTGACAATACCTCTACAATAAAGTTGGCCAAGAACCCAAAGTTCCATGATCAAATGAAGCACATCAATACTAAATATCATTTGATTTGACATCATGTTGAGGCCAGAACAATCCATCTCTATCATTGTTCCACTAATGAGCAAATTGCAGACATCTTGACCAAAGCGCTTAGAAGAGAAAAACTTGAACGATTCAGAATGATGCTTGGACTCACCAACATCCCTTCAGATTAAGGGGGGAATGTTGACACCTAATCATCAGGATTGGGTGAATATAATGTAAATAAATAAATAAGTAATATGAATAGTCATCGGGAGATGAAGTGAACAGTCTCTCCCTCATGTTTATAATGAAGACGTACCTGAAGGAATAAGATATATGAATGACAATAAATAAATGTTTAAATATATAAATAAATATTAATAATAATAATAAATTAATTAGTAATTCTAAATAAATTATTTTCTCCCATCGAGTCAAATATAGTCGTTATCTAGCCGTTTTTTCCCTTAGCTATTAGGAGGTCCTGACTCCCTATTTAACTTTCCGCTACAATCTGATTTTTCATCTTGTCCTGATGATGAACCACATTGGTTGGTTTGAAATGCGTCAGCCCCATTTTTTCCCTTAGCTGTTTGGAGGTCCTGACTCTCTATTTAACTTTCTGCTACAATCTGATTTTTCATCTTGTCCTAATGATGAACCACACTGGTTGGTTCGAAATGTGTCGACCAATGTGATTTCTCCTGAATTGTTTCCAAAAAAAAAGGATAAGCTCATCAATACGTGTTCATTAAAGTCTCGAAATGCACATGTACTTGCCATGCATGAGAAATGAAAGTCAAACTCGAAACCAAATCAGCAATCCAAAGCTAAAGGAAAGACAGGAAATCCAGATCCAAGAAAGCGAGGAAATCCAAAACCTCTAGATGATTCTTCGAGCTCCAAGAGTAAGGAGGGAAAGAAAGGAAACTCTAAGTGTCCTTATTGTAATAGAGGTTATCATCCTGAATCCTCTTACATGCAAAAGACTATTGATATGATGGAAAAGACTCTTCAGCAAAATAATGTTGGTCATCACATTCTAGAAAGTGCCAAGAAGAAGACAGAGGAAAAACCATCAGAAACAAGGGGTAATGGTCATGCTTTGATTTCACTTCATTCTACATCGCAAGAATAGATCATCGATTTAGGAGCTTCACATCATATGGATTCTTCAAATGAATCATTTTCTTCTCTACATGCATACTCGGAACCTTACTCTCATCGGGCACAATTCTGCAGTTCAAGAAACTGGACAAGGAAGAGTGCAATTCAGAGATGGAAGTTTTGAGAATGCCTTGCATATTCCAAGGCTTTATGTGAATCTTCTTTCAGTGTAACTAGAAGGAAAGTGGAATTTACCCCTGATTCTGTGAGCATTTATGATATATAAACCAACTTGAATATTTCATCTACCAATGTAAATGATCAATCTCATCTGTATACATTTTCTAATTTTGTTCCTCAATCAGATTCTATTTTGCTACTTATGCATGCAAATGAAGAAAGTGGGATTTGGCATGAGAGATTTGGGCACTTGAATTTCGTATATATGCAACAAATTTTCAAACAAGGGATGGTTAAAGGATTGTAGGCCATTGGATTTTCAAATGGTATTCGTAATGGATGTGCTCTTGGAAAGAATCCACAAGACAAGCTCGAGAAGGGGCATACATAGAGAGCCTCTTCACCTTTGGAGCTTGTACATAGTGACCTGATGGGTCCATTCCCCGTGCTTCCAATGACAAAAGAAAGTATGTGTTGTCATTTATAGATTATTACATGAGATTCACTTGGGTTTACTTCTTGAAACTCAAGTCTTAAGGTTTTCAACATCTAAAGATTTTCAAAAAACATGTAGAAAATCAGTTTGGAAAACACATCAAGATTCTCCGCAGAGATAATGGGAAGGAATACGTCAACAAAGATATTCAAAATCTTTTTAATGAAGTAGACATATAGTTGCAGCATAAAGGTCCTTACACTCGATAGAAAAATGGGGTGGCCGAAGGAAGAATAGATCTTTAAAAGAGATAACAAATTGCATGTTGCATGCAAGATCTCTTCCATCAAAATTGTGGGCTGAAGCTATTAATTGTGTTTCATACATCCGTAATAGATCTCCTCATAAATATGTTACTGGAAAAACATCTTTTGAGGCTTGGACTGACATGCAACCTGAAGTCTGTCATTTCCACATTTTCGGATCTCGAGCATGGGCCACATTACTATAGAGAAGAGAAAGGCTTTGGAACCGCAGAGTAAGACATACATGTTTGTTGGATATTATGATAAAATTAAAATGTACAAATTGCTTGATATCAACACTAAAGTGCTTTTTATCGAAAAAAATGTAATGTTTGAAAAAGATGATGTGCATGCACCACTATTTTGACCATGAGTTGTCGAACCCTCTATCTCAAGGAGAGGCTATACATAACTATGGAATTGCAGAAAGATTATTACCAATTGGTCACGTCACTATTATGTATTGTGTTTTAATTGCCATTACTTTTTTTTAACTCCACCATTGATTGGCCAAGATGTGTGTGCAATGCACATTGCCTCATTGCTCAGCTTATCATTTTGTCAATACGCATCATAATAATATATTGTAAGTATGGAATTCAACTGAAGTGGAATTCCTCAAAAAAGTTCATCCCATAATGAATTTTCCAGGCTAGGTCTAAGGACTTGTGGTCTGTGCGACAGGCGAGGTGAACTCCACGAGTCGAGTTGCGGCGAAATGGACAAGTGCGACCGTAGAGTGAGACACATATGTGCGAGCGAAGGTGCGGTTGTGCGAGGTATATAGGCGGGCGATCTGGGTGAGCTACCCACGGACCGACCAAATGAGTTTGTAAACAGGCGAGCCAAGGAGGTCGTGGTCCCATGAGCTGGGCAGGTCGACCCATCTCTTGGGCAAAGGAGACGAGTCAGCCGGGTGGCACAACGCGCCCCACCCATCGTATATATTGGCGGTGCGGTTGGGTTAGCAAAGACATTCAACAACATCACAACGAGTTCAATCTACGAGCCAAGGTTGAGGTGCGAGTTGAGCAGGTCGAAGAAGTGCGAGGTGGGCGTAGGTCTATGTGCCCACACTTCGGGTGAGCTGCACGTTGAAATAGTGTTTCGGGTGACTTTGGATGGATGGCAGGCAGGCCTGCACGATAGTATGCCATGTGGTTGAGTAGGTGACCTGGGAGGGCGTACCGTGCACAGTGAGTTGGGTGGAGGGCCACACGAAGGTGTGCCCACCCAACGAGTCGTGCACGCTGAGTTGGGTAACTCGAACGAACCAACCAAGGGTGGCAGGTGACCTGAGTGAGGGCGTTTGTGCACGCCGAGTTGGGCAGCTTGGAAAATCAGTTAAGTGTGGATTGTAAGGTTCGGCCACCATGCAAGGTGTTCATAAGGTGGGTGCTTGGTGAAAAATGACACGGTTGAAATTTGGCTAAGTATAAACTTGGGGTTTCCAAGGCTTAACTTGTATTCTTATGAAAGTGGAAAATATATACTGATATCAGGCAGACTCATAGCAGGAAGTTGCCCCTCCCTTTATATCATTGAAATTGTGTATATGTGTTAATTACTGTGGATAATGAATGTGTATGGGTGTTCATTAGTATAAAGGCTAATCATAATACTTGGTAATGAAAAATAAACTAAGTATTGAATGTTAAGGCGTAGTCCATGAACATAAGTATTGGTGAAAAGAAAGTGTTTGGTGGTGCCACACCTCGCTATAAGTGGTTGGAAGATTACCGCTAGTGTAGGGGCGTGGCAGTTGGTATCAGAGCTGATCAGGTAGCTGACTGGGTTGACAGTGGAAAGCTGGTGTTGGTATCATGCAGTGGTATCGGGGAGCTCACGGTTGAGCTGGTGAAAGTGACTTGCAGCTAAAGGAAGCTGGTTTCACACAAGTGAAGTCAAGGGCTGGTTCGGTTTTGCAGGGAACTTGGTGAAGTGCAAAGGGAATTTTCCGAACAGCAGGTTCACAGTTGGTGAAGCTGGTGGATGGTCTATACTAGATCACAAAGAAGGAAGCTGATGGAAGACATGGCAGGTGAAACTCATGTTGCGACAGGCGAATCTAGCCACAATGCAACTGAGGCTTGCATAAACAGGATAGTGGAAAGAATTGAGGAATTGGATTCTTTCTGGACTTTGAGGGTGGCCAGGATAATTCAAGATCAGCAAGCCAATGCGAAGATGAGAGAAGAACTCGATTAACTCTGGACTCAATATGAGTACACTGACCTTAAGTGTACACAAATTGAAGATGAAGTCAAGGAGATTGGGGAAGCAAGAGACCGAGGTTTGGCAGAAATCTTGAACTTGCAAAAATCTCTTGATGAAGCAAAAAATGAGATAGTGGTGTTGAAGAAGGCCGTGAGGCATAACTTAGGTGGAGGAGTGTCTCATGTGAAGATCAAGGAACTAGAATCTTATGATGGTACAAGAAGTGCGAATACTCTTGGTAACTTTCTATGGGATATGGAGCAATACTTGGAACGTTTGGGTTTATCCAATGATGAGACAAAGGCGAAAGTGGCTGCTCAATTCTTGACGAAGGATGCTAAGATGTGGTGGTGAAGGAGGATGGATCAAATTACCAATGGTAGTGCTAATGACATAACTTCATGGGATGACATGAAGAAGGCTTTGCAGACCCACCTCAGTCCTCAAGATGAAACATCGGAAGCAAAGATGAAGATTAAGTTTATCAAGCAGATAGGGAACCTACAGACATATCAGCGGGAGTTTGCAAGTGAAGTTCTGGAACTTCCTGACATGGCAGAAAGGGACAAGGTGTTCAACTTTGTCATTGGGCTGAAACCTTGGGCATGCAATGAAGTGAAGGGGCAGAAGATTAAGAAACTTGAAGAAGCTTTTGATGCTATGGATGGTTTGGTGGAGCATTATGACGAAACTTCTGATGAGAAAAAGAAGAAGTTCAATAAGCCGAAAGAGAAGAAGAAAGATGATGCTTTGAAATCGGATGAGAAGACAAAGACGAAGAAACCATTGAAGTGTTGGATATGTGCGAAACCACATACGGTGAAGAATTTTCCTTCCAGACCAAAAGTGGTTGCTATTTCACAGTCTAATTCGAAGAAAGAAGAAGCTTTTGTGGGGATGATGCAGATACTAGGAGCTGCAGCTGCTACAGAAGTGGTCTCTCGAAGAGATTCAGAGAGGAACAACTTGGAGTATGTTCAGATAAAGATTAGGGGTGCTGATGTGCTCACTACAGTGGATTGTGGGGCTACTCACAACTTCATGAGTGAAGATGTTGCGAGAAGGATTGGGCTGAAGTTTGTACCGGTGAAGGCACAAATGAAGACAATGAATTCTCCTCCTAATTCTGTGATTGGTGTAGTTGAAAGAGTGGACACAACACTAGGTGAGTGGACCGAGAAAGTTGACTTCACTATAGTGCGGATTGATGACTATGAAGCTCTGCTAGGAATGGAATTCTTGAAACAATATGATGCAATGATTCTTCAACATTTGAAGAAGTTGTACATTTACGATGGAAGGGAAGATGTACCCATTGGTGTTCCAACCATTGGTGTGACAAGACCTAATTTTAAAATAGCAGTGATGCAGATGGAGGATGAGAAGCGCATGGATGATGCGTGTAAGTGGTTGTCTACTGCTAAGGCAAAGCTTACTGAGCAGTCCTTGGTTATCAGGACATTATCCGATAGTATCTTGGATTTGTCAAGAAGCCTAGAGGAGGTTGTTATAGACATTTTTGGGCACTGCAACCGCAAGCATAAAATGTCCATAAACCAAGGGCTCCTAAGTCCCTAAAAGTGTTGTTCCAACCCCTAAAGGAACAAGGTCAACTGATTACAGCTTCTCCCAGAAGTTCTCCATGAAAAACTGCTCAGAACTGGTCAAAACAGGATCATTTCACCTGCTCCATAGGCAAAGTGCGTTGCATCTCACCTAAGTACACTCTATGGGTGCGTTGCATTTCAAAAATCCCTTCTATGGGGTGCGATGGGCGAGAAGTGACAAATGGCAGTGTCAATCCGCGAGGTGGAGAGGCATGGAATCTTCCAGAAACTTCTCCTATGACACTTACCTCTCTGAATTCGATCAAGGATGAGTAAGAGATCATCAATCTCCAAGTGGAAGCAAGAACTATCAGAGGGAAGACACTAATCAAATCACAAGCTGACATATCTCCCTTACAAATATCTATATATGGATCCCTCATCCCAGAGATCCAGGGGGTTGGAATTTTGCATCTTGTAAGGAATTATTGTTAGTTTCTTGAGGCAACATCATAGTGTTGGGTGATCTAAGCTTTGCATGAGGTGAAGAAGGGCTTACTTGCTGAAAGGATGATGCTGGGTCAGAACAACTGGTTGTAACTCTCTTGGCTCTTTCTTGATTATCAATAAAAGCTATTCAAGTTTTCCTCCATACTCTTGTGTCGTTTATGTTTTATGCATTTGTATGGTAAATTTACATTTGATCCTAAATTGTTTATGATAATAGATCCATGTTCTTGTATAGTGTTATGCTACTTTGATTCTACAGGTACTCTGTGAAGCGGGTGTACAAGGAAGGAAGTAGCAAAGGACTATCAGAAGAGAGAGGAATCGAACTAGGAGTCAAGTGCAAGACAAAGGTTGGTCTCCTTTATTCTTCTCTCATCTATCTTTCATAAAGGAAAAACGAAAGTAGATTTACTTTGTTTGTTTCTAAGGTAGCTACCACACCTTAGTGGGATTAGCAATTCTGCATAGACACTTTTCCCTGTAACAAAATGGCGACTCCGCTGGGGATCGACTAGGTTGTTTGTTTATCTACCTTGTTGTTTATTTTATAAACTTACAGACGGAGCCTGAAGTTGAGCCAAGTAGCTTTCGAACTGCATTTGCTATGCAAATGCAAAGTAGATAAATGTCGCTTCAGTCAATCTCCGGGTTTTGTTTATGAATTAAAAAACTGATTTACAAACTCTCTAATTGCCCTTGTGGTGGCTCTAGTAACCTCCTTAGATCTACCCCTGTTGTTGATTTACTGATTACCACTTGCTCGGCCAAAATCCCTGAACTGAACTGCAAACTGTGACCCGGAACCCAAACAAAGTCTCGTCCCTTTCCCAACGCAGTCTTTGTTCTGTGAATCTGAACTTCAGCGTACTTCCCGAGTGTAGTAGGTGCGCTGCATTTCAAATTCACTATGTTACAAGTGCGCTGATCAGACTAGACATTGTTCCTGAATGTTGGTTTCTATTCATTCTTTTCAGTTCTATTCATGAGTTTTGCTGCCTATGGTCAATACACCTCTATTTGAAACCCCTTTCCTTGCTATTATTCTGCCTCCATTGTGCAAAGAACTGTAAGTGTTTTTGTGTATTTGTTGAGTCATTTTCAGTTCTCCTTTGCAAAAAGTAACGTAATTGTACTGTCGTTTCTTGATTTGAAAGTGTCGCAAGTGTCATTTTCAGTCATAGAAGAGAGTCTGATTGCTCTTGATAGTCGATTACCCTGTTACTATTGTATTTGATCTGAATTTGTAGTTTTTCTAGTGTCGAAAGCAAGTATTCATTTCCAAATCACAAAGTGTCGTGATTGTCTTCATTTTTTATTTTGAAAAGAAACTTGTTAGTAATTGTCACTTGAAAAGTAATTTAGATTTGCGCATTAGCTTTCTTTTTATCATTCACATATTAAGAAGGCTGAAAACAAATACATGCATGTGCATTTGCATTTAGACTATTTGATTGGTTTGATTTAGGACAGTGCATATAGTGTGTGCTCTTTGCTCTTTGTTGAAAGAATTATGTCTTTATTTCCTTAGTAGCTAGGATTTTCATTGCACAAAGAAGATAAAAGACTGTTTATCATCTTAGATTGCATTTTAGGAATTGTACATCTACATCACGCGGTGAACCTGAAAGGCAAATTTCCTAAGCAAGATCAACTATAAAATAAATTTAAAGAATCTAACAACACTTTGGAACCTAACGCACAACATCTAGAAGTCTAGGCTAGAGACGTATTCCGGTGTTGTAAAGCCTGGTAACTGTTGTTCTCACTGTTGGTTGGGTGATTCCTCCACTTTGAGACGATAAGTGCCAGTACAGACTTGTGCTCCCACGTACTGTTGAGTATATTTTGGGAGACCACAATAGGCTTAATCCTTTATCCATAGGAAGCCGTGTCTGCCGCCCTATTGATCGCAATGCACTGAACAAAGCATTCGGGAAGATTGACTGCCGTACCGTAAAAAGTATTCTACAGTTTTGCGATTGGTTTGGTAAGCCCTCTGCCTAGATTTCCATAGCAGTCCCTTTCGTTCCCTTTCAGACTCCTTAACGGAAAAGGTCCATCTGAGCACTTGTCACTTCAGGCTCATTAAAAATCGAAGCCGACTAGAGTCATCTTTTGTTTTTTCTCGACTCTTTAAAATTGAAAAAACAAGTTGTGTCAAAGCGTCTAAAATTTATTTTAAACGAAATAATCATCACCCTTTCCTACGTTGATCTTAGGTTGAGAAAATGGAATCCACCAACCAATGAATTCCCCTTGGAGGAAATCCTAGTCCCTTCTCCTCTTGGGGAGATGTTGGTGCACCCCATATGGCCACATTGTCGCTTCCAGGATTGACAATCGGCTTGCCTGTATGGCTCTTCTCAACCTCTATTGTTCAGAACACCACAATTCCTGAATAATCGACTCAGCAACTAGATGATTCTAGAGTTACCCCCCAACCCTCTACTTCCTCCAATTCTTCCTCTCCTCCTTCCTCTTCGCTTGATGAGGCTGATAAGGCCAAAAATCAAGTATCTGAGAAGAAGAAGGAAAAGAGGAAGAAAGAGAAGAAGAAGAAGGAGCCAAAAGTGAAAGGGGGCAACCAAGCGTCGTCTAGCGAAAATCCACACACTGCACCGACCAGGCCTAAATCGCCATGTGTCATTTGCAAAGGAGACCACTATCATAGAGATTGTCCCTACATCCCTCGGATCTTAAGGGACTGGTCTCCTCGTTTGTACAACCCGGTTTCGTCAACCTATGATGATCATGTTGAAAACACACTGTCGACTAGTGAAAGTGAAGCCCTAGGACAAAAAGGAAAATATAGATTTCCTTGTAAACTATGCGAAGGTGATCATGTCGTCCACCATTGTCCCTTCTTAGATGAGGCTAAAAGAGTTTTGGACGATTGTCCGGTTTCACCGTTACGACTTCCTCCTGGATATAAAAAACTCTTGCCGAGTCCGTCACTAGTTGAAAATCCGGCTGACCCGCCCAGGTGGTCGGCCGAAGCATCTATCATTGAAGACAAACCATCTGAACCCATACCCGACGAAAGTCAAAAGGTTGAGGCGGCAGTTGACCTGGTCTTGCCTTCAGAGGTTCCATCTTCAAATGATACAGTCACAGAAGAGAATAAGGATGACACCGTCCAAATTCTTTTCGTAAACACAGACTCCGATGAACATGGGGGCAATTTACCCATTCCTTTACCACAGGAAGGAAGTTCGTCAGATTCGTACCCGACCGTCTATTCGGTCCCACCTCCAAGCAACCTAGTTGTTTCCTTTGACTGGAATCAACTAGGCAGACCCCGTTTACCGGCTAGTGTACCATTCTGAATCATTGCTCAAATATATAGAATGGTTATGGCTGGTACCATCATAGATGAAGGGGCTTCTATGAGTATCCTTTCCTCGACTGCTTGGAAAGTGCTTGGTTCGCCATCGCTTTTTCCTAAGATGAGAAATCTAACGGGCTTTGACAAAGGAACCAGTCGACCGTTAGGGATCCTTCCCAATGTGCCCATAACATTGAAAGGGAAAACCGTTCATATGAACGTAATGGTAGTCCAAGGACCCCTGGATTATAATCTACTCCTTGGACGAGACTATATTTATTGCATGGGAGCCATTGTCTCATCACTCTTTAGAGTAATGTGTTTTCCGCACGAAGGAAGAGTGGTCAAGCTCGTAGACCAGCTTTCATTTCCTGGATCACGCATAGCAAATAGTAATATACCATCCTTGAATGGTCTTTTCACACAAGGAATGTCTCATCAATCTCCAGTCCGTCCACCTGATGAGCGCGAGTGATTTGGGGGACATGACTGAAACCCAGGGGGCATACACCCTGGTCTACTTCGACAGGAAAACTTCGGGTATAGGATAGGTTTCCGCGAGAGATATATGACTAATATGTACTCCCGTCCATGGTTGGAAAAGGGGGTTAGACTGGAATAAGATTCCCTCATCAAAGTTATGTCAGTGGATTGTCTCACCTTTGTCTATTTTGGTAGACATCGTCGAAGAAGTGTTTTGTTTGCACTGTGAATAGAATAATCTTTGGTAACCTGAAAGAGGTAGACCTTTCCTGATAAAACAAATGTTTTGTCGGTAGAATAAAAGGTGACTTTGAAGCTTTATTTTATACCTGGGGGCATGCAAACCTTTCGGCATGCAAGCGAAGAGCGACCATTTATTTTTTAAATTTGTAGGTCCTCTAACCCTTTAAACTCGTAGGATTGGTCGTTTCCTAACTTGCATAAAGATAGGATGTGGGGCAAAACTCTAAAATTGCTGTTTTCATATATGAGACATTCTTATTATATGACTGGATTAATCGAGAAGTTTTAGCACATAGTTCAAGCTCGTTAAAAAATAAACATAAGTCATGAGCAAATGTTTCTCCCCGCGTTTAAGCTCATTAAAAAATGAACTATTTCCTGGTAAATAATCATCGTGAATGTAATACTTCAGCCTTCAAAAGCCTTTGGTCGTGTTCCCATCATCACCTCAACTCTGTATTGGCCGATCATTCACCTCCATTTGAATGTTTACCCCTTTTGAGGAACAGCTGCGAAGGGTGATCCCGCTAGCCATCCTTGTAACACTGCCGTGATTGGAAAATTCCAAACCTTACCTGGAATCAGCTGCTACCCAATTTTATCACTCGTTCCTCAAAAGACGAGTCTCCTTTAAGCTCTTTTCAACTGACTCGTAAAATATGAAAAGATTACCGAGCTATTGGCCTCTCTAGCTCGTTAAAGGGACCGGAAGTGCTATCCCTCCTTTAGATTTTAATCTTTTTTGGACCTGAGGGATTATTACACAAAAAGATCGAGCGCTTGTTTTGTTCAGCTCGTTAAAAGTATCGAAAATTCATCCCTTCTGTATTGCTTTATACTTTTTCGGACTTAAGGGATTCGATGACGAAAAAGGATTTTGGAGTTTCCTTTACGTCCCTTTTCAGACGCTCTAAAATTGAAAAGGACCGAGTTATCTTTGTTGTTAAACTCGTTCATACCTAATAGCGACAAACTTGTCCATAGCAGACAAGAACGAGTTTCACTATCGCTAGGCTCGTTAAAACATAGCGATGGTTTTGCCCGAAGGGAAAATTATAGAACAAGCATATGTTATCCTCCTCAAGCTTGACAAAAATAAAGATGTACTGGTCAACAATGACTGGGGAAAAATTGGGAAGAAAACTTGAAGAAACTTTGTTGGTAGCAAGTCGCTCTTGAGCATGACACTTTCACTCCGCATCCAAGTCAGGTTGGGTTGTTTCATTCACCGGTCACATCACCATGGTCCCATCGCACCATCCACATTTGGGGTTAATGCTACCAATCCATCACATCAGTGTCGCCGATATGTTCAAGAGAAGTCATTCAGAGAATTCACCTGTGTCTCACCCACTGCAATACATTTACGCTCCATTCTTTCATGACCGCCACCCTGAACCTTATATCACCAGATCGTTTTCACCTCCATTAAAATCATTTGCTCTGTTCCGTGTCATTGATGTGGGATTCATTAAGGCCCTCATATGACAAATCGCTTCTTGTCAACATCAGATCATTATCCAAGAAGTCGATCTAGGAACACCCCTTACAGTACTTTGAAGCTTGCATGCCTCAATGGCAAGTTTCTCACTTCCGGCGACAGGTTTACATCAATGGCCTTTGACCGAAAGATTTTGCGTGGTGTTCGACGCCAAGTCCTTTATTCACACCACGTGAATTGTACTACAGTACCTTGAGGGTCATTATCATTATCGGTGTTTCCTCTCACGCCTGTTAACAGCTTACATCATTGGCTGGTAATCAGGCGATGTCTCTCCATGTTCGACTCCAGAACACCTCTCACATGGATCGACTTGTACTTCGAGTGAAGATCGAACAAGATTGAAGACCCCGGATCTAGTTTCATCCATCCGGGCTGCGATATATATTCAGGGAAATAAAGATATCAAATGTACATCGTTGCTGCACAGATAATCATCCAATCAAAGGGATGATGGCTCTACCAGAATCATCAGTCTACACTCAGACGATTGTCTGTCCTATGTACATGAAAATGAATTTATAAAGTTGAGCATGGGAATGCCCGCCTTAGCTAGATCATGAAAATATTATGAAGATAATGTATTGTATTATATCTTATTACAGGTCTCCTCCTAGCTTGAAAGAACTTCAGATTCTCATGATAAAGCATTTCACTCGACATCAAAAAGATTAACGACCTCATGCTTTAGGGGGCAACTGTTATAGACATTTTTGGGCACTGCAACCCCAAGCATAAAATGTCCATAAACCAAGGGCTCCTAAGTCCCTAAAAGTGTTGTTCCAACCCCTAAAGGAACAAGGTCAACTGATTATAGCTTCTCCCAGAAGTTCTCCATGAAAAAATGCTCAGAACTGGTCAAAACAGGATCATTTCACCTGCTCCATAGGCAAAGTGCATTGCATCTCACCTAAGTACACTCTGTGCGTGCGTTGCATTTCAAAAAGCCCTTCTATAGGGTGCGATGGGCGAGAAGTGACAAATGGCAGTGTCAATCCGCGAGGTGGAGAGGCATGGAATCTTCCAGAAACTTCTCCTGTGACACTTGCCTCTCTGAATTCGACCAAGGATGAGTAAGAGATCATCAATCTCCAAGTGGAAGCAAGAACTATCAGAGGGAAGACACTAATCAAATCACAAGATGATTCATCTCCCTTACAGATATCTATATATGGATCCCTCATCCCAGAGATCTAGGGGGCTGGAATTTTTCATCTTGTAAGGAATTGCTGTTAGTTTCTTGAGGCAAAACCATAGTGTTGGGTGATCTAAGCTTTGCATGAGGTGAAGAAGGGCTTACTTACTGAGAGGATGATGCTGGGTCAGAACAACTGGTTGTAACTCTCTTGGCTCTTTCTTGATTATCAATAAAAGTTATTCAAGTTTTCCTCCATACTCTTGTGTCGTTTATGTTTTATGCATTTGTATGGTCAATTTACATCTGATCCTAAATTGTTTATGATAATAGATCCATGTTCTTGTATAGTGTTATGCTACTTTGATTCTACAGGTACTCTGTGAAGATGGGTGTACAAGGAAGCAAGTAGTAAAGGACTATCAGAAGAGAGAGGAATCGAACTAGGAGTCAAGCGCAAGACAGAGGTTGGTCTCCTTTATTCTTCTCTCATCTATCTTTCATAAAGGAAAAACGAAAATAGCTTTACTTTGTTTGTTTCTAAGGTAGCTACCACACCTTAGTGGGATTAGCAGTTCTGCATAGACACTTTTCCCTGTAACAGAGGTTGAGGATGATGATGACAACGATGTTTATGTGAGACCGAATGTCCATGGGGAGGATCGGGTTGCATATCTACAGAGGATGGAGATAGAGGATCCAGATAGATGGATTGAGCTTATTAGTGAGGGTGAGCCTTCAAGCTCTACTCCCTCCACATCTTCTTAGATGACAGAGAAGATGGGGCTAATTGTTCACTGCTCATGGCAGTGAGTCCTTAAAACAGGCTGAGAAGGTATGACAAGTGATGCCGGAATGGTTTGGCATTAACATCATGACATGTTGCAGATGGGATGGAGTTTCCATGGACCTGAGCATGGGAGAGATTCTTGGTGAGTCCAGGATGTGGCAGAGTCTAAGAAAACATTGGTGTAGGCATAAGAATGTGCATTCTTATGGTTTGAGCATGACAGTTGGACTAATCACCCGACTAGTTCGAATCATGAGGTCCGGATGTGTGCATAGAGATGTTGCCATTATGTTGGAGTATCTTGATGACAGTTCAGAGGATGGGATGACACATGGTGGAGGCAGTCATCTTGCATATGTTGCAGTGTATGGGCTGGTTGATGTCATGGACCAAGGATGAGATGGTTATTTTGGTGGCAGATCGTTATCGGGATGATATATTGTCGAGGACGACAATGACTTTAGGTGGAGGAGGATGTAAGGACCTGCGATCTATGCGACGAGCGAGGTGAACTCCACGAGTCGAGCTGTGGCGAAATGGACAAGTGCGACCGAAGAGCGAGACACATATGTGCGAGCAAAGGTGCAGTTGTGCGAAGTATATAGGCGGGCGAGCTACGCAAGCTACCCGCAGGCTGACTAAATGAGTTTGTAAACAAGCGAGCCAAGGAGGGGGTGGTCCCATGAGCTGGGTGGGCTGACCCACCTCTTGGGCGAGTTTACAATGCATTGGCAGGTCGGCTGGGTGGCACGACTCGCCCTACCCATCGTATATATTGGCGGTGTGGTTGGGTTGGCAAAGGCATTCAACAACATCACAACGAGTTCGATCTACGAGCCAAGGCTGAGGTGCGAGTTGAGCAAGTCGAAGAAGTGCGAGGTGGGCGCAGGTCTATGTTCCCGCACTTCAGGTGAGCTGCACATTGAAACAACGTTTCGAGTGACTTCGGTTGGATGGCGGGTAGGCTTGCACGATGGTAGGCGGTGTGGTTGAGTAGGCGACCTGGGAGGGCGCACTGTGCACGGTGGAAGTGCGGTTGGTCAGTTGTGTGAAGGGGAGTCCAGGTGAAGCGTTGGAGTTGGTTGGCCAGTTGTAACGAAGGCGAGTCATGTGGAGGGCTGCACAAAGGCGCGCCCACCCGACAAGTCGTGCAAGCTTCGGGTGAGGCGAGTTGGGTGGAGGGCCGCACGAAGGCGTGCCCACCCAACGAGTTGTGCACGCCGAGTTGGGTAACTCGAACGAACCAACCAAGGGCGGCGGGTGACTCGGGTGAGGGTGTTTGTGCACGCCGAGTTGGGTAGCTCAGAAAATTGGTTAAGTGTGGATTGTAAGGTGCGGCCACCATGCAAAGTGTGTACGAGGTGGGTGCCCCGTGACAAATGACACGGGTTGAAATTTGGCTAAGTATAAACTTGGGGTTTCCAAGGTTTAACTTGTATTTTTATGAAAGTTGAAAATATATATTGATATCGGGTAAACTCATATCAGGGAGTTGCCCCTCCCTTTATATTGTTGCAATTGTGTATATGTGTTAATTGCTGTGGATAATGAATGTGTATGGGTGTTCATTAGTATAAAGGCTAATCATAATACTTGGTAACGAAAAATAAATTAAGTATCGAATGTTAAGGTGTAGTCCATGAACATAAATGTTGGTGAAAAGAAAGTGTTCGGTGGTACCGCACCTCGCTATAAGTGGTTGGAAGATTACCGCTAGTGTAGGGGCATAACACTAGGTGTCTCGTCTCCACCATGTACTCTATTGGATAAGAAAAACATGTATGAAAATGTAGTTGGAATCATTTTCATTAAATCTATTTTGATTATTTTATTTGAAATTTGTGTTCTTTATTAAAATAATGGTGTGGTTTAGTTTCATTGGGACTCTTGCTTCGTTTTATTTTGACGGTATTGAACATTTTATTAAAAAATAAAATGTTGTAGCTTAATTTCAATCGGATTTTTCAAAATGGCAAATTATTATAACATTGTGTTTCTATAGACGGATCATCAACGATGTACATGGCATATATATGTATCTGCTCCATAATCTATTATATTATATTATAATAGTAATTGACAACGAATTATGAAAGCTTTTGCAAATAATCTGTGTAATTTATTAAAATTATTATAGAAGTAGTTTTTATAAAAATAATTAAAAATATTTAGTTACATGTTAATTAGGTTAATTTTTGGTGGGTTGGAAGAATTATGAGATTTTTGGTGGGTTGATATAATAGAATAGGTATATTTTTCATATGGGAAATATAGATATTAATATGTAAAAATAAAATAAAATATTTATATGAAAGAAAAGACAAAAACACATTAGTTAACTATTCATATAATAAATAAATAAATTATTTAAATTAATATTAATATTATTAATTCCACATTTAAGTCATTGAAATATTCAAGTGGAAAAAACAGATTACTAAACTATTTATATAATAAAAATAAAATTTATTTAAATTCGTATCTAAGATTCCAGATTACTAAACTATTTATATAATAAAAATAAAATTTATTTAAATTCGTATCTAAGATTATTAATTCAACTTTTAAACCATTAAAATATCCAAATAAGTTGCAACTAATGCATTTTTTTGGAGTTTAGTATAAATAAAAAATAAGCATTTTTAAAATAAGAAGAAATTTTAATGAGAGTTGTAGTGAAACTCTGATGTTAACAGATTTCAAAAACATCAACACTGTGGAATGAAAGAGATCGTTACATTTAAAATATTAAAAAAGTGAAAGATGAAATATATATATATATATATTAATTATCTAACTCATATATATTTTATCTAAATTTTAAAACATTTATCAAATTATCAATATTCTTAATTTAAAAAAGAAAAATTGAAACTTTTTGTTAATATTTATTGAAAAAATTAAATAATATGTCTCAACATTTTGGATACACCATTCTAATTCTAATAAGCATTAATCATCATTATAATTAACATAAAATACAAAAATTTGTTAATATTTATTGAAAAAATTAAATAATATGTCTCAACATTTTGGATACACCATTCTAATTCTAATAAGCATTAATCATCATTATAATTAACATAAAATACAAAAATATAAATTAAGTATTTTTATATTCATTATATGAAATTTTTTGTTATAGCAATGTGAAATTAATTTGCTTATAGGCACGATGTCGACTTTCAAAATAATTATTAAATACCTTAACGAGGTTTTTGGAAATTTCATAACCTTAAATGATAAATTTTCAACATTCACTTTAGGATTTATATAGAATATTTTTTTTTTTAATTTAAAAAAATAAAATAAATGATAATTTAAAATTAATATAATTTTGAAATTAAAATAACTATGGATACATATTAAAAAAAGGGTTCATATTCAAATTAAAAAGTTAAATTATTGTAGAGTTGAGGCTTCTGTGATCCATAACAAGTTTATGATAGATTTTTTGGCGAAAATCACATGAGAGACCATTTGTCGACGCGTTTCGAACCAACCAGTGTGGTTCATCGTGACGATGAACCACACTGGTTGGTTCGAAACGCGTCGACAAATGATCTCTCATGTGATTTTTGCCGAAAAATCTATCATAAACAAGTTAAATTATTAAAGGTGAAAATTATCTTAATAAAAATAATATTAAAATATTAATTTATATAATATTTAATAAATAATAATAAAATAGTAATTTTACATAAGCAATTTTGATTTCTCGTTTTTATAAATATTTTATATTATTTGAATAAATATAATAAAATTAATAATTTAATATTTTTATTTTTCATTTTTAATAACTAATATATCTTTTGGGGATATATATATATATATATATATATATATATATATAATTTCAATTTTATTTTATTTAATTAAAAATTAAATTAAATAATGTTTAATATAATATTATAACATATTATATTTTTATTTTTTATATTTATATTACATTTTTTATTTATAAATATTAATATTATCTTCTTTAATAAGCGTTTTCAAATTTAAAAATATAATATTATATTTAACTTGGTTTGGAAAAAATAAATAATTTCCTTAATTTTTTAAATATAAAATATATAATTTACTTTAATTTTAATTTTTATTATTATTAAAATAGGTGCAAATATTTATGGCAATCGCAACTTAAACTAATGAGTTATATATGTTTGCTATGTGTTGCAGTTTACCATCGAAGATTGCTTTTGCTTTTGCCAAGACAATTTAATTTTGCTAAGCAACAAAGCTGTAACCGGATTTATCATTTACATCCCATATAATGGTGGGCCATATTCATTTCTATGGTTAGTGGTTATACATGGTATCTTACGAAATTTTAATCAAAATTCTAGATTTTATCTAATATTTTATTTTAATTTTTAAATTATTATGTGTAATGAGTGATCAGGTGTAAATTTTTTTAAGAAAATTTTGAATATATATATATGTATATCTAATTTTACTTTTATTTTTATGTAATTTTTATTATTTTTATTTTATATTTAAATAAATAAATAAAAAATATACATATCTCTTCCATATTAAATTAGAAATCACCACTTGGCAGAATAATAAACTACAATATAAAAGATATATTTATATTATAAATTACCATGAATCAAGTTTTTTATTATATAATAATAAAAATAACTGTTTATCAAAAATTTCACTTTTCTTTTTATAAATTTCAATGTGAAAGCGAATAATTTTTTTTTATATAGTATCAATTCAATTTGTTAAATAATAAAACTTAATATAAGTGTGAATTTTTTGATAAATTTTTTTATATAATGACTACTTAAAAAACAAATTAATTTAAAATAAAACGTCAATACATAATAATTAAAAATATGAAAAATAATACCTATTAATATATTTTTAATTATTAAATTCATTCAAACTAAATCAATATAGATACAAAATAATTAATCTATATTTTAAATAATATTTTGACTAGAATAATATGTTTTATTATTCTAGCCCTCTCTTAGCCAAGTTATATGGTAGTATTTTGGAAAAGAAGTTAAGCTTATGGCTTGAAAATGAAGGTAAGTGGGCTAAAGGCCAAGCAGGTTTCAGAAGGCATCACTCAACAATAGACCACCTTGTTACGCTTAGGATCATTGCGGAGGAATTTCGTAATGATAAATCCAATTTATTTTGTTGCTTTGTGGACTTTAGAAAGGCTTTCGATACGGTTTCTAGATACAACCTTTGGAATAGATTAGAAGAGCTAAAGGTTCCTCTCGAGTTGAGAGCTGTCGCTATAAGGTTATACAAGAATGTAATTGCCAAGCTAAAGAGAAATGAGGGGTGGTCGAAAGATATTAAGTGTAACATCGGAGTTAAACAAGGTTGCCCCCTCTCCCCTACCCTATTTGGCATTTACATCGATAAGCTCGAAGGCTATTTAGAGGAAGCAGGATGTGATGGCACAATCTTAGCTTGGATAGTCGTCATCCTTCTTCTTTATGCTGACGATATTGTTCTTTTGGCAAGGTGCCCATCTGATCTTAATAAGCAACTCAAGCTTCTTAAGGATTTCTGCTCTACCATGGGTATGATTGAACTAACATTGACAAAACAAAAGTTATGATTATCAAATCCAAGAAGGACACTTACGCTAATTTTATGTATGACAATAATAAATTGGAGGAAGTGTATTCTTACAAGTACTAGGAATTGATATTCATCACAAGCTCAACTGGAACCATAGCATTGAGAAAAGGATTAATGGGGGGTGGAAAGCCTATTTTGGTCTTGAAAATAATTGTAAAATAGCAAACCTCGTAATGTGGGATAAAAAGAAGTTCCTCTTTGAAACTTTAGTCGCTCTTGTTATCTTATATGGCTGTGAGGTTTGGGGTTGCAGCATCTCCAGAGAATCATGGAGAAAGATTGAGCAAATCCAGAATCGTTTTATAACTTATAACCTGAAAATTAAAAGTAATACACCCTATCCTATTCTCCTTATAGAAGCAGGTCTTTCCCCTATTGAGAGCCTAGCTATGCTTAGGTATCTGTTATACAAGCACAAAATCAGTAACATAGACGATCATAGACTTCCTAAGCTAGCTTTAAATTCTAGCCAAAACCACCTAAGGCTCAATCGAGGGTGGCATAAAGACACAAGGGCCTGGTTAAACTATTGGGAGATCAACGAAAATGATGCATTGCAAAACATAAATAACATTAAAGATATTGTTACCTCTAAGTTCAAAGAAAAAATGTGGTGTGAGAAAGATTTAGCGGCTAAAAGAAAATTAAGTTATTATAAGAAGGTCATCAACCCCACCCTAGAAGATCAAAAGTATCTCTCTATTTTAACTAGCTCAAAGAAGAAAATTAATATAGCAAAGATTAGAACAAATTCTCATGAGCTCCATAGTGAAACAGGTCGTTGGGCAGTTCCTAAAACGCCATGGATGGAAAGGATTTGCCATATATGTGAGAATTGGAACATTGAGGATGAAAACCACTTCCTCTTAGAATGCCCTGCGTATAGCCACATTAGATCTCAGTTACACAATCTTTGTTACAATACTGACCTTCCTAGCCTTTTACAATGTCAAAATTATAGTGAGCTCGAGAGGCTTCTCTCCAAGCTTTTTGAGCATAGGAATAAAATCTTAAATCAAAATAAATAATTTGTTTCTTTAGGTCCGATAGACCATTGTTTGGTCTTAGCGGACGTTAACCATCATCATTATCATCATCATATATATTATATGATAATGATAATCATAATCATGATTAACATTCACTAAGGTCAATATGATTTATTGAACCATAAGAAAGTAAAAAATGAATTGAGATTATTTAATATTTTAATTCTTTGATAATAAAAAAAAGAGAGAATTCTTAGATCACCACAATTTTCCTAACTTAACAATACAAGAAGGTTGGTAGTGTGTAAAATATTTTAGAAATGAGAACATATGTGAGTAATAGCTAAGCAATCCAAGAGAAATTAGTTTTCATCTTCAACTTCCTTAGTATCAAAGGAGACACTCTTTTGTCCTAAGGTGTTTTGGGAGTTGAAAAATTCCCGCTTCCACTTTGAAGCTCATGAGAATTAGTTCTTATGATAGAAATACTCATTTTGTTCTTAGCAATGATCAAGGCATAAAGATAATTCTGGTTAGCAATATTGGGGTTGATCACCTCCTTATAATACCTTAGCTTCCATTTCCCCTCTAAATCCTTATCATGCGACAACATATTCTTAATAATATTTTTAATATTATCCTTATTATTCAAGATTACCTCCTCCTTTACCCCCCAGTAGTCTAGCCAAGACTGAAAATCCTTATGCCATCCTCGCTTCAGCCTAAGATAGGGGTTTTGGCTTGAGTTAGAAGTATTTTTGTGGAACCTCTTGACTTTCATGTTGTAAAGATTCTTCTTATACATGAGATACATAATCATATATACGCTTTCAATGGGGGGAAGACTAGTTTCAATCAAGAGGATAGAGTATGTAGTATTTCCTTTAATCTTGAGTTTGTAGGTTATATATTTCTTTTGGATTAGCTCGAGCTTCCTCCATGATTCTATAGATATACTACAACCCCAAATCTCACATCCATATAAAATAAAAGGGGTGATGAGAGTCGCCAAGAGGAACTTTTATTTGCTCTATACCCAAAGGTCTGCTAACTTGCAATTGCTTTCAAGCCCACAAAATACTTTCCAGCCTCCTTCTATCTTTTTCTTAATGCTATAATTCGAATTAAGATGATTATAAATGTCATTAATGAGATATTTGTATGAAGAAACTTTCTCAAAGTGGCTATTATCATAGTTGGTGATGGATATAGCCTTTAGTTGGTGATGGATATAGCCTTTAATATTATGAGCCATCCATGTCATATATTATATTTAATGATGGATATAGCTTTTAAAAGCATCAACCTTGTTTGTTATTATGTATGGTCAATTTAAATGGAAGTGCTCATAATTTTATTCTATATTATCTTATACAACTGGAAATAAAATGATGTGGGGGTGCTATTTCTAGTGATTTTCAAACTTGTTTTAATTACCTAAATTTAGCCTATTTAAAATAAATAGGGTTGTGTTTTGTGATTTTCAAACTTGTTTTAATTACCTAAATTTAGCCTATTTAAAGTAAATATTTGCACTGACAATCTTATCTTCAAGTGAGTAACTTTTCTTGAGGGCATCTTCACGACATCCACCATGTCTGAAAATTATGAAATATTAGTAGTATCTTGAACTAAATAGGAAACATTGGCATCGAATATTTTATTGTGTTTTTTACTCTGTGCCACAAATTTATTGATTTTTTATGATTCTTGGTTTCGATTTCCATGCTAAGACTAGATTAATCATGTCTGCTAGGACTTTTAGTTGTGCACACATCATATTTCTCACTTCTAATTGTATAAAAAACAAAGAGTATGCACAGTGACATGTGGGTGTCTATTTTACTCAATGATATGCTTGATTTTTTAACCCATTCCAATCCTACCACAATGAAATTAAGAGAAACAAGGAAACAAGAAGGATAATCAATAAATGAAACTAGAGAGTTTAAAATGCAACTCAATTGCACCTAAATGTAATGATAACTATTTGCAGCTTCCTAGCCACCGATGAGCATCGAATCACAATATGAAAAATTCATTGCATTATGATAATTTGGTTGCACGTGGACTGATCCTCTGTAGTAGTTCCTTGAATTTCCTATAGATATAATTTTAGAAACAATCCTACTCCTACAATTCTTCACTATATGTGTCATCTTTGTCCCCCCCATTGATAGTTATTTTTCAATGCAAGAGAAAAGAACTCTCCAATTTCGTCATCACCCTTGAAAGGAATGCTTGAGTATTTCCACATGATTGTTGAACCAATCACTACTCAAGTCCACAAAATCCTTGATTTGCCTCCATCGCACAAACCTATTTTCGTAATAAAATTATAAATCGCACGTTTGCATTCCTCATCCCTGAAATACCAATTCTTTACATTGGAATACTTTATCATTTCTCCCTTAGTGCAATAGAGATCCACTACTGTGACATGGAGATTATTGATGTCATAAAATGGTGTAGTGCATCTGTCAATATATGTCACGTAACTCCTCTCACCTCACAGAACTCCTCTCATCTACAACAATAAGAATCCTCTCAAATTGTCTGGTCTCCATCTCATTCATCCTAAAATAAGTGGATATTTCCAATGGGTGACAAAGTGTGCTTGGGGATTTAATAGAAGGAGTTATCACTTAAAAAAAAAAATACAATGCAGCATAATAGTGATCAGTAGGAGGAACAACCTTGTCAAGCTACTTCCTAACTAGATAAATATACTCCTGAATTACCTCTTATAATGAAAAAAAGATAACCTCAACTGCCTATAGAGACTACCTATGCATGGTAGCAATGAAAGCACTCTCAAAAACAACATCTACAACAACGTTGGTCAATCTCTTCTTCTTGTCAGGGGCATGCACAAATTTCGAAAAGTATCAAGAAGGTCAGGGTCCACCTCATCAAGGCTCCTCTTCTTCTTCTAGTCTCTCTGTCTAGGTTCAAAATAATAACAAAGTTCTTGGAAATTGATAGGTGGGTAAAAGTTATCAGACCATTTGGGTTCTTCCATATTTAATCATTGTTTGTAATAATTGAATCTAAATTGCAAAAGCCATCCAGTTTCCTTCTTTTTAGCTGAAATTAACCTAAGCTTTGGAGCGTTGTAAGGTTTAATGGATCTAAGTATATTTTATGTAAAACATAGTACCATGGTTTAAAATTGTAGGCACTGAGATCAAAATCTAAGGATGAAACAAAAAAGATTTTATGTTCATCATTACAAGAAATTTTAATTTCATGTAACAAAGTTTGATGAAGGCCTAGCATTTGCATCCTACAAGAAAAATTTCTTGCATCACTCAAGCCCTTTGAATTTGGGCATGGTAGATTCCATTACACAAACAATCAACCACTAAAAAAAGGTGAAAAGAAAAAATAAAATTTCATGCATTATGACCCTAGAAAAGTTAGGGACGAGTGAACTGATCTGCACAATAAGGAAATGCAAAATGCTTACTTGTCCATTGTCTTTTGATAAATTGTTGGCCACAATCAAGATCTGCATTATCATAATCATTAAACCCTTTGTACAATAAGGACATGCAAAATGCTTACTTGTGCATTGTCTTTTGATGAATTGTTGGCCGCAATCAAGATTTGCATTATCATAATCATTAAACCCTCAACTCTAAATAAAATTTATGTTTTGATCATATAAACCCTCGAAATTGCTTACCCATAAGAAAAAAAAGTCATCTTTAGTAAAAAGGAAGCGAAATTGCTTACCCATAAGAAAAAAAAGTCATCTTTAGTAAAAAGGAAGAACTCTCAAGAGTCCAAATTCATACCCATGTACAAATTACCAAAATCTCCACGCCAAATGACCTTACCCTTCCTCCATCTAATCATTGATTCTCTCCTAGGTGTTTCCCATGCAAACTCCATGTTCGAATCCCATGAAATCCATGGATCACGTTGATGGTCTTCCTTCAAGATGTAGTGCTACAATGTGATGTTGTAATGTGCTAATATTTTATTGAACCCAATGCCAAAAATAAAAGAAATATTTATAATGGAAAAAAAAAAAAAAAAATATTCATAATATAATATAATATAAAATATATAAATTGCAATTGGGTTAAATGATTTATTTTTAACAAGAATTTATTATTTTTGCATAAGACATTAAAAAGAAGGAGATTAAGTTAAAAATGATATTGGGATGAGTGTAAACATTTAAATATGACCTCAATTAATAATAAAAAGTTAAATTAATAAAAATAATAAAATTCAATTTGTTATATTTTGATTTTGTTATTAACTTGTGAATAGGCTTTGTTACAATACCATGGGCCAATACAATGGCTTATTAATACTACAAGTCCAAAAACCATAACTTATTTCACAACCAAAATTTTTTATAACAATATGACAAGATTCTTAACCGTGGATATTCACT